>OX104114.1:102605857-103096317 GCA_944474755.1 Limnoperna fortunei | reverse complement strand
TTACTTATATTACCAAACAGAAAGTTTTGGCAGCTCAATGATATACTTATACCATTTGAGAGAAACCAGTTTTCAGTATCTGTAATAAATGATTGTACATGTTCACACTCCCAGAATAAATGTTCAATAGTTTCGATATTTGTTTGGAAAAATGTACACTTTGGATCATCAGTAATTCTGATTTTACAGAGAAATTTATTTGTTGCAATGATTCTATGATTGATTCTATACTGAAGCCACTGTAATTTGGTGTTTTTGGTGACTACAAATGGTAACTTAAAAAATTTATTCCAATTTTGTTCATTGGTATGAAAGATATCACACCATTTAGTTTTACCATTCGGAATACTTTGATTTCTGTTTAGAATGGAGTACATTTATTAAGATCCCTTGGTATTTTTTAGGAACACTTAAATGACTGATGGGATGAAAGGCAAGTTCAAATTAAAATTTTCTTTTATAAACATTTTTGCAGCTTCTGTTAAAGCTGCAATAATGCTATTATACTTCATGACATTATTTTTTATATAAAAGTTTTGTTGTATAAGGTCAAAAGAGTAAAATGATCCATCTGTGTTTATTAAATCATTAATATATATAATTCCAGCATTAGACCAGTCTTTATAAAAAAAACTGGCTTATTATCTATTTGGACTTTTTCATTCATCCATATTGGACTTTTTCCCAAGTGTTATTTTGTTCTTTTTCAATTATCATTTGCCATGATTTTAGCACTTCTTTCCAAAATTTATTTTTTATTTTCATTTGCAACTGTTTTATGTTATACATTCCACAGTTAAATATTTGCTTTCAATAGTACTAGTAGAAAGAAATATATTTTGCCATTTACTGTTAGTTCGAAGGATTTGTCTTATCCAAGTACTTTTTAGAGCAAGAATAAAAGCATATACTAAGTAAGTTAATCATTTTAAGTCCACCCTCTTCATAACCCTTTTGTAATACTTCTTTTTTGACTTTGTGAATTGGTGAAGCCCATATAAAACATGTAAAAGAAAACAAGAGATTATGTAACTTTTTAATAGTCTCATCTCTTGGATTTGGTAATGAAATAATCAAATGGTTAAGTATTGGTAGGATAAGTGATTTTACCACTGTTATTCTGCCTATTACAGTAAGATTGCGCTTAGACCATTGTTTAATAACATTTTTAATCTGCAGAATCTGGTAAATTAAAACTATTCAGTACAAAATTTCTTTAAATGACAGGTAATTATCATGGACTTTGCTGTATTTTATTTTATTGATGTATGTTACGGCACTGCTACTTACGATAACGAAAATTGGGACACTATCACACTTACAAAAAAACAACAAAAAATTGACCTTTAGTCATGTGACTGAAGTCGTTAAAAATCGGTCGTTTGCTTTCCTACTGATTGTCGATCAAACTGAAGTCCACGAAGCAACACCACCAAAGCGGTAAAAAAAAAATTCAGTCCAGCACAAACAATATTGACATACCTATCAAAAGTTATCTGCTCTTTGTATTTACGTCTCTAAATTGACCCATTTCCAGTTTTACATGATTTATCCCCCCTTTTACTTCCTGTTAAAAAAACTGTGACTGTCATTACTAAAAGACTATGATATTGAAATAAAGATTTTGGATTGTTTTTATATTGTTTGTCTATGCCAATTAAATTTTTATCTAATTCACGTCTTTCCATATGCTCGCCTCCTACTGGTAACATGTTCGGTAACTCTAGTTAACATGTAAGACTGTAGTTGGTATATAAGCCATAACATAAATGTGTCACACTATACCTTCAATAAACAATTAATTGGCACCTATACGTAGGTGAAACCCCCCCCCCCCCCGTTAAATTAAACGGGGTATTAAAATATGTACAGTAGTCCCCCTCTTATACGATCCCTTCGCCAGCGACCACCCGCTTTATCCAGCCAAAATCCTGATGCATTAAATGTTTCTAACATAAAATTACCTTTCGCGAACGACCACCCCTCAAAAGCAACCAGCGACCACGTTTTTTTGACACAACAACGTAAATTCTTCTCATGACCGACCATTTTCTCTGACCGGATGTTTATTTTGGAAGTCTCGAATAGAACGAGATTTGGTTTTATTATCGTAAACCAGTTTGGAAACAGTTCAACAACCGGTAAACAAAATGTCGAAATCGTGCAAAAGAAAGGTTTTTAAGCTGGATTAAAGGGGAAAACAAGTAATATAAATTGTAGATCAGCTTGATTTTGGCATGACGGAAATCGGGTTTATTACAAGAAGACTGAAATATATAACAAGGAGATAATAATACAATGTACCAACATAATCATAAATCAAAATTTACTACAAACGATGTCAAAAACTTGGGAAACTGGAAACGGAGAAAAACCTGGAAAAAGTGGAACCTTGGCAGACAATAAAAGTGATAAAAACAACGATAAAGCAGATGAAACAGGAACAGAAACATTCACTGTTAAGAAGACTTGGAAATATTGTATTATCATTACACATTTGAACAGATAAAAACTGCATGAATTCTTTTTATTTTTATTTATATTGAATAATAAAATAAAAATACTTATTTTGTGTGAATATTAATCACTTCACAGCTTTTGCTGCTAATCAACCGACCAAGCTTAATAGACCTGTATAAATTGTATCCCCTCAAGAAAGACCACCCCCATTATAAGACCACTTTCATGACTCAGATGGGGTGGTCTTATAAGAGGGGGACTACTGTATCATATATACAAACTTTGCAAACTTTTGTCAAATAAAAGTGCGCTGTTAAAAACTTTAAAATTTATACACAATAAGTGTTAACAATGAACTGTGGTTAATACGTTTTTAATAAATTGTTAGAAATTTTTTTCCCACTTTGTGCCCCAAGGAAATTAATTATACCTGTTCAGCGGATGAAAGATACTACATGTACATACACCTGACTGCTGGTTAGATAAAGGTGGCTTTTATTGTGGTGTAAACAAATATACATGCAATATAAATGACATAAATCTATATAATTACTAGTACAGACGTGACATGTTTTTTATATTGCCCACTATATACCGTGGTCGTGGTTTTTTTCATTCAGAAATTCACCACCATACACCACGGTGGTATTCTGCGATACATCGTGTTCTGTCCACTACATATTGTGACCCACCGTGTTGACCATGGTGGATTTTCAATTTCCTTTCATGCTTACACAGTGAAAAAATTAAAATGTTGCGATTTAATTAAGACATTTGTGTTAAAATATGCTGTTTTAATACGTTTGTTTGAAAACAAAATTAATCTGCGTTCTTGCTAATCTATTCATTATACGAGAATACCTTATCAGCTTATAGTTTATTGTCACTGATTTAGATTGACAATTATTCCCATAACGTGTTCTAAAAGGTTAGAACACTGCATTTTGCCTTAAAATTGTCAAAATCTTTGCTATTCTATCGTCAAAATTTCAATGTCAGCGCCTCTGATTAATGTTTCAACCGTTTGATCTTATCCGATGTAAATTGTGTCACACCTTTAATCGATCTATTATCCATGTATTGTCCAGTCATCATTTAATCAAGCACGTGCTCTCAAACATTTCAATAAACTTGAGCATTGTATAATTTTATAATTAACAGGTGAACACGCGGCTTCACATTTTGAACGGTCAAATAGCACATTCACAATAAATATGAGACTTGTAAAGAAATTCGGTTTAAAAACATTAAAATCAATACAACTTGCAATGCTACATTTTGATTTTTCAAATTTTCGAAATTATCACTTAATATTAATGTCGCAGAATATATCGTTCCACGAATGATTTTATACTTGATTCGTATTCGGTGTTGAACCACATGTGTTAAAAAATACAATCGTGATATAGAATCAACCCTTATAGTCATTTCAGTGTAAAAAGACTGACACATCATCAACGTTTGTTGTAGAAAAGACTTTAGTAGCATCCTTATAATTTCTATTATATTACGACAAAACCTTCTGTCCGCAAACAGACGTTTGTATCGGTGCGCAAAAAAAAAACAACAAAAAAGAAAAAAGAAAAAAAGATCAAAACAAAACAAACAAACATGCTGTTCGGATTTGTTTTGTTAATGTTATAACAGATGTACTAGTAAGTAACTATGCATATTTTATTGTTTGATCAATGTACGTGTACCACAATACAACAAAATATAAAGAATTAGTATTTGTATTTAGAGAACTAAGGCAAGTCTTAAAGGGGTCTGATCTCGAGAACATTCATCCCAATTAATACTATGTCATGCAAAAACACCGAAACTGCAAGTTAATTTTAAAGGGAACTTTATACAAATAACATGTCTGCGTCCATTTGAAAAATTGTCAGTTTTGCATAGGGTATTACTAGCTCAGAAGCACAGCACTACTTTTTTTTATATAAACCTGTTATATTAATTGTTATAGTTTAAAACGCCATTGTCCAAGGTAAATGTGTATTTAGAATTATGCGCACGTAAGACTTCATTCAACCTTGTGAAACAGGCGCCTGTACTATATCGTAGTTAAACTATATTGTATGTGGCGATTCTCGTTTATAAACTTTTCACACATTTAATATTCTTGCTGCATGTTGGATTCATTTTAGTAATTTATTTGTTGTATCCTATCCTGTTAACGAATTTTATATAACGATACATGATGTAATCTTTTGTCCGCGTTTGTTAAAACAACTCTGGTTTTAAATACCAAAAAAAGAAAAAGATCGCTGCTCAACTGCTTGTTTTCTGTTGAAAAGGATTTATAATTGATTAAAGAGAGTTCGCGTACAACTTCAGGACAATTAGTTCTATGTTGTAATACACTAAAAACCTAATGTGACAGTTCAAATCCGGATAATTTACCGAACTTGTTCAGGATGATATTTAATCCATAACACATGCAACCAGTTGAACAAATATTCGATCTTCAAGTCTACCGGCAAATTAAATCATTATTAATCATCAACAAATAAAATGCATGTGAGATATCGTGGCCGGACCCCTGTGGCGACATGCCATGGTAGACTGAACTATCTCATATGTATCATATCGTGGTAAGATTACCCGAGAAGATTATTAACCACGATAGTAGGCGGGGATATACCATGGTGCACGTGGGTGATAGAGGAAAGGATTAACTTCCATGGTGGGTTAGTGTTTTTTATAAAAAACATGTTGTTCCCTCTGTACATGTAATTATTATATGTCTCTGATAGGTGTGAGCATGGCTTTCAATACATATACATGTACCTATAATTAAAAAATGTCACACTGAGAAGCCTCCTTTACATGTAACTGGTGTTAATTGGGAAAGGTACACGTGCAATTTGTAATAATTACCATGGAAAAATGTGTTGCTCATATCCGATACAACTTTCCAAGCTATATTGTACCCACCTGTTTTAGGATAAGCATTTTCCAAATTGCAGTTGTACTGTAGGTTTAGGGAAAATATTGAAAATAAAATAGCTTAAGATTATTTTGTTTTTTATTTTTTGAAGGAACCCAGAAAGGTGCAGTGATGTAGAGAGATGTATTAATTATACAATAGTTGCTTATATAGAGGGCATTGTCATGATATCTTGACTGCACAAGGGAGAGTGGTATTGCCTGAAACATTGATAACGCCATAGCCAAAGGCGAGGGCATTATCAATGTTAAAGGCAATACCACTGTCCCGAGTGCTGTCAAGTATCATGACAATGCCAGCTATATAAGCAACTATTATATTTATTTTATTAAAGAATAAGAAACCATATGTTTAAGACTGTATTACGTTTTTGTAGCTGCTTGCATTATGATTTGAATGTTTGGCCTCAGGATATATCATTGTTTGGCATTTTTAGGCAATACATAGTTAGTTTTCTAAACTGAATGACATTTTTTCCTCATTTGGGTTGTACATGTACATATATTTTTTTTATAAATAAACAGTGTTATGCTGCTTGTTACTGGAGAGGGCATTACCATGACGTGATAACGCCCGTGGGCGTTATCACGGCGTGATAATGCCCACACGTCAAATTACTGCAAATTAACTAATACCAGCTGACCTTGTTTTATCCAATTAAAACAAACATAATTTCACTGATATGAAATAACACGTGATATTTCAAGTCTATGAAGGAATGCTCCTCCCATCTTGAATTTTTCCCGCCACACCTATTGATTAGATTGTAAAATATGTGTTGCATTTGATACACAGGGGCCACCCACCTGTCAATTGAGTCGATCACATCAGGCGTTCAAAAGAATGACAATTGACACTGAATACTCGCATTATGCAACAGGGCTCGCGTTGGAGGGCGACTCGGGCGAAGAAGTCGCTTTATCGTGGTCCCACTTCGCCCTCGATCATCTTCCAAAGCGAAGTGAAGTCGCCTTTAAAATTTTATTCCCATTTTGGTAAGAATCGTCGTATTTTTGATACCGTGTCATGTTTATTTTGTTTACGCGCCACAAAGTCAACTGGTACCCATTTAATTTGTATTAAGAATATAAAGCGTAGGTTTAAAATACGACCGAAAACCAGTTCAGTGCAAAAACATTAAATTTTCCGGAGCGGATATGAATTTGGTACCGGAGATCAAATGTATTACGCTGATAGGTATGAAATGAGTATTGCAATGACAGAAACGTAGTAAAAAAGTATTTTAGCAGTTACTTTAAACAAATTTAAGTGAAATATTTAAAAATAATTTTAATAGTGAATTTTACCATTTTACATAATATAATATGTGTCCCAATGATGTAATTTTCTACTTCTACTCTAGTTCTTAGTACTTCATTATAATTCAATCAATTTGTGTACCAATGACAAAGAAACATTTATTTTAATGAACAGTTTTTTGACAGTTTATTCTTTTTTTATTGTTATGTTTAATACATGTATTTATGAAAATGTGTGAAATAAGTATACTGAATAGTGAATCAAATCTTTGATACTTTATCCTCAATAAATTAAACTGCTAAAAAACATATAACAATAAGAATGCAAATGCCAACACTTATTTAAAAAAAAACAATGAAAACAGGACGCTTTCGCGACATATAACTTCTCCCTGTTGTTCACCCACTTCTCCCTGTTCTATCCTCACTTCTCCCTGTCAACCACCCAAAAAGAGAAGTGACTTCTCCCTATAATTTTGGCCCAGCGTGAGCCCTGTGCAAGTCCGATTGTTGTTGAATTTCCGACAATAAAATTATTTGTCAAATGAACTATTGTGTGAACCGAAAAATAAAACTACAATAGCGACGACAAATATATGTTGCAAAACATTGTTTTATGGTTTCAAATGCATTGGAAATAAGTATTTTCTCAAGGAAAGTTAGTGGTAAGCATATACTGCATGTGCGAGTCACACATGTAAATCGTGGATACCCGCCCCTTTAAGGGAGGTAACATCACTTAATTCGCAATCGGCGATTTAACCTTATTAGTAGATGTTACTATAGCCATAGGCAACAGGTGAGTTTGAATACAACACGGATGTCACTGGTAGGCTTGTTTAATCAAGCTATAAAACAGCTGGGGATATACCTCCAATTAGCGTAAATAGGGTAATGCACATTGGTTAATTAATTAACAATCATGTTTACTCAGCGGGCAGTTTTAAAAACGTTCCTCACTCAGATATTGACACCTGTCATTCAACTGAAGCGTGAAAATTTATCAAAGATAATTGCCCATTTCAAAAGGTTTCAACAGAAAAAACTGCGGCTGTCAGTTTTTAGTACCGGAAGTGGACACTAGGTGGCATTTTTTTAAATTGGAAAGTCGTCAATTTTATTTTTAGTTTCGTTCTGTGGTCATGGAGTGAAGTATTGCCCAGCTGTGTACGATGGGACCATGGTCGTGGGTGGGAGGCAGTAACAAAAATGAGGTTTTAAGACAAATTGACCCATTTCCAGTTTTACATGATTTATCTCCCCTTTTACTTCCTGTTAAAAAAGCTACGGCTATCATTACTAAAGGACTATGATATTGAAATAAAGATTTTTTATTGTTTTTATATTGTTTGTCTATGCCAATTAAATTTTTCATCTAATTAACCTTATAAATAGATGTTACTATAGCCATAGGCAACAGGTAAGTTTGAATACAACACGGATGTCACTGGTAAATATGTTTATTCAAGCTATAAAACAGCTGGGGTTCTACCTCCAATTAGCATCAGCTCAGGTAACTATAGTAAGTTTCGAAGCGGCAATATAGCGGTTTTTTTGGCTGACAAATAAAAACTGCTTACCGCGTTTGGTCCAGCTTATGCTCCTTTTGTAGATAATAGAATGTGTAAACTGACAACAACAATTATATCCAAGTGATAGTCGGCGGTTTGAAATGCGGCAGATTTTTTTACTTTGATAGAGCACTTTTCTATAGTAAAGTTTGACCTAAATTACCACGGAAGTGTATGTTTGGAAGAGTCAATTGTTATCTATTCGAAATCCTTCGGGTCATGTCGTCTGCAGTTAAGGCGGGAAAAGTCTCGCGGTTTGTCCGAATACCATTGAACGTTACGAAAGCAGACGATCTTTTGAAAACAAAGCTAGGTCCCTTTAGAAACTCAAATGGTTTACTTCCCATGTAAAATTCCCGTAGCAAATGTCAAGGACGATTTCGGATATTTCAACAACAAAGACATAATATAAAATATGGACGTGCTATCGTGTAGATTTTTTTCAAATCGGATTTTAGCACTATAAAGGTACAGTATGGAATAATAAAAAAATGCAAGCAAAACGCTGAGCGCATGTGGGGTGTAACATTTAGTATAGTCTAGACTAGAGTAATGAACATTGGTTAATTAATTCAGATCACGTTTACACAGCAGGCCGTTTTAATAACCTTCCTCACTCAGATATTGACACCTGTCATTCAACTGAAGCGTGAAAATTAATAAAAAACAATTGTCCATTTCAAAAGGTTTCAACAGGACAAACTGCGGCTGCAGTTTTTAGTACCGGTAGTGGACGCTATGTGGCGTTTTTTAAATTGGAAAGTCGTCAATTGTTCACAATTAAGCATATCATAATATTCTTTTAGAGTTCTGTGGTATTTTGTGGTAAAAAGTCTCAACCCCCCCCCCCCCCCAACCCCACTACACACACACAATACCCCTGTATATGCTTCGTTTTTAATAAGCTTTGGCCATATCTATAGAATGCGGACTATCGTCGTACTTTATGAATCGTCAGTACTCAGTAGCGCCATAATCTCTTGCCTAAAAAGCTATAAAATTTGAACTTACGCAGGGGCATCTTTCTCATCTATCCAAGACCTCGTGTAAAATTTAATAGCAAGCCGTGTTCGGAAAATCCTGTCAAAAATTCGGAAATTTCAGGCACACTATGTTAATGTCAAAATTTGCAAATTAATCTGTTAAGAATATTCTAGATTTTAAATAATTCAAATATGATTGCATGGTACATTCAATGGAAATATTTTAGTATTAATTTTTCGATCTTTTTTCATATTTAATAAAAACATTGAGGACGAGTTCCACTTTCTATCAACTTGTCCTCATTACAACAATCTAAGAAATAACCTTATTGAAAAACTTAAAAGCTAAGTACTAGGATATCCGCTTCTTCATACTCTAACAATGAAAGAAATTAAATTTCTTCTAAATAACAATTCCTATCCAATTATTAAAATTTTTAGTACATTTCTACAAGAATGCTGTCAGATGAGAAAACACAATTAAAAGTATAATAAATAAATTAGTACCGCTGTCACGCCATGTTAATATTGCTATGTTTGTAATTATAAACTGTTTATTGACATTTTCGCTCATTCTTTGTGCTATAACCATTTAATGTAAATGTGTTTATGCAAATAAATATTGTATATTTAATTTTAAATATAAAAGCAAGTATAAAGCAAAGCCAAGAGCTTGACGTCCCTGACATAGGTGGCGTTTCATTCTAAGAAACAAAAGCAACAATGAAGTACCCTTATTACTATATTTGTGTAGTGTGTGTGGTTTTAAGCCAAAAACTCCGACATCCAATTATCTGGCGTATTTGTCAAAAATAGTGTAAAATATACACGTTTACTATTAAATGGAAATTTTCTATTCTGAATAAGGTGTCTTCTTTTTTCGCTACCAATTCTGCATTACGTTTTGTTGACATGGTCGTAACTAGGGTCAGAAAATAGAGGAGGCAGGGGCTTGGAGGGCCCAGGGGGGCTGTCCCCCGCGGGAAGAAAATTAAGCAAAAATCAATGTAGAAGCAAGTTACACATTCCCCCCCCCTTATTTTAACAATGTTGAATTAAAACAATAAGTTTTGGAGTATTTCCTTATTTCTGTATCCGCGACTGCGACTATTGACCTGGTTTTGACTAGTTCAAGCATGTTTTTCATGACTGTTCAAACATAACAATAAATTCAACTTTAATAGTGGTCATTGAATCATCTGTAGTTATAAAATATACTGTTATAAATGTAAAGAATAAAATTAATAATTTATTTATACTCTTTTCAATATTTGAAATGTGATGAAACTGGAATTTCAGGATTGTCAGCAAATCAATATCAAAATGCAGTATTAACAGGAAATATAAAGGGTAACCAGCGTTACAACAATTACAAACATCCTTTGTTTTTCTGATGAAGGAACGTGGTGATTTAATCATGTAATAAAACAATTACTGACTTCAATATACAGTCTCTATCAGGATTTCTCATTCCTTAAAAATGTATAGCGGCTCGGTGAATATTACATTTTTTTCTGGCTGCAACCTATATCAAAGTCATTAATTGTATAATAGTACTGTTAGTATAGACTGTCCCTGGTTTAGATCACTTTTAGCAATTTTTCAGCTAAATAATAATAATAATAATAATAATTTTATTTACACATGCACATTATAATAATGGCACAGGCCCAATAAACATTATATAAAAACAACAGTTGTGAAAAGATTTAATTATAATATTCATAATGACAACAGTTATGACAATCTTAAGTTAAATTGCATGTTTTAGAACATATACATATAATATGTACATATGTATATCACGCCTCCAGTTTTTATTAGGGGTGGACTAATGACTATTCGGTGATAACTTACTACCATTCGTCTGGAAAACTGGCATTTCCAGATTTGTACGGCATTTCTACAGTTATGTTTCGTATCAAGTTGTGTACGTAACTGTGACGCGAATGACGTCATAAAAAGCTGTCTCGTCTGGCGAGACTAATTGGTTCTTACATAGTTTCTGGAATGTAAAAGACAGGTTGATCTTCCACGAGTGAATGAAGTTTAATGCCTTTTCACGAAAGGAGCGAAACTTGCGAAAAGTCATGCAAAAATGTACTTGACTTGCATGAGACATACCTTTAATGCGTATAAAATTACAGACTGATATGTTCTGCTATACAACGAAAGTATGCATTGTACTTGCATTAAGTTTACTTACACATTGCCCGCTTTTTACGAACATACGAACAAATTCCATACTAAAATGTTGTACGTTTTGTGCTTACTTCCGACTCACCTGTTGTGCTGTACAACTCAATGTATGGATTTGGTGCGTAAGACACAATTTCTGGATTAATCATACTGACATATGGGGCATTTAACACAATTTACGTTTTGTAATAACATCAACCTGACAACGTCTGAATTCGACTTGCATTGGACATACCCGTGGTGCGTATAACATCACACTTATACCGACCTGTTGGGATGAATATCGGCCTTATATCCTACCACAAACATCAGATTCACCTATGATACGGCATTACACGAATTCCGCCTAGCACTAGCATTAAACTGACTTGTAGTGATGTATAACACGTCTGCATTGTACTTAAAGCAGACTGGTGTGTAGTGCTGTTTAACGCAATATCTGTGTTCGACTTCCATTAGACATACCCGTGGTGCGTATAACATCACATTTAGACTGACCTGTTGGAATGAATATCGGCCTTTTTTTCTAGCACAAACATCAGATTCATCTATGATCCGGCATCATACGAATCCCGCCTAGCACTAACATTACACTGACTTGTAGTGATGTATAACACGTCTGCATTGTACTAAAAGCAGACTGGTGTGTTGTGCTGTTTAACGCATTGTCTGTATTTGACTTGCATTAGACATACCCGTTGTGCATATAACACAATGCCTGCTTTTACAAAAATCATACTGACATGTGATGCGTTTTACACAATGTACTATTTGTAATAACATCAGGCTGACCTATTGTGCTGTCTAACGCCTTGCGCTCCTGGTAGCAATGTTTGAAAGACCTGCACGGCTGAATATTACGTCTGATTTACCCTGAAATCAGACTGACTTGTTGTACTGTATGAATTGAACTGGCATAACATATATTTGTATTTGAACAAAAGGGTTCTCCATGCCCGACCCAGACAGCAGCCCAGCGCGTCCCCAGTTGGCGAATTTGGGACCCTTTAGTTGTGGGGTGGTGTTGTTAGGTCATAATACGGAAAGCCTGACCGCGGACCGTAGTGGGTAACGTGTTTGGAGAGTGCCACGCTCCTTGGACGACAAAGACCTTTTTTGTAGACTTCGAAAAAGAGTATTTTCATTGTAGCCGCTACAAAAGGCTAAGTTCTTCGTCTCTACCCAAAACTCCATACTTTTCCAGTGGCAGTCAAAATTGTATTTCCCGTGACCCATCCCACCCCACTTTCAGTTGATTTATTGTTTGTAAACTTGTTCCCGTCCTGAATAGCCGAAATAATGCTCGCTAAACGTAAAGTATACATCCACTCAATCAATCAATCAATCAAATATAATCGTGATGGGTATAAAAAAATGTGTGCTTTCTACAGACATCATAACGACATCTGGTGCGTTTAACAACAATGTATGTTTTGAATAATATCAAGATGACCTGTTGTGCTGTACAACGCAACGTATTGATTGTACTTGCATAAGATATACTTGTGGTTCATATAACGCAATGTTTGCTCTATACAGACATCATATTAACATGCGGTGCGTTGTACACAATGTATGGATTGTACTTGCATAAAATATAATCGTCGGGCCTATAACACAATGTCTGCTTTATACAAACATCGTACTAACATGCGGTGCGTTTTACCGAATGTACGCTTTGTATTTACATTTAGACTGACTTGTTCTGCTGTTTATCCCAATGTCTGTCTACGACTTGCATTTTATAAACATGTGGTGCAATAACACAATAGCTGCTTTTTACAAATATCATACTGACATGTGATCCGTTTTACACATTGTACGTTTTGTACTTACTTCAGACTGATCTCTGGTGCTCTAAAACTAAATATATAGATTGTACTTGCATTAGATATACTGGTGTTTCATATAACTCAATGTTTGCTCTATACAAACATCATACTGATATGTGGTGAGTTTTAAACAATGCATGGATTGTACTTGCATTAGATATACTTGTGGTTTATATAACACAATTTCTGCTCAATACAAACATCACAATGACATGTGGTGCGTTTTATCCAATGCATGGATTGTGCTTGCAGTAGATATACTTGTGTTGGGCAAAACTCAATAGCTGCTTTATACCAACATTATACTGAAATGATGTGCGTTTGCACAATATACGTTTTGTTTATTTGTTTGAATGATGTTTAACGCCATTGTCAGGAATTTGATAACTATGTCGTGGCGTCCAGATTTTATTGGGGAGGAAACCGGAGTACCCGGAGAAAACAGCCGACCTTCGGTAGGAAAACTAGCAATCCTTGTCAATTAAGATTGGAGTCAAGTACACCCTGCCAGCGGTGAGACACGAACCCGCAACCTGAGTGCATGTACATTTTGTACTTACATCATACTGACCTGTTGGTCTATACAACGCAATGTACATATTTTACTTGCATCAAATATAATCGCTGGGATCATACCGGGAGGGTTCTCAGTGCTCGACCCAGAGAGCAGCCCAGCGCGTCCCCGGTAGGCGATTTGGGGAGACCCTCTCGTTGTGGGGTGGGATTGTTAGGTCATAATACGGAAAGCCTGAACCCGAACAGTAATGGGTAACGTGTTTGGAGAGTGCCACGCTCCTTGCACGACAAGGACCTTTTTTGTAGAATTCGAAAAAGAGTAGGCTCATTGTAGCCGCTACAAAAGGCTACGTTCTACGTCCCTACCCAAAACTCCATACTTTTCCAGTGGCAGTCAAAATTGTATTTCCCGTGACCCATCCCACCCCATTTTCAGTTGATTTATTGTTTGTTAACTTGTTCCCGTCCCGAGTAGCCGAAATACTGCTCGCTGGACGTATGATATACATCCAATTAATCAATTAAATGTTATCGTGGTGGGTATAACAAAAATGTGTGCTTTATACAGATATCATACCGACATCTGGTGCGTTTAACAATAATGTACGTTTTGAATAATATCGGGATGACCTGTTGTGCTGTACAACGCAACGTATTGATTGTACTTGCATTAGATATACTTGTGGTTCATATAACGCAATGTTTGCTCAATACAGACATCATAATAACATGCGGTGCGTTTTACAAAATGTATGGATTGTACTTGCATAAAATAAAATCGTCGGGCCTATAACACAATGTCTGCTTTATACAAACATCGTAATAACATGCGGTGCGTTTTACCAAATGCACGTTTTGTATTTACATTAGACTGACTTGTTCTGCTGTTTAACGTAATGTCTGTCTACGACTTGCATTAACTATACATGTGGTGCTATAAAACAATAGCTGCTTCATACAAATATCATACTGACATGTGATGCGTTTTACACATTGTACGTTTTGTACTTACTTCAGACTGATCTGTGGTGCTCTATAACTAGATATATAGATTGTATTTGCATTTGATATACTTGTCGTTCATATAACGCAATGTATGCTCTATACAAACATCACACTGACGTGTGTTGCGTTTTATACAATGCATGGATTGTGCTTGCAGTAGATATACTTGTGTTGCGTAAAACTCAATATCTTCTGTATACAAGCACTATACTGACATGTTGTGTGTTTGTACAATATACGTTTTGTTTATTTTTTTAAATGATGTTTAACGCCATTGTCAGGAATTTGTCAACTATGACATGGCGTTCAGATTTTATTGGGGAGGAAGCCGGAGTACCCGGAGAAAACAGATTGGAATCGAGTACATCCTGCCCGCGGTGAGACACGAACCCGCAACCTTAGTGCATGTTCGTTTTGTACTTACATCATACTGACCTGTTGTTCTATACAACGCAATGTATATAATCGTTGGGACCATACTGGGAGGGTTCTCAGTGCTCAACCCACAGAGCAGCCCAGCGCGTCCCCGGTTGTCGAATTGGGGAAACCCTGTCGTTGTGGGGTTGGGTCATAATACGGAAAGCCTGACCCGGACGGTAGTAGGTATCGTGTTTGGAGAGTGCCACGCTCCTTGCACGGCAAAGACCCCTTTTGTAGAATTCGAAAAAGAGTAGGCTCATTGTAGCCGCTACAAAAGGCTCGTTTAACAACAATGCACGTTTTGAATAATATCGGGATGACCTGTTGTGCTGTACAACGCATCGTATTGATTGTAATTGCATAAGATATACTTGTGGTTCATATAACGCAATGTTTGCTCTATGCAGACATCATGTTAACATGCGGTGTGTTTTACACAATGTATGGATTGTACTTGCATACAATATAATTGTCGGGCCTATAACACAATGTCTGCTTTATACAAACATCGTAATAACATGCGGTGCGTTTTACCAAATGCACGTTTTGTATTTACATTAGACTGACTTTTTCTGCTGTTTAACGTAATGTCTGTCTACGACTTGCATTAACTATACATGTGGTGCTATAAAACAATAGCTGCTTCATACAAATATCATACTGACATGTGATGCGTTTTACACATTGTACGTTTTTTACTTACTTCAGACTGATCTGTGGTGCTCTATCACTAGATATATAGATTGTATTTGCATTAGATATATTTGTCGTTCATATAACGCAATGTATGCTCTATACAAACATCACACTGACGTGTGTTGCGTTTTATACAATGCACGGATTGTACTTGCAGTAGATATACTTGTGTTGCGTAAAACTCAATATCTTCTGTATACAAGCACTATTCTGACATGTTGTGTGTTTGTACAATATACGTTTTGTTTATTTTTTTAAATGATGTTTAACGCCATTGTCAGGAATTTGTCAACTATGACATGGCGTTCAGATTTTATTGGGGAGGAAGCCGGAGTACCCGCAGAAAACAGAATGGAGTCGAGTACACCCTGCCCGCGGTGAGACACGAACCCGCAACCTTAGTGCATGTACTTACATCATACTGACCTGTTGTTCTATACAACGCAATGTATAGATTCATACAAATATCATACTGACATGTGATGCGTTTACACATTGTACGTTTTGTACTTACTTCAGACTGATCTGTGGTGCTCTGAAACTAAATATATAGATTGTACTTGCATAAGATATACTTGTCGTTTTATATAACGCAATGTATGCTCTAAAGAAACATCATACTGATATGTGGTGAGTTTTACACAATGCATGGATTGTTCTTGCATAAGATATACTTGTCGTTTTATACAACGCAATGCATGCTCTATACAAACATCATACTGATATGTGGTGAGTTTTAAACAATGCATGGATTGTACTTGCATTAGATATACTTGTGGTTCATATAACACAATGTCTACTCTATACAAACATCACACTGACATGTGGTACGTTTTATACAATGCACGGGTTGTGCTTGCAGTAGATATACTAGTGTTGAGTAAAACTCAATATCTGCTGTATACAAGCACTATACTGACATGTTGTGTGTTTGCATAATATACGTTTTGTTTATTTGTTTGAATGATGTTTAACGCCAGTATCAGGAATTTGTCCACTATGTCATGGCATTCAGATTTTTTGGGGGAAGAAGGCGGAGTACCCGGAGAAAACAGCCGACCTTCGGTAGGAAAACTGACAATCCTTGTCAATTAAGATTGGAGTCAAGCACACCCTGCCCGCGGTGAGACACGAACCCGCAACCTTAGTGCATGTACGTTTTGTACTTACATCATTCTGACCTGTTGTTCTATACAACGCAATGTATAGATTTTACTTGCATCAAATATAATCGTTGGGACCATACTGGGAGGGTTCTCAGTGCTCAACCCACAGAGCAGCCCAGCGCGTCCCCGGTTGGCGAATTGGGGAGACCCTGTCGTTGTGGGGTGGGGTCATAATACGGAAAGCCTGACCGCGGACGGTAGTAGGTATCGTGTTTGGAGAGTGCCACGCTCCTTGCACGGCAAAGACCCCTTTTGTAGAATTCGAAAAAGAGTAGGCTCATTGTAGCCGCTACAAAAGGCTCGTTTAACAACAATGCACGTTTTGAATAATATCGGGATGACCTGTTGTGCTGTACAACGCATCGTATTGATTGTAATTGCATAAGATATACTTGTGGTTCATATAACGCAATGTTTGCTCTATGCAGACATCATGTTAACATGCGGTGTGTTTTACACAATGTATGGATTGTACTTGCATACAATATAATTGTCGGGCCTATAACACAATGTCTACTTTATACAAACATCGTAATAACATGCGGTGCGTTTTACCAAATGCACGTTTTGTATTTACATTAGACTGACTTGTTCTGCTGTTTAACGTAATGTCTGTCTACGACTTGCATTAACTATACATGTGGTGCTATTAAACAATAGCTGCTTCATACAAATATCATACTGACATATGATGCGTTTTGCACATTGTACGTTTTCTACTTACTTCAGACTGATCTGTGGTGCTCTATCACTAGATATATAGATTGTATTTGCATTAGATATAATTGTCGTTCATATAACGCAATGTATGCTCAATACAAACATCACACTGACGTGTGTTGCGTTTTATACAATGCATGGATTGTGCTTGCAGTAGATATACTTGTGTTGCGTAAAACTCAATATCTTCTGTATACAAGCACTATACTGACATGTTGTGTGTTTGTACAATATACGTTTTGTTTATTTTTTTAAATGATGTTTAACGCCATTGTCAGGAATTTGTCAACTATGACATGGCGTTCAGATTTTATTGGGGAGGAAGCCGGAGTACCCGCGGAAAACAGAATGGATTCGAGTACACCCTGCCCGCGGTGGGACACGAACCCGCAACCTTAGTGCATGTACTTACATCATACTGACCTGTTGTTCTATACAACGCAATGTATAGATTCATACAAATATCATACTGACATGTGATGCGTTTACACATTGTACGTTTTGTACTTACTTCAGACTGATCTGTGGTGCTCTAAAACTAAATATATAGATTGTACTTGCATAAGATATACTTGTCGTTTTATATTACGCAATGTATGCTCTAAACAAACATCATACTGATATGTGGTGAGTTTTACACAATGCATGGATTGTACTTGCATAAGATATACTTGTCGTTTTATATAACGCAATGCATGCTCTATACAAACATCATACTGATATGAGGTGAGTTTTAAACAATGCATGGATTGTACTTGCATTAGATATACTTGTGGTTCATATAACACAATGTCTACTCTATACAAACATCACACTGACATGTGGTACGTTTTATACAATGCACGGGTTGTGCTTGCAGTAGATATACTAGTGTTGAGTAAAACTCAATATCTGCTGTATACAAGCACTATACTGACATGTTGTGTGTTTGCATAATATACGTTTTGTTTATTTGTTTGAATGATGTTTAACGCCAGTATCAGGAATTTGTCCACTATGTCATGGCATTCAGATTTTTTGGGGGAAGAAGGCGGAGTACCCGGAGAAAACAGCCGACCTTCGGTAGGAAAACTGACAATCCTTGTCAATTAAGATTGGAGTCAAGCACACCCTGCCCGCGGTGAGACACGAACCCGCAACCTTAGTGCATGTACGTTTTGTACTTACATCATTCTGACCTGTTGTTCTATACAACGCAATGTATAGATTTTACTTGCATCAAATATAATCGTTGGGACCATACTGGGAGGGTTCTCAGTGCTCAACCCACAGAGCAGCCCAGCGCGTCCCCGGTTGGCGCATTGGGGAGACCCTGTCGTTGTGGGGTGGGGTCATAATACGGAAAGCCTGACCCGGACGGTAGTAGGTATCGTGTTTGGCGTGTGTCATGGCGTTCAGATTGTATTGGGGAGGAAGCCGGAGTACCCGGAGAAAACAGCCGACCTTCGGTAGGAAAACTGACAATCCTTGTCAATTAAGATTATAGTCGAGTACACCCTGCCCGCGGTGAGACACGAACCCTCAACCTTAGTGCATGAACGTTTTGTTTTTATATCATACTGACATGTTGTGCTATACAACACAATGTATAGATTTTACTTACATCAAATATAATCGCTGGGACAATACCGGGAGGGTTCTCAGTGCTCGACCCACAGAACAGCCCAGCGCGTCCCCGGTAGGCGAATTGGGGAGACCCTCTCGTTGTGGGTGGGGTTGTTATGTCATAATACGGAAAGCCTGACCGCGGAACGTAGTGGGTAACGTGTTTGGAGAGTGCCGCGCTCCTTGCATGACAAAGACCTTTTTTGTAGACTTCGAAAAAGAGTCTGCTCATTGTAGCCGCTACAAAAGGCTAAGTTCTCCGTCTCTACCCAAAACTCCATACTTTTCCAGTGGCAGTCAAATTGTTTTTCCCGTGACCCATCCCACCCCACTTTCAGTTGATTTATTGTTTGTAAACTTGTTCCCGTCCTGAATAGCCAAAATACTGCTCGCTAAACGTAAAGTATACATCCAATCAATCAATCAATTAATCAAATATAGTCGTGGTGGGTATCAAAAAAGGGGGGTTTTCTACAGACATCATAACGACATCTGGTGCGTTTAACAACAATGTATGTTTTGAATAATATCGGGATGACCTGTTGTGCTGTTCAACGCAACGCATTGATTGTAATTGCATAAGATATACTTGTGGTTCATATAACGCAATGTTTGCTCTATACAGACATTATGTTAGCATGCGGTGCATTTTACACAATGTATGGATTGTACTTGCATAAAATATAATCGTCGGGCCTATAACACAATGTGTCCTTTATACAAAAATCGTACTAACATGCGGTGCGTTTTAACAAATGTACGTTTTGTATTTACATTAGACTGACCTGTTCTGCTGTTTAACGAAATGTATGTCTACGACTTGCATTTAATATACATGTGATGCTATAACACAATAGCTGCTTTATACAAATATCATACTGACATGTGATGCGTTTTACACATTGTACGTTTTGTACTTACTTCAGACTGATCTGTGGTGCTGTTAAACTAAATATATAGATTATACTTGCATTAGATATACTTCATATAACGCAATGTATGCTCTTATACAAACATTATACTGACATGTGGTGAGTTTTACACAATGCATGGATTGTACTTGCATTAGATATACTTGTGGTTCATATAACACAATGTCTGCTCCATACAAACATCACACTGACACGTGGTGCATTTTATACAATGCATGGATTGTGCTTGCATTAGATCAACTATGTCATGGCGTTCAGATTTTATTGGGGAGGAAGCCGGAGTACCCGGATAAAACAGCCGACCTTCGGTAGGAAAACTGACAATCCTTGTCAATTAAGATTGGAATCGAGTACACCCTGCCCGCGGTGAGACACGAACCCGCAACCTTAGTGCATGTACGTTTTGTTCTTACATCATACTGACCTGTTGGTCTATACAATGCAATGTATAAATTTTACTTGCATCAAATATAATCGCTGGGATCATACCGGGAGGGTTCTCAGTGCTCGACCCACAGAACAGCCCAGCGCGTCCCCTATTGGGGAGACCCTCTCGTTGTGGGGTGGGGTGGGGTCATAATACGGAAAGCCTGACCGCGGACCGTAGTAGGTAACGTGTTTGGAGAGTGCCACGCTCCTTGCATGGCAAAGACCCCTTTTGTAGAATTCGAAAAAGAGTAGGCTCATTGTAGATGCTACAAAAGGCTACGTTCTCCGTCTCTAACCAAAACTCCATACTTTTCCATTGGCAGTCAAAATTGTATTTCCCGTGACCCTTCCCACCCCATTTTCAGTTGATTTATTGTTTGTTAACTTGTTCCAGCCCTGAATAGCCGAAATACTGCTCGCTGGACGTAAAGTATGCATCATATCAATCAATCAATCAATCAAATATAATCGTGGTGGGTATAACAAAATGTGTGCTTTATACAGATATCATACCGACATCTGCTGCGTTTAACAACAATGTACGTTTTGAATAATATCGGTATGACCTGTTGTGCTGTACAACGCAACTTATTGATTGTACTTGCATAAGATATACTTGTGGTTCATATAACACAATATTTGCTCTATACAGACATCATATTAACATGCGGTGCGTTTTACACAATGTATGGATTGTACTTGCATACAATATAATTGTCGGGCCTATAACACAATGTCTGTTTTATACTAAATGTACGTTTTGTATTTACATTAGATTGACTTGTTCTGCTGTTTAACGCAATGTCTGTTTACGACTTGTATTAAATATACACGTGGTGCTATAACACAATAGCTGCTTTATACAAATATCATACTGACATGTGATGCGTTTTACACATTGTACGTTTTGTACTTACTTTAGACTGATCTGTGGTGCTGTAAAACTAAATACATAGATTGCACTTGCATTAGATATACATCTGCTTCATATAACGCGATGTCTTCCCTATTGAAACATCATACTGACATGTGTTGTCCGTTTTACACAATGCATGGATTGTGCTTGCATTAGATATATATGTGTTGCGTTAAACTCAATATCTGCTTTATACAAGCATTATACTGACATGTTGTTCGTTTGCACAATATACGTTTTGTTTGAATGATGTTTAACGCCATTGTCAGGAATTTGTCAACTATGTCATGGCGTTCAGATTTTATTGGGAGGAAACCGGAGAACCCGGAGAAAACGGTCGACCTTCGGTAGGGAAAATGGCAATCCTTGGCAATTAAGATTGGAGTCGAGTATACGCTGCCCAGAGTGAGACACGAACCCGCAACCTCAGTGCATGTACCTTTTGTACTTACATCATACTGACCTGTTGTGCTTTACACTGTAAGGCATAGATTTTACTTGCATCAAATATAATCTCGCTGGGACAATATTGGGAAGGTTCTTAGTGCTCGACCCACAGAGCAGCCCAGTGAGTCCACGGGTGGCAAGTAAGGAAGACCCTCTCGTTTGGGGGATTGTTAGGTCATAATACGGAAAGCCTGACCACGGACCGTAGTAAGTAACGTGTTTGGAGAGTGCCACGCTCCTTGCACGACAAAGACCTTTTTGTAGATCTCGAAAAAGAGTAGGCTCATTGCAGCCGCTACAAAAGGCTACGTCCTCCGTCTCTACCCAAAACTCCATACTTTTACAGTGGCAGTTAAAATTGTATTTCCTGTGACCCATCCCACCCCATTTTCAGTTGATTTATTGTTTGTTAACTTGTTCCCGTCCTAAATAGCCGAAATACTGCTCGCTGGACGTAAAGTATACATCCAATCAATCAATCAAATATAATCGTGGTTGGTATAACAAAATGTGTGCTTTATACAGACATCATACCGACATCTGGTTCGTTTAACAACAATGTACGTTTTGAATAATATCGGGATGACGTGTTGTGCTGTACAACGCAATGTATTGATTGCACTTGCATAAGATATACTTGTAGCTCATATAACGGAATGTTTGCTTTATATAGACATTATATTAACATGCGGTGGGTTTTACACAATGTATGGATTGTACTTGCATAAAATATAATCGTCGGGCCTATAACACAATGTCGGCTTCATGCAAACATCGTATTAACATGCGGTGCGTTTTACCAAATGTACGTTTTGTATTTACATTAGACTGACTTGTTCTGCTGTTTAACGCAATGTCTGTCTACGACTTGCATTCAATATACCTGTGGTGGGTATAGTACAATGTCTGCTTTAAACAAATATCATACTGACATATGATGCGTTTTACACATTGTACGTTTTGTACTTACTTCAGACTGACCTGTTGTGCTGTACTACTCAATGTATGAGTTGTACTTGCATTATATATACATGTGGTTCATATAACGCGATGTCTGCTCTATACAAACATCATACTGACGTGTGGTGAGTTTTTTTTACAATGCACGGCTTGTACTTGCATTAGATATAGTTCGTATAACTCAATGTATACCTTATACAAACATCATACTGACTATAGTACACCTTATATACCACAGATATGAAGACAGGGAGGCTATAGTACACCTTTTATTCCAAAAGTCACGTTAGGGTTACATTAGAGGCTATAGTACACCTTATATACCAACGATATCATGGCAGGGTAACATAGGAGGCTATTATACACCTTATATACCAACGATATCATGCCGGGGTTACACAAGAGGCTATTTTACAACTAATAAAACAAAAATTACATGGTGTTGGATATAGTACACCTTTAATGCAAAAGCTATCATTGTGGTGTAACATAGGATGCTAGAGAATGCATTATATACCAAAAGTGCCTGTTTACACCTTATATACAAAAGCCTTCTTGCAAAAAGGTACATGTACGAAATGGCATTAGTGACATTCACGCTGATGAAATGGTTCTGTTCCCTGTCGAATGTTCATAATTGAAGACTTCTTTGTTTTGATCAAGTGCACGACAATGGAAGAAGAACTATGCAGAAACATTAATTTTCAAATCTGACAAAATTCTTATTCCAGTGAGTGTGCACTTAGTTTTCATATATTGTTCTTCATATACTGACGATTAAACAAATCTGTAAAAAAAATCATATTTATTGTTTGTTTTTGTTTGAATGATGTTTGGTGCTTCTTTCGGCAATTTTCAATATTGTGGCGTCCTGTTCAGGAAGCCAGAGTATCCAGATGAAAAAATGACCTAACTCGTCAATTAAAATTGGAGTCGAGTGCACCCTGCCCGCAGTGAGACTGGAACCCACTACCTAAGTATTGACAGACCAAGTGATAAATAAGTAGACTAACTACCTTAACCACTCGGCCACCAAGGCCACCAACTCATATTTTAATGTACATATATTCATTATATATGATTTTTTAAAAACATTAAAAATAAAGGGCAATACCAGACACAATGTATTAAAATAACTTTGACATAGATTACTGCATGCATTAAGAATGCACAGTATTGATGTTCAATATTTGTACATTGTGCATCATAAATATTCTGTCAATTTCTACAATAAACAATTCTTCCAACCTTTAATTAAAATTCATGAAGTGTTTTTGAGATAAAATCCCCCTTGTTTCTCAAACAAAGTCCCGAATTCTATAACAATAAATCAGAAATTTGATAAAATGTATATAGATCATGAGGCTAACATAATTCACAACTATATGCAGTGTAAAGACAATTTGTGATCCCATTCTCAAAATACATTGTGACTTGTGGACAACAGATGGACGGACATTTGTATACCATATTAATAATACGCCCGTCATAAACGAGCGTATAAAAGCACAAAGAAAATCTATGAACCATGCTATGACTTAATTCCAAATGAACAATGATTAAGTTATCCATATATCATTGAATTAAATTTTCATTTATTGTTCAATGTGCGGAAATCATTCTAAAAATATCTTATTACGAGGAAGTAAAAACAAACACCAGTTCTATTTATAAATTATTCTTCCCCAAATATAAAGATAAGAAATAACTAGCTAAGATAAGAGAAAAAAGAAATGAAAAGCACTTAAAATGAGATACAAATTAAGACATGTCAATGTTAAACTACTACAGGAAGCAAGAAGTAACATGTAAAAGAGAAAACCTCTTTTTTACCAAGCAGCAGAAACTCTTTTAACACTAACTAACGATAATGTAGCTCTTTTTTATCTGAACGATAAATGGAAAATCTACTTGTATACCTACAACGACCCCCCCCCCCTTTTAATTTGCACATTTGGTCACAAAACTTTTTTGTTCCCGATGTTTTTTTAAGTTGGGTATAAAGCGTAAATATAATGTTGTTACTGATTTATATTTATAGTTTTCGGTTGTTCCCATTTCTATATCATCTATAATTTGCAGATTTCTGTACACTGAATCATGGAGTCCCCTAATATAATGTCCCTGTTCGAATACCGGGTAACAGGGTACCCAGTCTCAACATACAAATGTACGTTTTAACAAATAATATATGTTAATTATAGTCCATCAAAATTTTATACATGGAAGGTAATTATCTTAACATGCAACTTTACTTACGAAAAATGAATTCAATTTATTGTTTGACCTTTACTGGCTTAGTCACGTGATTCAAGATAATTAAAAACGTATACTTATTGATACTGTTTATCGCCTCGGTGTAATTCTTGTGCAGACAACAATGAATGTCTGTGAAAATCAAGTTCACAAACGATACGTCTATAAGAGAACAAGATCAAAAGCAAGTCATCATCAAGCCTTCCTCCATCTTGTCCGTTGTTCTCGGATGTTTACGCTTACTTTCTTATAAACAAACAACGTAAACTGTCAATTATCATGATACAGCCAATCAGATTTAATTGTAATTTGATAGGTACCCTAAAGAGTTTATATTTTGTGTGAAAAATAAATATCTCAGATATCATTTTTCCTTAAAAATATTTTTGACCAAAAATTTACTGCAAAATTAGAAAAACTCATTCTACATTAAAAAAATTCTTTCCCGTTAAAATATAAACCTAAAATAAGAAACATTTGCGCAAACGCCACAATTTCCACATATTGAATAAATTTTGATTATTTCGAATATAAGGGGGGAAACACTTTGAGATCAGATATCTCGTAAACGACTGAACCAAAAGGGCTGAACCAAAAACAGTTACGAAGATTACACCTGACCCTACTTTCAGTTAACTTGGGTAAGGTCAGCGTTAGTTCTAACCTGTTGAAATAGGCTTCCAAAAACACTTGGGAGAAACGATTTTTTCCCCCAATTTTTTTTTTCTCCCAAGTACACAAAAATTATGTATGTGAATTCACCCAACTGAAGAATCCGCGGGTATATATATATCAGGTAAACTTTCCAAACCTCAATACACTGAGTTCATGTATATATGAATTGTACACATTGATTACTAATATATATATCAAAATGAGAAGTAATAATTATGTAGTAACCTTATTTATTTAATAAATATATCATTAAATTTAAAGGAAGATAATTTTAAGTCAGTCTTGTTAACAAAATAATATTATTAAAAGCAAACACTAGTATGCAGCCCCCTCCCCCTAAGCAGATATATAGGTTCCTGTTGGTTTTATCTCTGACAGGGAAATGAACCCTGACCTCTTGTTCAAGACAAGTGTACTATCATTATACTACCAGAGATTTTTTCAGTGAGGAATGCTTCAATGTAAGCTGTGTTATGGTCAAGGGGGAGATAATTGTGAAATTAAATACTTCTAATCAACATTAATACATTTCATGTAAATACAAATTTGTACACATAGCGGTTGATGAAATATCACTTGAAACCTGATACATGTTATGTGCAACATTTTTATTTCTCAATGGAGAGATTATAAAACATGATACAAAAATTTAATGTTAAAATTGAGCAATCATAAGCATATTATTCAGTTAAGAACCAGATTTGATTTAATATATAGTATCCTGTTGTTATAAATATATTTTTGTATGCACACAAACATACAAGAAATAAGTGTGTTTACACAAGTCATTGTCTTTTTCTTTGGTATAGAGATCATTTGCATGAGCATGGTGTCATCCTTATGCTCAACTTGTACATGCTGTGTACCATCTTAATATATATTGCTATATGACAAGACATCAATAGTGTAACTGAAGTTTCTATCATGACAGAACATAAAACAGCATTTTTATTAATGACATGTACTGTCATTATACACTCAAGACAGTGACATAAAGCAAATGCAAATGTAGTGTTATAAAAATCAAACAAGTTTAGATTTTATTTGTATTATGATCAAGGAGGAGATAATCCTGCATATTGAAATGATAATACATGTAATACATGACATAGCAGCAAAATAAAAAATATATATATATATATATCAGGTAAACACAAAAAATACATCAGGTAAACTTTCAAAACCTCAAAACAATCAGTTAATGTAAAAAAGAATTGTACACATTTATTACTAATTTACTAAAGATAACATGTTCTAATGACATGAATGAACAAATTTAATCAAAAAGTGTACAAATCCCACCCATCTAAAGGATAGAAATGTTAATGTTGATTTAATCTTGAACATGAGCCCTGTTTGAAAGACAATGGTACTATCATTATACTATCAGAGATTTGTTCAGTAAGAAATGCTTCAATCCAAGCTGTTTTATGGTCAAGGGGGAGATAATTGAGAAATTAAAGTGATAAACATTATTGATATGAATCCAAACAAACATGATCTTCAAAGCAACATTAAATAATTAATAAAAATAATTTAATTTTCCTGAAAATACTATTGTGTACACAAACATGTAGCGGTTGATGAAATATTGCTGGAGCTGGAGATTTATATCTTTGATGTGCAACATTAAAAATTTTCAGTGAAGTCAAATTGAAAATGCACATAGGGCCAATACAAGTGACCTCAACCCAATACGACTGTCCTTGGACATTATACAGGATTAATATGAAAATACCCATTTTATAACACTATGATATAAAGACATGAATCAAAACCATATTTAAATTATGAAATTAAAATTGATAAATCACATATTCTGACACCACAATAACACTCTGAGCACATATAACTCAGAAATACAAGTTAAGAACTAGATTTGATTCACTATAGTAGCCTGTTGGTATGTTTGTATTTATGTAAGAAATAAGTAAGTGTTTACACAAGTCACTGTCCTCTTTTGCTTTCAAATAGTGTATTGAGATCATTTGCATGTTCAAAATGTACATGTTATGTCCCATCTTAATATAATTTGTTACAGGTTGGGATACAGTATGCGCTTTTAAAATATTAATTGTTATAGTTTGGGATGTAATGCCCTGTTTCAGTCTTCAAAATTAGTACTGGACTGCAGGCCCCTGGCCAGTAAAAATTCTTTGGCCAAGTGAAATTTGGATGAATTTTGTATTGGATATATAATAGGACGAAATCTGAAAATGTTTGATTCAGGCAATCATGGACTTCGATATATTTTAAAGTCCACGAGGCAATTGAATTACAAATCTTAATTTCAAAGACTGCTCTTAATATTAATTGTCATAGGTAATTTGGATACATTTATGCTCAATTTGGTACCCACATTTATTGTAAAAATGTCTTGGTTAACCAGAGGTTAGGTTGGGTAGAATATTGCTTGAACAAATGTTTGGGTGCTTAAAGACTGCATTTTAGAAGTATGAAGTTATTTACAAATAATGCAGATTAGTCTTGAGAATTGTTTTCACATAGATGAGTTATTCAGGGGAATAACAATCACACTTACCAGAAATAATTATATAAATCATTTGAATAAAATCCAAAAATATTGAAAATTAAAGTCATGTTTATATTCCCAAAAGCAAAGTAGGTCAGAAAATGTATATATCTGAGCATGCCCAGTTACGATTCGAGCGAATGAAGATTTAGTGGTGATGTATATAATGACCAATATCCAGTTTGTCATGAATTACTGAAAATTGTACGGACATTTTGGGCTCGTTGGATGCGTCTCAATGTATACTTTCTTTTCGAAGCACTTCCCATCACATATATATGCCATCCTGAAGAAAAAATCGACGAAAACTGTCACTTGCCTTCAACTCTGATTTTATACACATCGCTTATATACGCTGAAATAGGGTACCCCACTTTCCACAATCAAAACTTTGTTATTTGACTTCCGATTGGAAAACTGAAACGATGCATTTAAAGATAAAAGACGGCACTTTCTTACAGTATGCAGCTTTTAACAATATAATCAGTATTTAAAATAAACGAGGCGAATGAAATATGCTGCAGAGTTAGCGGCAAGCGTTAAATTGCCATTAATTCTGGCTTGCCATTAACTCTGTTTTCAGACTACATAAATTGCCGCTAACTCTGGTGATGTATATATATATATATATATATATATATATTATTCGCGGTATAGTATACCCAAAAATTAATAATGTAAACATTTATGACTTCAATGTTAACATTTTATTGCTAGACAACATTACTGTGGGATTCATTTTTATTTGTGTGATACCAAGTTTCGTGGTTCTCGTGGGTGCCAGTTACCTAAGAATGTACGAAAATGTTTTGCCTCGTATAAATAATTCATAAGGAGCCTTTGACCGAAAGATATACATGTTGGAAATACGTACATATGCGTTACGTATTCAAGTCTGTGTGTTTGCTTTGGGTTATACGACACATGAATCTTAATTGTTTGATTTAAAATTAATGAACTACCGAATACAAGCATAAAATACACCGACAAATGCCGATTGATTGCATGTTTTTTTTAATGGCTAAACCATGAAAATTAGTACCTATGAATATTAATGAATCCACAGTATATAAATTTATTAGTTATGTACAATAACTGTGTTCTACTCGATTTAAATTGAAATATGTAAAAACATATAAGACATCTAGACATATGTTGCATACAGACTGGAACTACGCATGCTCATTGAAAAACCAGAAGTATTAATCGCTAATCGGCCACAGGGTGATGAAAAGTTATTACCCAGGACCAATAACTTGCTTCAACTTTATTAAGTTATATATATATATATATTATGTATAAATATTAAATTTAATTAAATATGCAAAACTGTCGGAATCAAGATTTAATATGCGATTATATCAGAATGGTACATGATATCATATTTAATAATATGCAAAAATTTGGTATTCGTGCGGAGGGTCGTAGGCTTCAGGAGCAATAAGATCCAAGAGATTATAATACATAATTATATAAAAAATGTACTGTAATCATAAGCTGCAACCATTCGTCTTTGATATAACACGCCTTACTCATCAAGTACGAAAACATGTAATAAGCTTAATTGATAAATTTTTGAACTTACTGTTGAGACGATGTGACTTTATGTTCCAAAAAGGACTTCAAAGTACCGCCAGCAAGCTTTTTTGCAGCTATTTCGAACGACAAGGCGGATTTATAGATGTAAACAATATCCTGAAGGACATATTCACCTATCAACGATTAAAGATAGCAATAAATAATATGCCATGTATTATCACAGAGCAATTAAGTGTGTATAAAGCGTTTTTTCTCATTTTTTATATATTTATATGACAGTATGTCACTTACAAATGAAAGTTAGGAACCATTTTCTAATTAATCGGTTATCCTTAAGAAAAAGAAACTAGTTCATTTCATTGGCTGCGTATATTTCGAACATTCATGCATTTGTTTTTCAATTTGGACACTCTTACTTCCAGATAATAATTATATAAGTAAAGAATTACACATTACCGTGGCGAGTACAATAATTACTATATTTGTTGTTTATAATTAGCGTTTTTTATCCGTATAACAAATCATATCCGGATTCCAAATTTGTATTCTCTTTCCTGGGAATCAACTTCATTTTACGTGACAAATTGGAACCGTGTTTGCAGAGTGGTCAAGATAGGTCTATCTGTTCAGAACCCTTAGGCGTTTCACTTTGAAGGTGTGGGTTCGAACTTCGACTTGTGCATTAGAACCGAAGTGGGATAGAGTAGTTCAGTAACTCATCACATATTGGTGATTAAGCTGGTATAACATTGATTAGTCCACTATCATGATATTTCAATATTAATATTAATGAAATATTAATGAGAGCGACATCACATTCTATTCAAACAAAAAAACGTACCAAATGAAGTTGGATGCAGAGTCCCGTCTCTGACTCCCGTTACAAATGTGGAATTTAAAGCCTTCATTCTTGTTGTTTCTGTTTGTTGCCACAGCCAGCTGCATAGTGTATCTGCCAAAAGGAAAAGTAAATCTCAACTATTCAAAAATAAAGTATTTTATTCAAATCTGCTCGCATCAATATTATTTTTATTAGTACACAAAAAATAAATAGTTCAGATGTAACTCACAAGTTTCTTTAAAAAAAACCTTTGATTCATTTGATCAATTATCATTCGACACAAAAAAACAAAGAATCATAAAAAATAAAAAATGTTAAAACCAACATATTTTAAAAATCTAAAGAAAACATATTCAAAAACATTTTTTTTTAAAATAAACATTTACACAGTTATAATTGTGTTCAAAATGGACAGACGGTGAACATACTGGTGCTAAGCCCAGCGTCAATGATGTTAACAATGTGTATCTTACATTACAGATATTCAATGAAGGGAATAATATACCTCGTATCTCTTCATCACATTTGTATCATAAGGTTAACAGTTTATGGACTGGTTTATGGAGAGATGTTATGCTTCACTTTACGAAATCATAAGATAAAGTCAATTTTAACAGAAATAAAAACGCATTTTAAAAAAGTGCTTAACTAAATGGAGACAGAAACATGTGTTATGTCAGTGTCTACCTTTAGTGAAAAGAATATGTGTTCGCGGTTTAATTATTTTGAAACTATAGAAACAATGGCAAAAATTCAAAACAATTGACTTAATTAATGAATATTAAGTGTGGATAAATTGAAATCGTTAATAGATTTACGACCACGAACAACTAACTATGTCTTCATCAAAAGACACAATCTATCCTAGGTCACCAACGAGCAATAATACCTAATTTCAAGGCTAATAACATATAAATAATAATAATGTACCTTTTGGAAGTAATAGCATCTGGATAAAAAATTCATTTTAAAGGAAATATGCATAATGGGCGTACGTTATTGAACATTTTATCAACCAAACACATTAAGCAAACTTTAGTTTATTTTCATGTAATGCATTTTCTAACATCCTCAAATAATATTTGACTGTCATTCGTGGTAAATTTGAATAGAGGAAATATGAATTGTTGGGGAAAATAAAACATTTTAAACAAAAATATATTTTTTTCTGGATCATTTTATCATAATATTTTAAAAAGTATTGTCGTCGAAAGCTCCTTAGTAGTAGTGTTCAATTACAATTGAAAACTTCACTATAATCAGCAAATTGATAAATAGATGTATAAGGGTCGATCTGGGTATATACACCGTTAGAATTAATTACTGCTTCAACCCTGCGTCGCATACTGTCATTAAGGCGTCTAATATGCTGAACTGTTATCTGTCGACATACCAGGAATAAATTGAGCTTCAAACTGCAAGTTCATAGGAAGAGGTTTCATAAAATGTATTCGCCTACCAAACTGATCTCTTTTTCTTGTAGGCACCGGAATATGGGTAGCATTTTCGCTCTCTAAATATGCCCTACTGGATCGATGATGTCGAGAGTTGTCATTCATGATTACAGGTCTTGGTGCTAACAATTGGTTTTAAAGTAATGCGTAACTACGTGTAAACACTCTCCGGGTGTACATTTTGCCAGTTAGGTTGCAATGGTTGGTTACCAGATCCCGTTTGCGACATAGAGTACCATACGATTACTGAAAAGGCACTGTTGGAACAATGTTTCTTGGCGTGTGCACTGTGTTTTGATACCTCCAAACAATAGATTAAAACTTCGGCTCTAATTGGTCAGTGTATTTATGTGTTCAAAGATCAACCTGTGTGTTGATGGCGTTTAGACACTCCTTCAACTTAGACTCGCAGCTTTAAGATGTTAACCACTGTAACTTGAGATGAGTGTTTGCTGCAAACCGAATTTCCCTAACTAAACTACCACGGCTTTCTTCACGTTTTGTTGTCACAGAGTTCGGACAAGGTGGAGTACAGTCTTTTACATTTTCCGTGTTTTTTTTACTACGACTGATGACTGTACAACGGTGTTGTCTTATTGCCTTTTAAGACATACCTGTTTAATGCATGGTGATCATGATGCTTCTGTTCTTCGTGTCCTTGTCATGCTTACTTCAAATGATTTAGCAATATGAATTCCGGATTTAAATACTGATATGTTACACAAGAAAATAATGCACTGTGGACGTGGAGAAGGGAGAAAGCTTCACTTGGATAGAAATACGTGATTGCTTTATATTAAACACCTAAAGGCTCAAAAAACTAAAAACACTAATACTGTCAAAAATAATTCAAATTAAACTTACAAAAACCCGAAAAATAAAGCTTTACTTATTTCCAGGTGTATAGTTTTAAAAAGGAATTCGCATACAATGCGATGATATAAATATAAAACAAAGACAATATGTTCTTTCCACCTAATTTAACTAGTCTTCCTTTCGTATGGTGTTTTCTTTACTAAAAACTACTACCTTATGTTACCAGCAACGCCATCTGGAATGATGTTTAAAGGAAAAAGAAGCAGCTTCTAATTTTCATACGTTTTACACCAACACGTGTTCTGATGACAATAATTTTTTTTTCTTTACGATAAATCAACTCAACTTTGTTTATCGAAATAAATAATAAATTAATCATAGGTAGTTCTTAAATCCCGATTTCGAAATGATTATATAGTATTACTACTTTATGAGGTAAGGAGAATGCAAATTTTGTACAAATGTCAGTTACCTTCAGAAAACAACACAGTTCTATACAAAACAAAACAATAAATATAATGATGCATACATTCATTTTGCGAAAATGTAAAAACAAAAAAAATAAAAAAAAAAGCTTTAGAAAATTCACTGGAGAATAACTTTTGTTTTCAACGACCGTCTGCAATATTTAATTACCGGTTCGTCAAGTACATGTTGCATATATGTCTCAAATCGTTTTCCTTGCCGTCACAATTTAAACAAAGAATTTTGCTGTTCCTATATTATTTTTTAACGAATACTTTTCTTAGACGATGTACCTTTTTAAAATAAATATAAACACCAACCTGCTTTGCATAGTCCAGTGAAAAAAACCAACAGGAAGGACGCCTTTACCAACATTGGGAAAGCTTGAGTTATTTAAGCTGCAATACAAACTTTATCTACTGATTTGTATACATCAAAGTTAAATAAAGTTTTACCAGTTATCAAGTAAGAACCAATGTCTGGGATCTACAGATAGCGAAACACCTGTCACTGCACTATTTTCGCTCTACTGCATAATTTATATCACAGCAATTGAATGGATATTATAAATTTGTAATGTAATAGTGACTAGACGTGTCCGTAGTACACGATTTTTCACTAGATATATATAGAACAAAAGTACGGGCCATAATTCCGTAAAAATTAGTGCGCGAGTTAGGTCATAATCTGTAGATGGCTGTAGTAAGAAAACGGGAAGTAGGTACGGACGGACGTGTTCATATGGATATCCCCCGAACTTTGACTTGGGGCATTAAAATTTAAAACTACGTTTTCCCGTACAATGTAAAAGTATTTGTTTTTATTTTGTTTACTATGTGAAAATAACATTAAAAGGCTATCTATTATAGATATGTAAATTGTCTTTCTGAACTTTAAGAGGGGTTTCAGGGATAGAAATACATTTGTTTTAGAAGCAGTGTGTGTGCGTGTGTGTGTGTGTGTGTGTGTGGGTGTGTGATATTTGAAAAAGAGCATTATCTGAGTGAATTTGTGCGGTAAAGGATTTAAAATAATAGCCTGAAGAAATAAATTGTGCTAGAAATGAGGATAATGCAATACACGTTAAAAATATTTTGCATTAAAAAAAACTTGTTAACTCATAAGTGTTGCTAAAATAAAAACATAAAATTAGATAATAAAGAACAAAGTTGACGAGCTCTGATAGAACCATTGAGTCAAATATCTATCTATCTATCTATCTATCTAAAAGGGTATTTTATTATTCCTTTTTTGAAGATTCTCTACCCCTAATTATAACATTTGCTTTCGAATTTACGATCCTTGCCTCTGTCTGGTAACAATACTACACGGAAGTTTGCCCTTATCAGTGGTTTTGTTTGATTGGTTAAATCTTCTCACCAATAAAATTCGCATCGATCTAATCTATAGGAGGAATTAAGTTATACGTATATAAAATGGGCCGTGAATCAAAAACCCGTAGCCCGGTAGTTCGCTGCAATCAATGATCATGATATGGTTCGTATACCTTCTGGTCTTCACTGGCGTTAATGCAGGTAAAAATATTATTATTTTTCATGTCTTTCCCACTACAGTGGAAAGACCTTCTTGTATTTCTTCTGATTATTAAGGTCTTTCTCTTTCCTTATTGTATTTGTTCTGCCTATTATTATTCTTTTCAATGGGAGAAAACCGCTTCGACGAAACTTAACGAAATTATCTTCTTTCAGCGACACTAACAGTATTCGACCTGACTAACCATGTGAAACCGAACTATTTTTAGTAACGGAGTTATCTCCCTAAATCCTGAACTCTGAAACTGTAACCGATATCAAAATTCTGAGGAGGGGAAAATGTCTTATATGCCCCAGCCACGACCCATCATTGAAAAAAAATTTGGTCCCGTCCCAGAGGTTACACGTTTTTGACGCATAGTTTGTGGAAAACGTTAAAGTTGTTCGATTTCTGAGAAAATTGGTTTCTAAGTAGATTTGATGGTCCTGATTTCATATCCGGGGTCCAAAATATTTTTCGGTCCACCATTTACAAAATTTGAATTTTTTAAATTGCAGTAGCTCTAATACTATAACAGATAGAAGCTGACAATAATAATAAATGTTCATCTCATTGAGACTTTCATTTGATATAACAGGTCGAACACTGTCCTATGAACGGTTTTTTGAAGTTACAGCCTTTTGTACATTTCGGCAAATCGGATTTTGGCTAATAACCTGAAAAACAATTAGAGATAACATAGTGAACATAGGGTTTATCATGACCGGTAACTCAAGACATTATATTGAAGACCATGGTCGCATCTCATGTTACGCGTTTTTGACGCGACGAATGACGAAAACGAAAAAGTTGGTCAACTTCAAGGAAACTTGGTTTCCAAGTAGATTTATTGGTCCTGATAACATATCTACATTTTTGTCAACCGTTTTCAAAATGACCGCCTTCGAATTTTTTTATAACATATAGAAGCAGTCAATATATGATCAAAATACTCGTCCCGTCAATATTTTCATTTCATATGATTACTCCAAAACTTTGCGACAAACCATTTTCGAGTTATGGCCCTTGGCATGTTTCGTAACTCGACATTTCATATCATAACTCTTAAACCGTAAGAGATAGTATAGTAAACATAGGGTATTTTTGAGAATAGTATTGAAAATCCTATAAAAAGTGTCCACGGTCAAATGTGTTCAAACGACCTTGACCTTCTACCTTTGCACATCCAAATTACACATCACTATAACTCCAAATCCGTAACAAATAGGAACTTACTGTCAAAAGCAAAAATGTAACCAGTCCGTAGACCTACAATTTGGTACCAAGGTCAAAAGTCATCGGCCAAGGTCATATCAATTTATCATGGCAACTGCCAGTATTTGTCACTAAAGTCCTTGGCAACAATGGTTACTTCATTTGATATGAGATGTGGGTATCTTTGGCACCAAGGTCAGAGGTCACAGGTCAAAGTCATTCCAACTCACCATAGCACAAACTTTATATGTACAAAAGTCACTAGCAACCTTGGGTTTTTTTTAACTTACACAGGGTCTTTTTTTATTGTGGTACCATGTATGGTTATTATATGTCTTTTTTATCTCATTCCACTTAAAGGAACATGACAAGTGACTTGTAGTTTACAGGGAAAGACCTTAGAACAAATGTCATTTAATTATTATGTCGCCCCAGACGAATCGGGCGACATATTGTTATTCTACTGTTTATTTGTTAATATGTCGACCCAGGCGACGTAATGTTATTCTACCGTTTATTTGTTATTGTTTTTATTATTATTATGTGTCACAAACAAAAGTTATTATTATTTTTATTATCGCCGGGGCCACATCTGCTATTGCTAGCAATTGCAATTCTATTTATTAGGTCTTTCCACCTTTCTGTGGAAAGACCTATAGTTATTGTTCTGATTATTATTAGGTCTTTCCACCTTTCTGTGGAAAGACCTATAGTTATTGTTCTGATTATTATTATTATTATTATTCTTCTCCCACTTCTTGCGCAAACTTATGTGGGGTTTTTTCATTTCACGACATGTTGCTTTGATATTTTATATCTGATATCGATGACCCGTTGCGCTTTCGCAGTTCACCCTGACTGACCGCACCCTTTTTATTTACGGAGTTATCTCCCCTTTTACTAAAAAGCTTGTTCCTGCTACTCCTCCTAAACCAAAAAAGATATCAATACCAAACCTTTACCAAAATGTGTCCTATATCCTTGCGCAACTTTGGGACAGATTGATTGAAGGGTTCTGACGACATCTTATAGGAGTTATCTCCCTTTAAATAAAAAGTAGTAAGTGATATTCAAACAAATCTCAACAACTAAAAGAGATAGAGGCCTGGGGTCTTCACCATAGATCATCTTGACCTTTGACCTTGAAAATGGACACAAGGTCAAAGGTCAAGGTCACGTTCTAAATTTTGACATTTGCTTGTGTCCGCTACTCCTCTGAAACGGTAAAAGATAGATAAACACTTATTGAGAGTAAAATGTTCGTCTTATTCAGACGCAACTTTGTCACATTGAAGCGAAGTAATATAATTTCATTTTATAGGAGTTATCTCCCATTATATATGTAGCTGGTTGGTTTTTCACATGGTACTCATTAACTATTAATGATAGAGGGAAACTAAAGAGTGCAAAATGTTGGTCTTTTAAAGGAGCAACTTTGTCCCATTTACAGGGAAATGATTTGACTTCATGTTATAGGAGTTATCTCCCATTATATATGTAACTGATTGGTTTTTCACATGTTTCTCATCAACTATAAATGATAGAGGGAAAGTATAGAGTGCAAAATGTTGATCTCTTAAAGGAGCAACTTTCTTACATTTACAGGGAAAGTATTTGACCTCATTTTATAGGAGTTATCTCCCATTATATATGTAACTTATTGGTTTTTTACATGTTACTCATTAACTATTAATGATAAAGGAAAACTAAAGAGTGCAAAATGTTGGTCTTTTAAAGGAGCAACTTTGTTTTATTTACAGGACAAGAATTTGACTTCATTTTATAGGAGTTATCTCCCATTATATATGTAACTTATTTGTTTTTTACATGTTACTCCTTCACTGTAAATGATAAAGGGAAACTAAAGAGTGCAAAATGTTGACCTCTTAAAGGAGCAACTTTGTTACATTTACATGTAAAGGATTTGACTTCATTTTATAGGAGTTATCTCCCATGATATATGTAACTTATTGGTTTTTTACGGGTTACTCATTAACTATTAATGATAAAGGGAAACTAAAGAGTGCAAAATGTTGGTCTCTTAAAGGAGCAACTTTGTTACAATACATGTAAAGGATTTGACTTCAATTTATAGGAGTTATCTCCCATTATATATGTAACTGATTGGTTTTTCACAAGTTACTCAATAACTATAAATGATAGAGGGAAACATAAGAGCGCGAAATGTTGATCTCTTAAAGGATCAACTTTGTTACATTTACAGGGAAAGGATTTGACTTCATTTTATAGGAGTTATCTCCCATTATATATGTAAATTATTGGGTTTTCACATGGTATTCTTTAACTATTAATGATAGAGGGAAACATAAGAGTGCAAAATGTTGATCTCTTAAAGGAGCAACTATGTTACATTTACATGGAAAGGATTTGACTTCATTTTATAGGAGTTATCTCCCATTATATATGTAACTTATTGGTTTTCTACATGTTACTCATTAACTATTAATGATAAAGGGAAACTAAAGAGTGCAAAATGTTGGTCTCTTAAAGGAGCAACTTTGTTACATTTCAAGGAAAGGATTTGACTTCATTTTATAGGAGTTATCTCCCATTATATATGTATTTTATTTGTTTTTACATGTTACTCATTAACTGTTAATGATAAAGGAAAACTAAAGAGTGCAGAATGTTGGTCTCTTAAAGGAGCAACTTTGTTACATTTGCAGGGAAAGGATTTGACGTCATTTTATAGGAGTTATCTCCCATTATTTATGTAACTGATTGGTTTTTCGCATGGTACTCAATAACTATTAATGATAAAGGGAAACTAAAGAGTGCAAAATGTTGGCCCCTTAAAGGAGCAACATTGTTACATTACAGGGAAAGGATTTGACTTCATTTTATAGGAGTTATCTCCCATTATATATGTAACTTATTGGTTTTTTACATGTTACTCATTAACTAGTAATGATAGAGGCATGGGGTCTTCACCATAGACACTCATGCCCTTTGACCATGAAAACTTGTATGGGTCAAGGTCACGTACTAGTTTTTGACCTTGCTGTTCTTAAAGATATTGAAATTATTTTCGTCCTAAAATGTTCTATTAATAATTTCGAGTAAATTAAGACATGGCGTGAAAAGTTGTATAATACTTTTATAAGAGTTATCTCTCTTAGAATGCTAATCTGTCGCAAATAAGACAAATTAATTTTTTTTAAATATTTATAACCAAGGTATAACATTTTGGAAAAAGATTATTATTTTAAATGTCATCATGTAATACAAATTAAAATTTATGTGGAAAGACCCTCAAATGTTCAACCGAACAGTTGATCTTTAATTATTGGGTCTTTCCACCTTTCTGTGGAAAGACCTATAGTTATTGTTCTGATTATTATTATTATTATTATTATTATTATTTTCTCTTTTCTTCCGCCAACTTATTTCAATGTCTGGTTTTTTCACTTCGCGACATGTCGCTTTAATATTTTATATATGATGTCGGTTACCCATTGCGCTTTCGCAGTTCACCTTGACTGACCGCACCCTTTTTCTTTAGGGAGTTATCTCCCCTTTTACTAAAAAGCTTGTTTCTGCTACTCCTCCTAAACCAAACAAGATAGCAATACCAAATCTTTACCAAAATGTGTCCTATATCCTTGCGCAACTTTGGGACAGATTGATTGAAGGGTTCTGACGACATCTTATAGGAGTTATCTCCCTTTAAATAAAAGTAGTAAGTGATATTCAAATAAATCTCAGCAACTAAAAGAGATAGAGGCCTGGGGTCTTCACTTTAGACCAGCATGACCTTTGACCTTGAAAATGGACACAAGGTCAAAGGTCAAGGTCACGTTCTAAATTTTGACATTTGCTTGTGTCCGCTACTCCTTTGAAACGGTAAAAGATAGATAAACACTTATTGAGAGTAAAATATTCGCCTTATTAAGACGCAACTTTGTCCCATTTGGAGGGAAGTAATTTGACTTCATTTTATAGGAGTTATCTCACATTATATATGTAACTGATTGGTTTTTCACATGGTACTCATTAACTATTAATGATAGAGGGAAAGTAAAGAGTGCAAAATGTTGGTCTCTTTAAGGAGCAACTTTGTCACATTTACAGGGAAAGGATTTGACTTCATTTTATAGGAGTTATCTCCCATTATATATGTAACTTATTGGTTTTTTACAGGTTACTCATTAAGTATTAATGATAAAGGAAAACTAAAGAGTGCAAAATGTTGGTCTCTTAAAGGAGCAACTTTGTTACATTTACAGGGAAAGGATTAGACTTCATTTTATAGGAGTTATCTCCCATTATATATGTAACTGATTGGTTTTTTACAGGTTACTCATTAACTATTAATGATAAAGGGAAACTAAAGAGTGCAAAATGTTGGTCTCTTAAAGGAGCAACTTTCTTACATTTCTAGGGAAAGGATTTGACGTCATTTTATAGGAGTTATCTCCCATTATATATGTAACTGATTGGTTTTTTTACAGGTTACTCATTAACTATTAATGATAAAGGGAAACTAAAGAGTGCAAAATGTTGGTCTCTTAAGGGAGCAACTTTGTTACATTTACATGGAAGGGATTTGACGTCATTTTATAGGAGTTATCTCCCATTATATATGTATCTTATTGGTTTTTTACATGTTACTCATTAACTATTAATGATAAAGGGTAACGAAAGAGTGCAAAATGTTGGTCTCTTAAAGGAGCAACTTTGTTACATTTATAGGGAAAGGATTAGACTTCATTTTATAGGAGTTATCTCCCATTATATATGTAATTTATTAGTTTTTTCACATGTAACTCATTAACTTTTAATGATAAAGGGAAAGTAAAGAGTGCAACATGTTGGTCTCTTAAAGGAGCAACTTTGTTACATTTGTAGGGAAAGGATTTGACTTCAGTTTATAGGAGTTATCTCCCATTATATATGTAACTGATTGGTTTTTCTCATGGTACTCATTAACTATTAATGATAGAGGGAAACTAAAGAGTGCAAAATGTTAATCTCTTAATGGAGCAACTTTGTTACATTTACAGGGAAAGGATTTGACTTCATGTTATAGGATTTATCTCCCATAATATATGCAACTTATTGATTTTTTACATGTTACTCATTAACTAGTAATGATAGAGGCATGGGGTCTGCACCATAGACACTCATGCACTTTGACATTGAAAACTTGTATGGGTCAAGGTCACGTACTAGTTTTTGACCTTTGCTTTTTTTAAAGATATAGAAATTATTTTCGTCCTAAAATGTTCTATTAATAATTTCGAGTAAATTAAGACATGGCGTGAAAAGTTGTATAATACTTTTATCTCTCTTAGAATGCCAATAATACAAATTTTTTTTTTTAAATATTTATAGCAAAGTTATAACATTTAGCAAAAAGATGATCATTTTAAGTGTCATCATGTAATACAAATTAAAATTAATGTGGAAAGACCCTCAAATGTTCAACCGAACAGTTGATCTTTAATTATTAGGTCTTTCCACCTTTCTGTGGAAAGACCTATAGTTATTGTTCTGATTATTATTATTATTATTAGGTCTTTCCACCTTTCTGTGGAAAGACCTATAGTTATTGTTCTGATTATTATCATTATTATTATTATTATTCTTTTCTCTTTTCTTCCGCCAACTTATTTCGGTGTCTGGTTTTTTCACTTCGCGACATGTCGCTTTGATAATTTATATCTGATATCGGTTACCCATTGCGCTTTCACAGTTCACCCTGACTGACCGCACCCTTTTCCTTTCAGGAGTTATCTCCCCTTTTACTAAAAAGCTTGTTCATGCTACTCCTCCTAAACCAAAAAAGATAGCAATACCAAACCTTTACCAAAATGTGTCCTATATCCTTGCGCAACTTTGGGACAGATTGATTGAAGGGTTCTGACGACATCTTATAGGAGTTATCTCCCTTTAAATAAAAGTAGTAAGTGATATTCAAACAAATCTCAACAACTAAAAGAGATAGAGGCCTGGGGTCTTCACCATAGATCATCTTGACCTTTGACCTTGAAAATGGACACAAGGTCAAAGGTCAAGGTCACGTTCTAAATTTTGACATTTGCTTTTGTGCGCTACTCCTCTGAAACGGTAAAAGATAGATAAACACTTATTGAGAGTAAAATGTTTGTCTTATTAAGACGCAACTTTGTCACATTTGGAGCGAAGTAATTTGACTTCATTTTATAGGAGTTATCTCCCATTATATATGTAACTGATTGGTTTTTTACATGGTACTCATTAACTATTAATGACAGAGGGAAAGTAAAGAGTGCAAAATGTTGATCTCTTAAAGGAGCAACTTTGTTACATTTACAGGTAAAGGATTTGACTTCATTTTATAGGAGTTATCTCCCATTATATATGTAACTTATTGGTTTTTTACATGTTACTCATTAACTATTAATGATAAAAGGAAACGAAAGAGTGCAAAATGTTGGTCCCTTAAAGGAGCAACTTTGTTACATATAGGGAAAGGATTTGACTTCATTTTATAGGAGTTATCTCCCATTATATATGTAACTGATTGGTTTTTCACATGGTACTCATTAACTATTAATGATAGAGGGAAAGTAAAGAGTGCAAAATGTTGATCTCTTAAAGGAGCAACTTTGTTACGTTTACAGGTAAAGGATTTGACTTCATTTTATATGAGTTATCTCCCATTATATATGTAATTTATTAGTTTTTCACATGCAACTCATTAACTATTAATGATAAAGGGAAACGAAAGAGTGCAAAATGTTGGTCTTTTACAGGAGCAACTTTGTTACATTTACAGGTAAAGGATTCGACTTCATTTTTTAGGAGTTATCTCCCATTATATATGTAACTTATTGGTTTTTTACATGTTACTCAATAACTATTAATGATAAAGGGAAACGAAAGAGTGCAAAATGTTGGTCTCTTAAAGGAGCAACTTTTATACATTTATAGGGAAAGGATTTGACTTCATTTTATAGGAGTTATCTCCCATTATATATGTAACTTATTGGTTTTTTACATGTTACTCATTAACTATTAATGATAAAAGGAAACGAAAGAGTGCAAAATGTTGGTCTCTTAAAGGAGCAACTTTGTTACATTTATAGGGAAAGGATTTGACTTCATTTTATAGGAGTTATCTCCCACTATATATGTAACTGATTGGTTTTTCACATGGTACTCATTAACTATTAATGATAGAGGGAAAGTAAAGAGTGCAAAATGTTGATCTCTTAAAGGAGCAACTTTGTTACGTTTACAGGTAAAGGATTTGACTTCATTTTATAGGAGTTATCTCCCATTATATATGTAATTTATTAGTTTTTCACATGCAACTCATTAACTATTAATGATAAAGGGAAACGAAAGAGTGCAAAATGTTGGTCTTTTACAGGAGCAACTTTGTTACATTTACAGGTAAAGGATTCGACTTCATTTTTTAGGGGTTATCTCCCATTATATATGTAACTTATTGGTTTTTTACATGTTACTCATTAACTATTTATGATAAAGGGAAACGAAAGAGTGCAAAATGTTGGTCTCCTAAAGGAGCAACTTTTATACATGTATAGGGAAAGGATTTGACTTCATTTTATAGGAGTTATCTCCCATTATATATGTAACTTATTGGTTTTTCACATGTTACTCATTAACTATTAATGATAAAGGGAAACGAAAGAGTGTAAAATGTTGGTCTATGAAAGGAGCAACTTTGTTACATTTATAGGGAAAGGATTTGACTTCATTTTATAGGAGTTATCTCCCATTATATATGTAACTGATTGGTTTTTCAAATGGTACTCATTAACTATTAATGATAGAGGGAAACTAAAGAGTGCAAAATGTTGATCTCTTAAAGGAGCAACTTTGTTTCATTTACAAGAAAAGGATTTAACTTCATTTTATAGGAGTTATCTCCCATTATATATGTAACTTATTGGTTTTTCACTTGTAACTCATTAACTATTAATGATAGAGGCATGGGGTCTTCACCATAGACCCTCATGCACTTTGACCTTGAAAACTTGCATGGGTCAAGGTAACGTACTAGTTTTTGACCTTTGCTATTTTCAAAGAAATTGAAATGATTTTCTTCATAAAATGTTCTATTAATAATTACCAGTAAATTAAGACATGCCGTGAAAAGTTGTATGAAAATTTTATAAGAGTTATCTCTCTTAGAAAACCAATCTGTAGCAAATAATACAAAATAATTTATTTTTTAAATATTTATAGCAAAATTATAACATTTCGCAAAAAGTTGATTATTTTGAATGTCATCACGTAATACATAATGTATATTAGTATGGAAAGACCCTCAAATGTTCAACCGAACAGTTGATCTTTAATTATTATTAGGTCTTTCCACCTTTCTGTGGAAAGACCTATAGTTATTGTTCTGATTATTATTATTATTATTATTATTATTCTTTTCTCTTTTCTTCCGCCAACTTATTTCGGTGTCTGGTTTTTTCACTTCGCGACATGTCGCTTTGATATTTTATATCTGATATCGGTTACCCATTGCGCTTTCGCTGTTCACCCTGACTGACCGCACCCTTTTCCTTTCAGGAGTTATCTCCCCTTTTACTAAAAAGCTTGTTCATGCTACTCCTCCTCAACCAAAAAAGATAGCAATACCAAACCTTTACCAAAATGTGTCCTATATCCTTGCGCAACTTTGGGACCGATTGATTGAAGGGTTCTGACGACATCTTATAGGAGTTATCTCCCTTTAAATAAAAGAAGTAAGTGATATTCAAACAAATCTCAACAACTAAAAGAGATAGAGGCCTGGGGTCTTCACCATAGATCATCTTGACCTTTGACCTTGAAAATGGACACAAGGTCAAAGGTCAAGGTCACGTTCTAAATTTTGACATTTGCTTGTGTGCGCTACTCCTCTGAAACGGTAAAAGATAGATAAACACTTATTGAGAGTAAAATGTTTGTCTTATTAAGACGCAACTTCGTCACATTTGGAGCGAAGTAATTTGACTTCATTTTATAGGAGTTATCTCCCATTATATATGTAACTGATTGGTTTTTCACATGGTTCTCATTAACTATTAATGACAGAGGGAAAGTAAAGAGTGCAAAATGTTGATCTCTTAAAGGAGCAACTTTGTTACATTTACAGGTAAAGGATTTGACTTCATTTTATAGGAGTTATCTCCCATTATATATGTAACTTATTGGTTTTTTACATGTTACTCATTAACTATTAATGATAAAAGGAAACGAAAGAGTGCAAAATGTTGGTCTCTTAAAGGAGCAACTTTGTTACATTTATAGGGACAGGATTTGACTTCATTTTATAGGAGTTATCTCCCATTATATATGTAACTGATTGGTTTTTGACATGGTACTCATCAACTATTAATGATAGAGGGAAAGTAAAGAGTGCAAAATGTTAATCTCTTAAAGGAGCAACTTTGTTACGTTTACAGGTAAATGATTTGACTTCATTTTATAGGTGTTATCTCCCATTATATATGTAATTTATTAGTTTTTCACATGCAACTCATTAACTATTAATGATAAAGGGAAACGAAAGAGTGCAAAATGTTGGTCTTTTACAGGAGCAACTTTGTTACATTTACAGGTAAAGGATTCGACTTCATTTTATACGAGTTATCTCCCATTATATATGTAACTTATTGGTTTTTTACATGTTACTCATTAACTATTAATGATAAAGGGAAACGAAAGAGTGCAAAATGTTGGTCTCTTAAAGGAGCAACTTTTACACATTTATAGGGAAAGGATTTGACTTCATTTTATAGGAGTTATCTCCCATTATATATGTAACTGATTGGTTTTTCACATGGTACTCATTAACTATTAATGATAGAGGGAAAGTAAAGAGTGCAAAATGTTGATCTCTTAAAGGAGCAACTATGTTACGTTTACAGGTAAAGGATTTGACTTCATTTTATAGGAGTTATCTCCCATTATATATGTAATTTATTAGCTTTTCACATGCAACTCATTAACTATTAATGATAAAGGGAAACGAAAGAGTGCAAAATGTTGGTCTTTTACAGGAGCAACTTTGTTACATTTACAGGTAAAGGATTCGACTTCATTTTTTAGGAGTTATCTCCAATTATATATGTAACTTATTGGTTTTTTACATGTTACTCATTAACTATTAATGATAAAGGGAAACGAAAGAGGGCAAAATGTTGGTCTCTTAAAGGAGCAACTTTTATACATTTATAGGGAAAGGATTTGACTTCATTTTATAGTAGTTATCTCCCATTATATATGTAACTTATTGGTTTTTTACATGTTACTCATTAACTATTAATGATAAAAGGAAACGAAAGAGTGCAAAATGTTGGCCTCTTAAAGGAGCAACTTTGTTACATTTATAGGGAAAGGATTTGACTTCATTTTATAGGAGTTATCTCCCATTATATATGTAACTGATTGGTTTTTCACATGGTACTCATTAACTATTAATGATAGAGGGAAACTAAAGAGTGCAAAATGTTGATCTCTTAAAGGAGCAACTTTGTTACATTTACAGGAAACTGATTTAACTTCATTTTATAGGAGTTATCTCCCATTATATATGTAACTTATTGGTTTTTCACTTGTAACTCATTAACTATTAATGATAGAGGCATGGGGTCTTCACCATAGACCCTCATGCACTTTGACCTTGAAAACTTGCATGGGTCAAGGTAACGTACTAGTTTTTGACCTTTGCTATTTTCAAAGAAATTGAAATGATTTTCTTCATGAAATGTTCTATTAATAATTACCAGTAAATTAAGACATGCCGTGAAAAGTTGTATGAAAATTTTATAAGAGTTATCTCTCTTAGAAAACCAATCTGTAGCAAATAATACAAAATAATTTATTTTTTAAATATTTATAGCAAAATTATAACATTTCGCAAAAAGTTGATTATTTTGAATGTCATCACGTAATACATAATGAATATTAGTATGGAAAGACCCTCAAATGTTCAACCGAACAGTTGATCTTTAATTATTCTTTTCTCTTTTCTTCCGCCAACTTATTTCGGTGTCTGGTTTTTTCACTTCGCGACATGTCGCTTTGATATTTTATATCTGATATCGGTTACCCATTGCGCTTTCGCAGTTCACCCTGACTGACCGCACCCTTTTCCTTTTAGGAGTTATCTCCCCTTTTACTAAAAAGCTTGTTCATGCTACTCCTCCTAAACCAAAAAAGATAGCAATACCAAACCTTTACCAAAATGTGTCCTATATCCTTGCGCAACTTTGGGACAAATTGATTGAAGGGTTCTGACGACATCTTATAGGAGTTATCTCCCTTTAAATAAAAGTAGTAAGTGATATTCAAACAAATCTCAACAACTAAAAGAGATAGAGGCCTGGTGTCTTCACCATAAATCATCTTGACCTTTGACCTTGAAAATGGACACAAGGTCAAAGGTCAAGGTCACGTTCTAAATTTTGACATTTGCTTGTTCGCGCTACTCCTCTGAAATGGTAAAAGATAGATAAACACTTATTGAGAGAAAAATGTTCGTCTTATTAAGACGCAACTTTGTCACATTTGAAGCGAAGTAATTTGACTTCATTTTATAGGAGTTATCACCCATTATATATGTAACTGATTGGGTTTTCACATGGTACTCATTAACTATTAATGATAGAGGGAAAGTAAAGAGTGCAAAATGTTGATCTCTTAAAGGAGCAACTTTGTTACATTAACAGGTAAAGGATTTGACTTCATTTTATAGGAGTTATCTCCCATTATATATGTAACTTATTGGTTTTTAACATGTTACTTATTAACTATTAATGATAAAGGGAAACGAAAGAGTGCAAAATGTTGGTTTCTAAAAGGAGCAACTTTGTTACATTTATAGGGACAGGATTTGACTTCATTTTATAGGAGTTATCTCCCATTATATATTTAACGATTGGTTTTTCACATGGTACTCATTAACTATTAATGATAGAGGGAAAGTAAAGAGTGCAAAATGTTGATCTCTTAAAGGAGCAACTTTTTAACATTTGCAGTAAACAGATTTGACTTCATTTTATAGGAGTTATCTCCCATTATATACGTAACTGATTGGTTTTTCACATGGTGCCCATTAACTATTAATGATAGAGGGAAACTAAAGAGTGCAAAATATTGATCTCTTAAAGGAGCAACTATGTTACATTTACAGGGAAAGGATTTGACTTCATTTTATAGGAGTTATCTCCCATTATATTTGTAATTTATTAGTTTTTCACGTGTTACTCATTTACTATTAATGATAAAGGGAAAGTAAAGAGTGCAAAATGTTGGTCTTTTACAGGAGCAACTTTGTTACATTGACAGGGAAAGGATTTGACTTCATTTTATAGGAGTTATCTCCCATTATATATGTAACTGATAGGTTTTTCGCATGGTACTCATTAACTATTAATGATAGAGGGAAACTAAAGAGTGCAAAATGTTTATTTCTTAAAGGAGCAACTTTTTTTACATTTACAGGTAAAGGATTTGACTTCATTTTATAGGAGTTATCTCCCATTATATATGCAACTTATTGGTTTTTTACATGTTACTCATTAACTATTAATGATAAAAGGAAACCAGGGAGTGCAAAATGTTGGTATCTTAAAGGAGCAACTTTGTTACTTATAGAGAAAGGATTTGACTTCATTTTATAAGAGTTATCTCCCATTATATATTTAACTGATTGGTTTTTCACATGGTACTCATTAACTATTAATGATAGAGGGAAACTAAAGAGTGCAAAATTTTGATCTCTTTAAGGAACAACTTTCTCACATTTACAGGAAAAGGATTTGACTTCATTTTATAGGAGTTATCTCCCATTATATATGTAACTTATTTTTTTTCACTTGTAACTCATTAACTATTAATGATAGAGGCATGGGGTCTTCACCATAGACCCTCATGCCCTTTGACCTTGAAAACTTGTATGGGTCAAGGTCACGTACTAGTTTTTTTACATTTGCTATTTTTAAAGATAATGAAATTATTTTCGTCTTAAAATGTTCTATTAATAATTACGAGTAAATAAAGACATGGCGTTAAAAGTTGTAGAAAACTTTTATAAGAGTTATCTCTCTTAGAATGCCAATATGTAGCAAATAATATAAAATAATTTCTATTTTAAATATTTATAGCAAAGTTATAACATTTTGCAAGAGGATGATTATTTTAAATGTCATCATGTAATACAAAATTAAAATTAATATGGAAAGACCCTCAAATGTTCAACCGAACAGTTGATCTTTAATTATTATTAGGTCTTTCCACCTTTCTGTGGAAAGACCTATAGTTATTGTTCTGATTATTATTATTATTATTATTATTACTATTATTTTCTCTTTTCTTCCGCCAAATTATTTCGATGTCTGGTTTTTTCACTTCGCGACATGTCGCTTTGATATTTTATATCTGATATCGGTTACCCATTGCGCTTTCGCAGTTCACCCTGACTGACCGCACCCTTTTCCTTTACGGAGTTATCTCCCCTTTTACTAAAAAGCTTGTTCCTGCTACTCCTCCTAAACCAAAAAAGATAGCAATACCAAACCTTGACCAAAATGTGTCCTATATCCTTGCGCAACTTTGGGACAGATTGATTGAAGCGTTCTGATGACATGTTATCGGAGTTATCTCCCTTTAAATAAAAGTAGTAAGTGATATTCAAACAAATCTCAGCAACTAAAAGAGATAGAGGCCTGGGGTCTTCATTTTAGACCATCATGACCTTTGACCTTGAAAATGGACACAAGGTCAAAGGTCAAGGTCACGTTCTAAATTTTGACATTTGCTTGTGTCCGCTACTCCTTTGAAACGGTAAAAGATAGATAAACACTTATTGAGAGTAAAATGTTCGTCTTATTAAGGCGCAACTTTGTCACATTTGGAGGGAAGTAATTCGACTTCATTTTATAGGAGTTATCTCCCATTATATATGTAATTTTTTGGTTTTTCACATGTTACTCATTAACAATTACTGATAAAAGGAAACTAAAGAGTGCAAAATGTTGGTCTCTTAAAGGAGCAACTTTGTTACATTTATAGGGAAAGGATTTGACTTCATTTTATAGGAGTTATCTCCCATTATATATGTAACTGATTGGTTTTTCACATGGTACTCATTAACTATTAATGCTAGAGGGAAAGTAAAGAGTGCAAAATGTTAATCTCTTAATGGAGCAACTTTGTTACATTTACAAGAAAAGGATTTGACTTCATTTTATAGGAGTTATCTCCCATTATATATGTAATTTATTAGTTTTTTACATGTTACTCATTAACTATTAATGATAAAGGGAAACAAAAGAGTGCAAAATGTTGGTCTTTAAAAGGAGCAACTTTGTTACATTTACAGGGAAAGGATTTGACTTCATGTTATAGGATTTATCTCCCATAATATATGCAACTTATTGATTTTTTACATGTTACTCATTAACTAGTAATGATAGAGGCATGGGGTCTGCACCATAGACACTCATGCACTTTGACCTTGAAAACTTGTATGGGTCAAGGTCACGTACTAGTTTTTGACCTTTGCTTTTTTTAAAGATATAGAAATTATTTTCGTCCTAAAATGTTCTATTAATAATTTCAAGTAAATTAAGACATGGCGTGAAAAGTTGTATAATACTTTTATCTCTCTTAGAATGCCAATAATACAAAATATTTTTTTTAAATATTTATAGCAAAGTTATAACATTTAGCAAAAAGATGATCATTTTAAGTGTCATCATGTAATACAAATTAAAATTAATGTGGAAAGACCCTCAAATGTTCAACCGAACAGTTGATCTTTAATTAAGGCTTTCCACTTTCCAGTGGAAAGACTTATTGCATTTTGTCTGTTTCTTATTAAGGCTTTCCACTTTCCAGTGGAAAGACTTATTGCATTTTGTCTGTTTCTTATTATTATTATTATTATTCTTATTATTCTTCCGCCAAGTTTTGTTATCCCATTATAAATTTTGTTTCGCGACATGTCGTAAAGACATTTTGTACTATGAATGTATGAGACATTACGCATTCGCAGTTAACCCTGTCACACCGAACACTTTTTCTTTACGGAGTTATTTCCCCTGTCATAAAAATCTTGTGTGCAGATAAACTTTTAAACCGTAAAAGATTTCGCAATGAAAGTTGTTGCAAAATGCTCAGCTATTGATCGCGACAATTTGTTACATATCGCGCAAAGTATTTTGACGACTCCTTGTAGGAGTTATTTCCCCTTATTTATTGGAAGTACATTTTGTACCATAGTAACTCATGAACCAGAGATGACAGTGACTAGATATTTCACAGTTGGTCATCATTGACCTTGACCTTGAAAAAGGTCACAAGGTCAAAGGTCAAGGTCACATTCTAAATTTTGACACTGTGGTGTGTGCGATTCTCCTCCTGAACCATAAGAGATACAGAAATAAATCTTTTACCAAAATGTGTATCATATTAAGGTCTTGAAAGGTCACTATAAATGATTTGACTTTTGAAAGAGTTATCTCCCCTGGATCAATTAAATATAGTGTATATAGCGTTATCTCAGTAACTATGACAGATATTTATATGAAACCTTATATCATTAGTCATCATTGACCTTGACCTTGAAAATTGACACAAGGTCAAAGGTCAAGGTCACGTTTGAAATTTTGACATTATCTTGTCATCGCTATTTCTTTGAAACGGTAAAAGATAGCTTATAACTTATAACGGATAAAATGTCGGCCTCATAAATGCGCAACTTTTTTCTATTTAAAGGAAAAGGATTTGACTTCATCTTATAGGAGTTATCTCCCATTACAACCATTGATATTTACTTTTTCATTGATAACTTATTAACTATTGATAGTAGAGGCATGGGGACTTCACCAAAGACCATTATGACCCTTGACCTTGAAAATAGAAACAAGGTAAAAGGTCAAGGTCATCTTATAAATTTGGGTATTTATGATAAATACGCATTTCTTCATAATTATAAGACATATTGACAAAGGATCTTCACTGTTGGTCCTTTATTGACCCTCAGCATGGTCAAGGTCATATTGACAGCAGTCAAGGTCAAATAATATTTTTTGGAAATTCTGCTTTTTCGTGTATATAAAATGGTAAATACAAGTAAATGATTTGTTTTTAAAGCATTGAATATGCAAATATCAAACACTTGGTAGTCAAGGTCATTTATCACAATTAACGTCCTATTTTTTTACCTTTTTTATTTCAAAAGATATACGAATGGCTTTTCTTTCTTTTGTTTATTTTGAAAAGAAGATTCAATTTCCATATAGCCAAAGTCAATGTCAAGGTCATTTATGCAATAAGTGGAAAGCCTCTCATTTGTTCGGTAGAACCAATGAACTTATATTTATTCTTATTATTCTTCCGCCAAGTTTTTTCTTTTCCCATTATAAATTTTGTTTCGCGACATGTCGTAAAGACATTTTGTACTATGAATGTATAAGACATTACGCTTTCACAGTTAACCTGTCACACCGAACACTTTTTCTTTACGGAGTTATTTCCCCTGTCATAAAAATCTTGTGTGCAGATAAACTTTGAAACCGTAAAAGATTTCGCAATGAAAGTTGTTGCAAAATGCTCAGCTATTGATCGCGACAATTTGTTACATATCGCGCAAAGTATTTTGACGACTCCTTGTTGGAGTTATTTCCCCTTATTTATTGGAAGTACATTTTGTACCTTTGTAACTCATGAACCAGAGGTGATAGAGACTAGATATTTCACAGTTGGTCATCATTGACCTTGACCTTGAAAAAGGTCACAAGGTCAAAGGTCAAGGTCACATTCTAAATTTTGACACTGTGGTGTGTGCGATTCTCCTCCTGAACCATAAGAGATACAGAAATAAATCTTTTACCAAAATGTGTATCATATTAAGGTCTTGAAAGGTCACTATAAATGATTTGACTTTTGAAAGAGTTATCTCCCCTGGATCAATTAAATATAGTGTATATAGCGTTATCTCAGTAACTATGACAGATATTTATATGAAACCTTATATCATTAGTCATCATTGACCTTGACCTTGAAAATGGACACAAGGTCAAAGGTCAAGGTCACGTTTGAAATTTTGACATTATATTGTCATCGCTATTTCTTTGAAACGGTAAAAGATAGCTGATAACTTATAACGGATAAAATGTCGGCCTCATAAATGCGCAACTTTTTTCTATTTAAAGGAAAAGGATTTGACTTCATCTTATAGGAGTTATCTCCCATTACAACCATTGATATTTACTTTTTCATTGATAACTTATTAACTATTGATAGTAGAGGCATGGGGACTTCACCAAAGACCATTATGACCCTTGACCTTGAAAATAGAAACAAGGTAAAAGGTCAAGGTCATCTTATAAATTTGGGTATTTATGATAAATAGGCATTTCTTCATAATTATAAGACATATTGACAAAGGATCTTCACTGTTGGTCCTTTATTGACTCTCATCATGGTCAAGGTCATATTGACAGCAGTCAAGGTCAAATAATATTTTTTGGAAATTCTGCTTTTTCGTGTATATAAAATGGTAAATACAAATAAATGATTTGTTTTTTAAGCATTGAATATGCAAAAATCAAACACTTGGTAGTCAAGGTCATTTATCTCAATTAACGTCCTATTTTTTTACCTTTTTTATTTCACAAGATATCCGAATGGTTTTTCTTTCTTTTGTTTATTTTGAAAAGAAGATTCAATTTCCATATAGCCAAAGTCAATGTAAAGGTCATTTATGCAATAAGTGGAAAGCCTCTCATTTGTTCGGTAGAACCAATGAACTTATATTTAGGTCTTTCCACCTTTCTGTGGAAAGACCTATAGTTATTGTTCTGATTATTATTATTATTCTTTTCTCTTTTCTTCCGCCAACTTATTTCGGTGTCTGGTTTTTTCACTTCGCGACATGTCGCTTTGATATTTTATATCTGATATCGGTTACCCATTGCGCTTTCGCAGTTCACCCTGACTGACCGCACCCTTTTCCTTTTAGGAGTTATCTCCCCTTTTACTAAAAAGCTTGTTCATGCTACTCCTCCTAAACCAAAAAAGATAGCAATACCAAACCTTTACCAAAATGTGTCCTATATCCTTGCGCAACTTTAGGACAGATTGATTGAAGGGTTCTGACGACATCTTATAGGAGTTATCTCCCTTTAAATAAAATTAGTAAGTGATATTCAAACAAATGTCAACAACTAAAAGAGATAGAGGCCTGGGGTCTTCACCATAAATCAACTTGACCTTTGACCTTGAAAATGGACACAAGGTCAAAGGTCAAGGTCACGTTCTAAATTTTGACATTTGCTTGTTCGCGCTACTCCTCTGAAATGGTAAAAGATAGATAAACACTTATTGAGAGTAAAATGTTCGTCTTATTAAGACGCAACTTTGTCACATTTGAAGCGAAGTAATTTGACTTCATTTTATAGGAGTTATCTCCCATTATATAGGTAACTGATTGGTTTTTCACATGGTACTCATTACCTATTAATGATAGAGGGAAAGTAAAGAGTGCAAAATGTTGATCTCTTAAAGGAGCAACTTTGTTACATTAACAGGTAAAGGATTTGACTTTATTTTATAGGAGTTATCTCCCATTATATATGTAACTTATTAGTTTTTTACATGTTACTCATTAACTATTAATGATAAAGGGAAACGAAAGAGTGCGAAATGTTGGTCTCTTAAAGGAGTAACTTTGCTACATTTAAAGGGAAAGGATTTGACTTCATTTTATAGGAGTTATATCCCATTATATATGTAACTGATTGGTTTTTCACTTGGAACTCATTAACTATTAATGATAGAGGGAAACTAAAGAGTGCTAAATGTTGATCTCTTAAAGGAGCAACTTTGTTACTTTTACAGGAAAAGATTTGACTTCATTTTATAGGAGTTATCTCCCATTATATATGTAACTTTTTGGTTTTTCACATGTTACTCATTTACTATTAATGATAAAGGGAAACTAAAGAGTGCAAAATGTTGGTCTTTTAAAGGAACAACTTTTTTATATTGGCAGTAACGGATTTGACATCATTTTATAGGAGTTATCTCCCATTATATATTTAACTTATTGGTTTTTCACAAGTAACTCATTAACTATTAATGATAAAGGAAAACTAAAGAGTGCAAAATGTTGCTCTCTTAGAGGAGCAACTTTGTCACATTTACAGGAAAAGGATTTGACTTCACTTTAAAGGAGTTATCTCCCATTACATATGTTACTTATTGGTTTTTCACAAGTAACTCATTAACTATTAATGACAAAGGGAAACTAAAGAGTGCAAAATGTTGCTCTCTTAAAAAAGCAACTTTGTCACATTTACAGGAAGATGATTTGACTTCATTTTATAGGAGTTATCTCCCGTTATATATATGTAACTTATTTGTTTTTCACTTGTAACTCATTAACCATTTATGATAGAGGCACGGGGTCTTCACCATAGACCCTCATGCCCTTTGACCTTGAAAACTTGCATGGGTAAAGGTCACGTACTAGTTTTTGACCTTTGCTATTTTCAAAGATATTGAAATGATTTTCTTCCTAAAATGTTCCATTAATAATTACGAGTAATTTAAGACATGCCGTGAAAAGTTGTATCAAAATTTTATAAGAGTTATCTCTCTTAGAATACCAATATGTAGCAAATAATACAAAATAATTTCTTTTTTAAATATTTATATCAAAATTATAACATTTCGCAAAAAGTTGATTATTTTGAATGTCATCACGTAATACAAAATGAATATAAGTATGGAAAGACCCTCAAATGTTCAACCGAACAGTTGATCTTTAATTATTATTATTATTATTATTATTATTTTCTCTTTTCTTCCGCCAACTTATTTCGATGTCTGGTTTTTTCACTTCGCGACATGTCGCTTTGATATTTTATATCTGATATAGATTACCCATTGCGCTTTCGCAGTTCACCCTGACTGACCGCACCCTTTTCCTTTACGGAGTTATCTCCCCTTTTACTAAAATGCTTGTTCCTGCTACTCCTCCTAAACCAAAAAAGATAGCAATACCAAACCTTTACCAAAATGTGTCCTATATCCTTGCGCAACTTTGGGACAGATTGATTGCAGGGTTCTGATGACATGTTATAGGAGTTATCTCCCTTTAAATAAAAGTAGTAAGTGATATTCAAACAAATCTCAGCAACTAAAAGAGATAGAGGCCTGGGGTCTTCACTTTAGACCATCATGACCTTTGACCTTGAAAATGGACACAAGGTCAAAGGTCAAGGTCACGTTTTAAATTTTGACATTTGCTTGTGTCCGCTACTCCTTTGAAACGGTAAAAGATAGATAAACACTTATTGAGAGTAAAATGTTCGTCTTATCAAGACGCAACTTTGTCAAATTTAGAGGGAAGTAATTCGACTTCATTTTATAGGAGTTATCTCCCATTATATATGTAATTTATTGGTTTTTCACATGTTACTCATTAACAATTACTGATAAAAGGAAACTAAAGAGTGCCAAATGTTGGTCTTTTAAAGGAGCAACTTTGTTACATTTGTAGGGAAAGGATTTGACTTAATTTTATAGGAGTTATCTCCCATTATATATGTAACTTATTGGTTTTTTACATGTTACTCTTCAACTATTAAAGATAAAGGGAAACGAAAGAGTGCAAAATGTTGGTCTCTTAAAGGAGCAACTTTGTTACATTTATAGGGAAAGGATTTGACTTCATTTTATAGGAGTTATCTCCCATTATATATGTAACTGATTGGTTTTTCACATGGTACTCATTAACTATTAATGCTAGAGGGAAAGTAAAGAGTGAAAAATGTTGATCTCTTAAAGGAGCAACTTTGTTACGATTACCGGGAAAGGATTTGACTTCATTTTATAGGAGTTATCTCCCATTATATATGTAACTTATTGGTTTTTTTACATGTTACTCATTAACTATTAAAGATAAAAGGAAACGAAAGAGTGCAAAATGTTGGTCTTTAAAAGGAGCAACTTTGTAACATTTATAGGGAAAGGATTTGACTTCATTTTATAGGAGTTATCTCCCATTATATATGTAATTTATTAGTTTTTTTACATGTTACTCATTAACTATTAATGATAGAGGGAAACTAAAGAGTGCAAAATGTTGGTCTTTAAAAGGAGCAACTTTTTTACATTTACAGGGAAAGGATTTGACTTCATTTTATAGGAGTTATCTCCCATTATATATGTAACTTATTGGTTTTTTACATGTTACTCATTAACTATTAAAGATAAAGGGAAACGAAAGAGTGCAAAATGTTGGTCTCGTAAAAGAGGAACTTTGTTACTTTTATATGGAAACGATTTGACTTCATTTTATAGGAGTTATCTCCCATTATATATGTAACTGATTGGTTTTTCACATGGTACTCATTAACTATTAATGATAGAGGGAAACTAAAGAGTGCAAAATGTTAATCTCTTAATGGAGCAACTTTGTTACTTTTACAAGAAAAGGATTTGACTTCATTTTATAGGAGTTATCTCCCATTATATATGTAATTTATTAGTTTTTTACATGTTACTCATTAACTATTAATGATAAAGGGAAACAAAAGAGTTCAAAATGTTGGCCTTTAAAAGGAGCAACTTTGTTACATTTATAGGGAAAGGATTTGACTTCATTTTATAGGAGTTATCTCCCATTATATATGTAACTGATTGGTTTTTTACATGGTACTCATTTACTGTTAATGATAGTGGGAAACTAAAGAGTGCAAAATGTTGGTCTCTTAAAGGAGCAACTTTGTTACATTTACAGGCAAAGGATTTGACTTCATTTTATAGGAGTTATCTCCCATTATATATGTAACTTATTGGTTTTTTACATGTTACTCATTAACTATTAAAGATAAAGGGAAACGAAAGTGTGCAAAATGTTGGTCTCGTAAAAGAGGAACTTTGTTACATTTACAAGAAAAGGATTTGACTTCATTTTATAGGAGTTATCTCCCATTATATATGTAACTGATTGGTTTTTCACATGGTACCCATTAACTATTAATGATAGAGGGAAACTAAAGAGTGCAAAATGTTAATCTCTTAATGGAGCAACTTTGTTACATTTACAAGAAAAGGATTTGACTTCATTTTATAGGAGTTATCTCCCATTATATATGTAATTTATTAGTGTTTTACATGTTACTCATTAACTATTAAAGATAAAGGGAAACGAAAGAGTGCAAAATGTTGGTCTCTTAAAAGAGGAACTTTGTTACATTTATATGGAAAGGATTTGACTTCATTTTATAGGAGTTATCTCCCATTATATATGTAACTGATTGGTTTTTCACATGGTACTCATTAACTATTAATGACAGAGGGAAAGTAAAGAGTGCAAAATGTTGATCTCTTAAAGGAGCAACTTTGTTACATTTACAGGGAAAGGATTTGACTTCCTTTTATAGGAGTTATCTCCCATTATATATGTAACTTATTGGTTTTTTTACATGTTACTCATTAACTATTAAAGATAAAGGGAAACGAAAGAGTGCAAAATGTTGGTCTCTTAAAAGAGGAACTTTGTTACATTTATATGGAAAGGATTTGACTTCATTTTATAGGAGTTATCTCCCATTATATATGTAACTGATTGGTTTTTTACATGTTACTCATTAACTATTAAAGATAAAGGGAAACGAAAGTGTGCAAAATGTTGGTCTCGTAAAAGAGGAACTTTGTTACATTTGCAAGAAAAGGATTTGACTTCATTTTATAGGAGTTATCTCCCATTATATATGTAACTGATTGGTTTTTCACATGGTACCCATTAACTATTAATGATAGAGGGAAACTAAAGAGTGCAAAATGTTAATCTCTTAATGGAGCAACTTTGTTACATTTACAAGAAAAGGATTTGACTTCATTTTATAGGAGTTATCTCCCATTATATATGTAATTTATTAGTGTTTTACATGTTACTCATTAACTATTAAAGATAAAGGGAAACGAAAGAGTGCAAAATGTTGGTCTCTTAAAAGAGGAACTTTGTTACATTTATATGGAAAGGATTTGACTTCATTTTATAGGAGTTATCTCCCATTATATATGTAACTGATTGGTTTTTCACATGGTACTCATTAACTATTAATGACAGAGGGAAAGTAAAGAGTGCAAAATGTTAATCTCTTAAAGGAGCAACTTTGTTACATTTACAGGGAAAGGATTTGACTTCCTTTTATAGGAGTTATCTCCCATTATATATGTAACTTATTGGTTTTTTTACATGTTACTCATTAACTATTAAAGATAAAGGGAAACGAAAGAGTGCAAAATGTTGGTCTCTTAAAAGAGGAACTTTGTTACATTTATATGGAAAGGATTTGACTTCATTTTATAGGAGTTATCTCCCATTATATATGTAACTGATTGGTTTTTCACATGGTACTCATTAACTATTAATGATAGAGGGAAACTAAAGAGTGCAAAATGTTAATCTCTTAATGGAGCAACTTTGTTACATTTACAAGAAAAGGATTTGACTTCATTTTATAGGAGTTATCTCCCATTATATATGTAACTTATTGGTTTTTTACATGTTACTCATTAACTATTAAAGTAAAAGGGAAACGAAAGAGTGCAAAATGTTGGTCTCGTAAAAGAGGAACTTTGTTACATTTATATGGAAAGGATTTGACTTCATTTTATAGGAGTTATCTCCCATTATATATGTAACTGATTGGTTTTTCACATGGTACTCATTAACTATTAACGATAGAGGGAAACTAAAGAGTGCAAAATGTTAATCTCTTAATGGAGCAACTTTGTTACATTTACAAGAAAAGGATTTGACTTCATTTTATAGGAGTTATCTCCCATTATATATGTAATTTATTAGTTTTTTACATGTTACTCATTAACTATTAATGATAAAGGGAAACTAAAGAGTGCAAAATGTTGGTCTTTAAAAGATAAACTTTGTTACCTTTTCAGGTAAAGGAGTTGACTTTATTTTATAGGAGTTATCTCCCATTATATATGTAACTGATTGGTTTTTCACATGGTCCTCATTAACTATTAATGATAGAGGGAAACTAAAGAGTGCAAAATGTTGATCTCTTAAAGGAGAAACTTTGTTATATTTACAGGTAAAGGAGTTGACTTTATTTTATAGGAGTTATCTCCCATTATATATGTAACTGATTGGTTTTTCACATGGTACTCATTAACTATTAATGATAGAGGGAAACTAAAGAGTGCAAAATGTTAATCTCTTAATGGAGCAACTTTGTTACATTTACAAGAAAAGGATTTGACTTCATTTTATAGGAGTTATCTCCCATTATATATGTAATTTATTAGTTTTTTACATGTTACTCATTAACTATTAATGATAGAGGGAAACTAAAGAGTGCAAAATGTTGGTCTTTAAAAGGAGCAACTTTGTTACATTTATAGGGAAAGGATTTGACTTCATTTTATAGGAGTTATCTCCCATTATATATGTAACTGATTGGTTTTTCACATGGTACTCATTAACTATTAATGATAGAGGGAAACATAAGAGTGCAAAATGTTGATCTCTTAAAGGAGCAACTTTGTTACATTTACAGGGAAAGGATTTGACTTCATTTTATAGGAGTTATCTCCCATTATATGTGTAACTTATTGGTTTTTTACATGTTACTCATTAACTATTAAAGATAAAGGGAAACGAAAGAGTGCAAAATGTTGGTCTCTTAAAAGAGGAACTTTGTTACATTTATATGGAAAGGATTTGACTTTATTTTATAGGAGTTATCTCCCATTATATATGTTACTGATTGGTTTTTCACATGGTACTCATTAACTATTAATGATAGAGGGAAACTAAAGAGTGCAAAAATGTTAATCTCTTAATGGAGCAACTTTGTTACATTTACAAGAAAAGGATTTGACTTCATTTTATAGGAGTTATCTCCCATTATATATGTAATTTATTAGTTTTTTACATGTTACTCATTAACTATTAATGATAAAGGGAAACTAAAGAGTGCAAAATGTTGGTCTTTAAAAGGAGCTACTTTGCTACATTTATAGGGAAAGGATTTGACTTCATTTTATAGGAGTTATCTCCCATTATATATGTAACTGATTGGTTTTTTACATGGTACTCATTTACTATTAATGATAGAGGGAAACTAAAGAGTGCAAAATGTTGGTCTCTTAAAGGAGCAACTTTGTTACATTTACAGGTAAAGGATTAGACTTCATTTTATAGGAGTTATCTCCCGTTATATATGTAACTTATTGGTTTTTTACATGTTACTCATTAACTATTAATGATAAAGGGAAGGGAACGAAAGAGTGCAAAATGTTGGTCTCTTAAAGGAGCAACTTTGTTACGTTTTTAGGGAAAGGATTTGACTTCATTTTATAAGAGTTATCTCCCATTATAAATGTAACTGATTGGTTTTTCACATGGTACTCATTAACTATTAATGATAGAGGGAAACACAAGAGTGCAAAATGTTGATCTCTTAAAGGAGCAACTATGTTACATTTACAGGGAAAGAATTTGACTTCATTTTATACGAGTTATCTCCCATTATATATGCAACTTATTGATTTTTCACATGTTACTCATTAACTAGTAATGATAGAGGCATGGGGTCTTGACCATAAATACTCATGCCCTTTGACCTTAAAAACTTGTATGGGTCAAGGTCACGTACTAGTTTTTGACCTTTGCTTTTTTTAAAGATATTGAAATTATTTTTGTCCTAAAATGTTCTATTAATAATTTCGAGTAAACTAAGACATGGCGTGAAAAGTTGTATAATACTTTTATAAGAGTTATCTCTCTCAGAATGACAATCTGCGGCAAATAATACAAAATATATTTTTAAATATTTATAGCAAAGTTATAGCATTTTGCAAAAAAATGATTATTTTAAATGTCATCATGTAATACAAATTAAAATTAATGTGGAAAGACCCTCAAATGTTCAACCGAACAGTTGATCTTTAATTATTATTATTTTTCTTTTTTCACAACTAATTGTTCGGATTAATACTCAGAGATGTAGAAGGAGTTCGATGCAACTTGGTACAAAGTTAGACCACTATCTGAAGTTGAGCATGTGACTTTGCTATGGTGATATGTGGAACCGTTTTCAGGGAAACCACAAAGTTACGCTCTAGTGATTTTCGACATGTCTCTTTATTTTTCAGAAACCGGTAGGCACAGAGAGACCAAACATCGAATATTATTATGGTAAAACCATAATAAGATACTCGTTTGGGACCATTTTGGACAGGAACGGAAAAACAAGCTATAGCTAAAATGGATAAACATTGGGCATATGGGACAATGGTTTTCTGCAACTATCTCCCTGTGGTTTGAGATAATTCAAAGAATTTATACACAAAGTTGGGCCTCATCACCCTGAAGAAAACTGTTAAAATTGGGAAAAAAATATTTAACCGGTGGTCCCGTGCGGGATCCGGGTGTCAAAAGAATAGACCGAAGACTCGTTAGCTTGTCGTAGAAGGCGACTAAATAGCGCCCAGTAACCTGGCCGGCGTGTCAGGCAGGTTTGCCTAAAGACCGACCGGGATGTGTGCCCCAGGTGGTTGAATGGGGTACCCGTGGTACGCTGGGGTTGTCAGGCCATAATACGGAAAACCTGACCGCAAACCATATTAGTGCACCGTGTTGGGAAAATTGCCACGTTCCTCGCACGTTAAAGAACCCTGCTGTAGTATTCGCTACGAGTAGGGTCCTCGGGCCCGCTACAGGAGGCTAAATTGCCCGAACCTACCCATCCTCCCTTTTTCCAGTGGCCTTCTAAAGTTCGTTGCCCCTATTTGTCCTTGTTACCCATCCTATTTTCATTCATCATTCCATGTTCATTTTATCATCCATTTCATGTTCATCGCCTGAATATAGCTGAAAAATTGCTGCTCGGGCGTTAAACCCCAACAAACAAACAAACAAATTTAACCGGTGTGGCAGCAGCCACAACAATCTGAAGTTGTACGTAGCCAAAATAAAAAGTTCCGATTTTGCCGAAGTTTTAAACAAAATTCAAAATAAATAGTAAAAAATTCCAAATGGGTTGCTACTTGGTATGAGGGACCCGAGTGGCAATGGAAAAAGGATAATGCTGCCAAACTTGGTACAGTAGTAGATTGGTTCAAGGCGGACCTCAAACACTTTTCAGAATTTCCAAATGGTGTTCGTCAGTTCTTTTTCATCCTGTTAGATTCCAAATGTAAGATATTTAAACTGATCTTGTAACAGTTGATTTTAACACACTTATGTAGTCAGACGCTGATAACCATTTGACTTGCATCGATCAGACAATTTCAACGATGGCAGAAATTAAGAGACAGCAATTGAAAGCATTAAGGTTACTTTAAAAACAGTTCGCGTGTAATTAAAAGTATTTTATTATATCCCTATTTGCTGATGAAATGATTTATTTTGTTTATTTTGTTTATTTTCCAGTAACTCCAGAGTGTTTACAATATGGTTCAAGTAATGGAGGTGTGTTTAATGGTCACCCAGGAACAGGTAAAATCATTTAAGCTATATCAAAATAAAAAAAAATACAAAAGTTCATTATTAATGGATAAATCATTTTAATCATTAGACTACAGTTTTCGTCATAAAACCAACATCTATCATGTGTCAGGGAATTAAATATTGAGACATCGCGGACCAAGTGCATCGTTGTTATTTCTGCATAATGCGAAAACAAGCACTACAAACTTCCTAAAGCCTGAAAAACGGATTTTTTGTCTAAATATCTACTTGCCGTTCTCAATAAGACTTAATTTGCGATATTAATTTCAATATTATTATCAAATTCAATTATTCTGGAAATATCTTGATACGAGTCTTGACTGTCTTGGTTTGTATCAATATTGTTGTATCGTACAAACTGTGAAATTAAATATTCCCTCAAATCTATAGATTTTATTAATTCTAATAAAGAACTTATAGTTGTTTATTTTCCAATTTGTAATTTAAAAATTTTATAAAAAAAGTGATATATACTGTGAAAGTATTATTGTACGTGGGGAACCAATTTTCGTGGTTTTCGTGGATGTCGTCATCCATTAATTTCAATTCCCAGTGGTGCCATTGTGTCTCCATCAACTTCATGTCACATTTGGGATTGTTTTTACAGCAATCAAGATACAACACTTACCTTAAATGGAATATAAATATATTGTTATTTTTGCATTATAATTCAAATAAAGCAATTAACGATCACGTAATTGTTCGGGTATTTGTTTTGCAGAGGAATATATATGACATCCGATAGTAAAATAACTTTTGTCGTAAAGTGTAAATTTCATAAAATTCATCAATTGTAATACCCAATATGTCGGTTGAAATGAATATATCATATGAATATTCTTCTTTTGACACATCGGAAATCATCTGAAGTTATTTACTTAAAACCAAAGTAATTGAACACTATAAAGTTCCGCTGGCATCAAACTATCAACGGTAAATGATTGTCGAGTGAATATAACAAAAAGAATTGTAAAAGACTTATCGTTGCTTTCAAGTAAAATTTTAACAAAATATTTTGAAACCACGAATTTAAGAAACCGCGAACGGGTCATTTTTAAACAATCAATGAAATTAAATTCTTTCACAGTATTCGGTTTTAATGGTTGCAAACTAACAAGATATCTAATTTAATAAAAATGATTTTATCCATATGACATGGTAATTAGAAATTAAATGAATGTTTATTACGTAGTATATATAATTAGATACCAAGGAAAATCAGTATATTGATGATATTAAAAAAACAATTACTTTTTCAGTAAACATGGCCAGAATATCTTAAATTCATTGTAGATTTTCATGACAATGTCAGGACGAGTGAAGATAATTTCATACTGTCGAAACAGTGTCAAGACAAATCGGGACTGTGTTTAGACTGTCAATGCTGATGTTACGACAAATCGAGGCTCATAAATATAATAATACCGCATGTCAAGACAAATATGGATAATATTAGTTAATTACGAATGTTAAGTAAAATTAAAGATAAAACCAGACAAAAAGTGCGCTTTCATACATTCTAGTGTTTGTAGTGAATTAAAAACGGTTGATGACGTGACAGTCAAGTGAAACAATTTTCCTCAACCTCAAGAAGAATGGTTATTAATTTATCGGAAAGTTCGTTACATCTAAAATTAGGGCAAATCACAAAAACCTTGACCATTTTAAATTATCACACATTTTAACTGATATAAAAAACCAAAAACAAAAACAAACAAAAAACAAACAAAAAAAACCCCCACAATTTGTAATTTTGATGTTTCGAATATTATTTTTCATCACACATGTTGAATGTTAATTGGAAAGCACATTACACTTAACGAAAAAGTCCCTGCATGCTAATATGTTTTGATATAGTCATTTGTATTAATCAGTGTCTGTTCGTGTGTATTGAAAAACGTATGCTAGCTAAAACTCTTGACTTTTCTGATGAGGGACAAATTTTCTGTTTGTAGAATTTGCTCATGTCACGCTTCAATTATCTCATATCATCCACATTATTGGGGTATAAAAATAGCCATAACTTTAATATTTATAAACACAAAAATTTTCTATTTAAGGCTTTGGTAAAAGATTGGCACCAGTAGTAAGCCCAGGTATGTTTAAATATATCTACTTATTACTTGTGTATTGTATTGACTTCTATTTGCAAATTCAAGTAACGGACACGACTATGAAGAAATAACCAATCCGACGTTTAAGTTTAACATAAAGTACTTCCATTAAGAAATCATTAAAAACTAAGATCTTCGTTAACCATAAAAGCACTATGATATATGAGAATGATTTTTTGCATTTCTTTACTGTCGTTTAATTATTTATTTTCGTGGGGATTAAATTTTGTGGTTAAAGACCAATATATGAACAAGTATATGAATTTGGACAAATGTTCATGGATTTTAGATTTTGAAAATACAATTTCCTACACACAACTCAGTAGTTGGGAATTCTTGATTAAAATGTTACTCTCGGGCAAAGGGTAGATACATGCAATATTTTTGCCACCTAGTACAACAGAAGAACTACAACCAAGTGCCCTTACTGTAAATGGAAAATTAAAATCAGCAGCGAAACAAAAAAAAATAACACTATTATAATCACGTTTCTGCTATCTAAGGGTATTCCTATTGACAAAGTTAAAATTGATTTTCGAATCAGTGAATTGAAACCGACACACGCTAATTGGGTGTTATATTCTGCGATGTAGTGTCGAACGATCAAGAATGTATTATAAATGGATTTCGCCTTGCGGGCATAACGGATGTTTTAAATGTAAACAAATATGATACATGTTGGTATTAAAACTTTGGTTGATGTTAATGTGTTTTATTTCAATTTGTCTATATAATTGATTTTCATAAAATAATTGACGATACGTTGTCTTTTCCACACACAGCCCGTTTCTTTTCCAATTGTATTGATATATCCACTCTAAAACCTAACGATGTTACGTTATTCTGACAAAAGTAAATAAATACATTGGAAACATGTTTTTTCAATGTGTACAATAAAACTTTATGAATCACAAATATATTTGATTCGTCCTCATGCGCTCTCAAAACATTTCTCTAACTTTTATGCCCCGTGCGGGATCCGGGTGTCAAAAGAATAGACCGCCGACGCGCTAGCTTGTCGTAAGAGGCGACTAAACGGTGCCCAGTAACCTGGCCGGCGTGTCAGGCAGGTTTGCCTAAAGACCGACTGGGATGTGTGCCCCAGGTGGTTGAATGGGGTAACCCTGGTAGGCTGGGGTTGTCAGGCCATAATACGGAAAACCTGACCGCAAACCATATTAGTGCACCGTGTTGGGAAAAATGCCACGTTCCTCGCACGTTAAAGAACCCTGCTGTAGTATTCGCTACGAGTAGGGTCCTAGGGCCCGCTACAGGAGGCTAAATTGCCCGAACCTATCCATCCTCCCTTTTTCCAGTGGCCTTCTAAAGTTCGTTGCCCCTATTTGTCCTTGTTACCCATCCCATTTTCATTCATCATTTCATGTTCATTTTATCATCCATTTCATGTTCATCGCCTGAATATAGCTGAAAAATTGCTGCTCGGGCGTTAAACACCAACAATCAATCAATCAATCTAACTTTTATAATAAAGAAGTTTGAACGTTGTCTTGCCCTTCTAGGATCACATAAACATATATGTATAATGTTTATTGATTATTATTGTCTTTCCCTGCATAAAAGATTACCATGGTAATTAAATATGTATTATATACTCAGTCATAATACTTTTTTGCTCGTTATAGGCGTCTAGTCCTTTAAAATAGCATTTGTATTTACAATTTCGATTTAGTAGTTAAAAGTACATATCTAATTTTTCATCAATGGGAATGACAAAGGAAATTTATCTAACGCGTATTGTATGCCTTCATCTATTCTAAACACCATATGGAAGGCTTTATTGTTGATCTATTATACGTCGATGTCCCTATCCTAACTATTTATTCAAAAATGACGTCTTATATAAGTTTACTTTTATGTTACTTGATCTGTTAAAGTCTCTTTCTTCTCATTGGGGAAAAATCTTGATCGAGATTAATTCTTCGTTAACATGTGTATTTAGTTGTTGTATCGGCTGGAAGATGTGGTTGATTACTTTAAATACATGTTAAACCCCTCCGCAAGATTCAATAGCTCTAAAGGATGTCGCGTGTTATTCATATAATAATAGTCAAGTATTTTCTAGGCATATTTAATATTTGTTTTATAGGACATGACTGCTCCCGTAAGTACCAATTTAAATTGTCTAATTAACTAGTATATCGCGTTTATTTACATATTTAACAATACCATTCCTCTTAAATAAAATTCATTTTATGTATGGTTTCAATGTAAATTAGCCTAAAAAATAAGTATATATATATTGCGGTGTTGGACTATGATATACTATATTTGATATTATATTTGATGAAGCTTAAGCTATTATTCACAAAGTAAAGATATAATTGTCTCAATACGAATTTGATATTTGCTTGAAGACAACTTGAGTTCGTGGTTGTGGCATGAGAGTGAGGACTCCAGAATGAGATCATTAAACTCAACTTTTGTACGTGGTGTTATTGATGGAACTCTGCACCCATCCTCGTTTGGTAAATACATATTTTCATTTTAGTTTGTAAGTATGTTATCAAGCAGGTAGAAAAATGTTGTTTTGGGGGGATTTATCGACAGGAAATTTGACATTAATAAAACATGGACACGGCAACGTTTACAACATGTATCATAATGATATGATATGATTTTAAAAATATATTTTGAAATTACAAGCTAAAATTTCTAAATGGTAATTATTAAAATAACCAACTAAAACGTCACTTAAAACATGAAATCGTTAAGGTTCATTTCAGCATTAAACATAAAACATAAATCTTTTAGTAAGCAATTTTTATATTACCAAAATAAAATTTCATTTTGTTACAATTATAAGCATTTTTTTTATGAAAAAAAACCAATATTTTCCTTGTTTCCATGCTGATAAAAATATGTCTATATTTGTTCGTTTAACATATACCAATCAATTTGAAATTCAAGGTATATGGTGATTGCTATTATTATTAATATGCGTGTAGGTATATTGAACAGTCAAGAGCAGTCTCGGACTGCTTCAGCAGTAAACAATGGTCAAGGTTTTCCCAAGCAGTCATCAGCAGTCTAGCTCAAAGCAGTTAAGAAAAGAGCAGACTTTAACTTCTTAAATTTAGTTTGCTCTCTTTAAAGCTATGGTTTTCTCTGATAAAGACTGATGAAAAAATTACAGTCATTATGACCAAGTTAATGTGACGCCATGACTTGGAACACTAAATAAGTGTTGTTTAGGGTGGAAATTACGATGCATGTAAAACAATACTCCATATCAAATTGGTGAAAATAATGTTGTAGAAATGACCAAAAATAAATGCCAACTTTAACCATTACATATTAAATCTGAACTTTACACTTTAAAGGCAGGAAATAAGACCAAAATGTTGCAGATGTTCTTTCCTATTTTGGCGATTTTTGAAGCGATCTCCAAACGCTTTATTTATCCGACACGTATTTTTGTTCAGGAGAAGGTCGAAATACATTAATAACACGATTTTACAATTATTCAATACTTTAAAGGACAGTACAGGATCCAGGATGCAATGTTTTGCTATGGATTATCGGAATCATTTAAGGTGGCCTCAAGCAAGCTGACACAGAACAGTACTCTCAAGGCATTTTTAGACCATAAAACAAACAGCTACAGAGGGTAATATAACTTATTTAGGAAAATCACCCGTGTACATACAAGAGTTTCACAAGGTCGTTAAACAATTGACATTAGAGAGGTTTTGCAATCAAAACTTGTACGTGTACACGGTATCGAAAAACCATAGGTTTGGCAACTTAACGTGTACGTGTACTTGTAAGTTTAATACGAATACACGTACACGTACACGTTCGTAAATTATTGCTTCATATGAAATATGAAATATAAACGTGTACGTGTGGTCTATTGTTTTTTTTTATTGGCTGTATATTATCGAATCTATTTATTTGATACATCAAATGATGGCTGATCTTCGTCTGTACACTGCTGTGGAAAGTGAACTAAAAGAAGATTCATTACTTTTATCATGTTTAAAACATGACAAAGATGGGGAAAAGCAGTTTGATTATGATGCATTATCACCCGAAACATGTAAAAAATTATTCAGGTTTGATAAAGATGACATACCTTTCTTACGGACAGCTCTAGCAATTCCAGAAGAATGGACTTGTTCAAATCGAACAGTTTGCTCCGGAACGGAAGCTTTGTGTCTTCTTTTAAGACAGCTTGCATACCCAAGCCGGTTCGCGGACTTGAAAGCAGTATTTGGACTTTCAGAGACTGCAATGTCGTTTATCATTAATGAAGTTTTAGACTTTATATATTTTTGTTTTCACCACTTGTTGCAAGATCCCGACAAGACATGGCTTTATCATGGGAATTTAGCAGAGTTTGCAGGTGCAATTGAATAAAAAAATGCTCCTCTTGATAATTGTCGGGGTTTTATTGATGGAAGACAAATCAGCAGACCTACACAGAATCAGCGCCTTGTTTTGAATGGTCACAAAAGAACTCATGCACTCACATTTCAAGTATAGTAGCACCAACTGGATTAGTGGCCAATATGTACGGACCAATGGAGGGATGGTGACATGATGCGGCACTACATGAAATACATGTGCAACTAGAAATGAACATGACAGCTCCAATTGGTCACATCTACTTTGTTTATGGAGACCCATTTAACTACACATATTATAACACCTTTCGTGGAGGCGTCATATCAGTTCAAAAAGCAAGGTTCAAAACAAAAAATGTCAACAGTTCGAACGTGTGTAGAATGGACATTTGGGAAAATTTTAAGTTTGTTTGCTTTTCTAGACTTTAAGAAAAACCTTAAACTGTATTTACAACCTGTTGCCAAGTATCATTTAGTAGCTATTATTCTTGCAAATTGCAACACATGTTTGTATGGAAGTGAGACCGGGAACTATTTTGGGTTAGATCCACCCTCTTTAATGGATTACCGATCCGGATAAACTGATGTCTCTTGAGTTGCAGGATAACAAAAAAAAAATCCAAACAAATAAAAAACAAACTGAAAACTTTAAACTACTACATAACATGTTTTGAATGAAACTGACCAGCACCACTGTTCAAATATTTATTAATATTTAAAAGTTTTATCTTGTTTTTCAAGCTCCAATCTTTGTTGTTTTCTCGTCTTTTTCCATTTCAAATTGTTTTCTCTGTAATTGAAGTTTATCTGTCCTGAGCGATATCTTCTTTTTTGCTTCCATTTATGTTTTCTTCTTTTCCTGTAGAAAGGCCAATATGTTAGTCGAAATGATGGGCTTTGGTCTCTTTGCTTTAGTCGCTTCTTCAACTTCTAAAACGAGAACACATATATGTTTTAGGAGAAAAAATACGTTTAAATTATTTCTGGAAATTGTTTCTTTGTATGTGTTAACTGTGGCGCAGTATAAGCGCCAATACTTATTATATAAATAGTTATGTCTTTTGGCTATTTTATGCTTAGACTAGATTTCCATTTGAAGTATTCTAGCTTGTCGAATTTTGCCTAATCTAAATCTTTATATGGCTAGATATAGTACTGCATAACCGTAAAAAGAATATCTTTAAAAATTCCCTGTTCATATATGGTAATTGTTACTATTTGTCTAACTAAAAATATACAATACTTTACCAGAACTAAGGGATTTTTACCAGACATGTAGGGTATGTCCGACTTTATTTTAACAAAAGAATTTCATTTACACTGCAGTCGCGGCAGGACTAGGAATACCTATTGATTTGCGCTAATAGTGTGCCATCGTTTAAACCAATGTTTATGTGGTCACACAGAAAAAATACCTCACATAGGTTTATTTTTTTTATTTCATTTAGTACTCAGTATACGTTATGTTTTTTTTAAACTTTCTATGGGTCAAAGTCTAAGGTGGCGCCAGAGTTGCCCTTTGCTCTTCTATGTCAAGCCATATCTGGTCATTACACCATGCAGAGGATTTATAAAATACAAAAGTGTAGTGCACAAGTAACTTTTACTGGTGTCATATTTTCCAACGGCCACTTTCTTATTGATTCAGATGCCTTGTCAATGGCTGCATTCCTCTCTTTGTTCGCTTCCAGTCTTCTATCCTCCTCTTCTATCAATAGTGATATACCTTTCAGTAGTACTTTCTTTTCATTGTATTCTTCGTCTGTTCATATCTGTGTAAAATTTAAAAAAAGTTTTCATGCATCCACGGCGTTTAAACTCACTATCATTTGTTTCTTAAAATACAAATATATAATGCAAAGTGTCAAGATTATGAAAAACTTTGGAACTGTCATTTTCAGATAAGAAACCGATTACATAAGTGATAGTCAACCGGAGCTTTGGAACCATAAAAAGTAATGGTCCTTACTTGCAAAAGGCATTTTAAAAGAACCGTCGGATTAATTATGACGACAATTTGATTCTGAGGGGGGGGAGGGGGTTGGGGGCTGGCAGTTTTTGTACATAAATATACTGGACTGGGAAAACATGAACATGAATAATCTGCCCTCACTCTCCTAAAAAGTAAATTTTCTGTCATCAAGATTATATACTTACATTTGCAGTATATGAAAAAATAAATAACCTTGCTGCGTAGCATCCGAAATAAATTTTCTGAAAAATAAATAATCTGACCCGACCAAAAATGCCAGCACCCGCTTCCTCAGAATGAAATGGTCATCCCCTTAGTTGCACAAAAACATACTACAATTAGGACGATTTTTTTTATGTCTAAGGGGCAAATCCATGAACGCTATTCTATACAATTTTTTACCAACAAAAATGATATAATACAGTTGAGTCCAAACATAACCTGTATAATAGTTTAGGCAGTCATTTATGTTGTTTTTCAAGTTAACTTCAAGTTAAATTGAAATAACAGCATCAATTATCTAGTTGACTATTTAAATATTTTAATTCCTGCTCGACTCAAGATAGGTCTTTTTGCAGATAAATATTTTAGTTTGTGGGTATGAAAAATAATTAATTTGATTGAGGTGCGGATTTAAATGGGTGGACCCGGCGTACATCCCCTTAAAACTGGCAAAAATTTAGTTTATGCAAAAAAAATAATTAAGTGTTGCAAGTAAACTGAAAATAAACATTTCGATTCAAACAAATCGTCCAACCCTATCCTCAAAATCAAATGACCATCACCTTACCTATAAGCTTTTCTTTGTTGCATGTCTTAGTTCAGTGTAATGTAAGAATTACATTTACATATTTTTTAATAGTTTTATTTAAAAAAGTATTGGACAATTCGATAAATCCAAAATATTTAATTTATTGATATCTCAGTTTACTTTTTTATCTGTTACACATGTATATATTTTCATCATTTTCATTGGGAATTCTCAAATTTACTTTTAAGGATTTTCAGTTCTCCCTTTCTTAAAATGGGACAACAGAAGCTGAGTTCTCTCAAGAACCCGTCTTCCATCAATCTGAAATGTGGATAATGATTACTTTTCTCTTATTTCCGGTCGTTTTTAGGGAATTTAGGAGGGTGGGGAGTGGGGATCAGACTGATTCAGAGGGAGGAGGAGTGGGCCGGAAAATGTGGGGCTAGGAATGGAGATTTAAGACCGTCTGTCCACCCCCATAATTTCTGAAACTGTTTTTTATAGTTTTTTTCTGTTTTGTTTTGACCGCTGCTTGAACTCCTCAATTCAGTGCCAATTTTTGATGAAAAACCGCAAAAATTAATAACTGTCTCAATAAATATGTATCATTGTGTACACATCTTTCAAATAAGAACAAAGTTCACTTAAAATTTAATAGTTTTTACTTTAATGCATATGTAAGATACAAGTTTGTACTTAAGTGTAATTTGCAAACCCGCACTGTCTGATGACGTAAAACACACGTTTTTTCTGGAAATCCCCTCTACAAGTACATGTACATGCACGAGTTGCTTTTGCGTAACAAACAAATTCAGTAATCTATAAATGACCATCAAAATAACTTTAGGCACCTTTGATTATGATGACAGTTTCATATTGTTGCGGAATATGCATTTAAATGTCAATAAAAGAGGCTTGACGGTTAACACTACTATAATTCACTCATCGTTGTGTAAAGATGTTTTACTATGTGTGAATACATTGATACTGTATGACGAGTAATCTTTATTTTTCGGCAACTATTCTCATTTAATACAAACTGGAAACTCGTTATATATGCATGTGATGAGTATAATCAAAATTTATACAATTGTTTCAATATATGTAATTAGGAAGCGTTTATGAAAGCCTAAGTACATGATGCTGTCAATGTTTTGGTTATGCTTTGCAAATCATTAAATTATAAATGATAATTTACTCCCATTACTTTATTTATATGATTTTGTTTTACATTTTGAGTCAGATGAGCCGAAACAGGCGTATAATTAGTTAAAAACTATATCTTTATAGCTATGGCGATCGTATACTAAAGACTTGGTTGATACATGATAAATCAGCAGTTAGCGTTGGAAAAGAATGCCAAGATTATATTGATAGCCACGTGAGGGTTTCACGCGATGAAGACCCAATCTACACCGTTATCGCAACAATTCCATGTGAACGATTGTGGCCCTGGTTGGGAATTATGCTTGAGTCGCTAAATGTAAATATAATTTAATTATTTCTTTATTTTAAGCGTACAAGGATCTGTGATGTCGAACGGTGGTTTGTGTAATTGTTACAAGTGCTTGTTGTCTTAGTTTTAATTGTTCGTCGGTGGGTCCTATTTAATAAAACGAAATTGCATCCCAATATGAGTATCTTATGTTTTATTGCATCCCACATAAGTATTTAAAGGCTTTCAAAAGGACAAAAGTTAGCTATGATAATTTTATTAAACAATCGACCCAATGTCAGGTTAGAATAGTCATCTGACATTTAACTTTACTCACGCTCTTTGTAAAAATGATAAGGTACATTTGCAACTCCTTGCAAAACGTAATGTTCCTAGAACGGTATAAGACATGCCAATAGTGCAAAAATCACAAGAATTACAAAAAAAAATGTAGTTCCCAGTGCATCAACTCGTGGTGATTCGGCTATGTATTTGTGCAGCACTGATTACAATCAACGCAACTCGTACGTTCTAAGGGTGGGGCACCGTCGACTATTCGGAATTTCGCCCCACCACCGCCGCCCCCAAACCCCATGAAACTGAGACTGGGATTGCACAAAAATACAATATATGGACATAATAAACTGCTGTAGTTAATTTAAAACGTTTTCTTTTTGTTTTGATTTGTTAATTGTTGGGGTGGACCTCAAGTGCGTCTTTCTTCATACATAAATTACTTAAATTATTTGACACATTCCACGTTTTCATTCTATTTGTACGATTTTCTGCTATACAAGTATTGTAGCCTTAACTGCATGAGCGGCCTTTCACTTTGGTTACTTAAGATACATTATATTTTCCCTTGTTGAATATATTGTGGAATAGGGGAAGGTGTCACTGCTTTGTTATGTCTTCTCTGGAGTCAGGTTAGGTCCTGAAGACGTGTAAAATTGCACGGAAAGATCTTCGCAGTCGTAATTGTTATTATAAAAAAAATTATTAGTATTATAGTTTTTCGTTTCCTGTATTTCTTAGGATTATTGAAGTCTTTTCCTTCCAAGGACTTTTATTTATTTCTTATTCTGATTTTTTCTTCTTCCTCAATTTTTAAAAGACCCTTCCAAAAGATATATATAAATACTTATTTTTTACCTTGCGAATTATGATAACTCGTAAATTGTAGCACAACTATGGTGTGTACGCCGATTTTGCTCATAATGGCTTCGATCCAACTTCAACTGGATACCAAAAAGCTGAGGCAATTATTAATGATGCTTATGCAAATGGACAGATAGACATGCGGAAGGCGCTAGCGATATATTACAAAAGCATGGAGGGTGAAGCTTTGTTTTTTAACTCAGTTCTACCATAAATTAACATCGATTATCTTTCGTCAAGGTGTTTGTTACTGACAATGGTTAAACAATAAAATAGTGGAAACGAATATCCAAATTATCTTTTCATTTGTAATCAACTAATCATTATTTTCTTTTCTGTTTTTATAAATAAAATACAAATTAATCTGGAATGTGCCAAAGAGGCAACGACTCCTCCGGGAAGAACAAAACAACAAAAGACCACATAAGAGTCTTCACTCTAGGGCAGATTTATATTGACCCTTTTGTATGCATACTCATCAGTGAATTGTGCTAACAATCATTATTATTTCTTGTTTAGAAATGATCTTAGAGAACAGATTAATCAGTGCCTAATTAGCAGCTTTTTGTATCAGCGCGTTCGATGTGTCTATGTAGGTAACCATTTCTTCCAAATAATAATGCACCTATGAAGCTATCGTTTGCAACTTGTTTTCCTGCTATTATTACTGTCAATACTAACGCAAATATCTCCTGAAGAGTACAAAGAACCCTTCAAATGTTTTCTACCTCGCGCCAAGAATATATTTCGAGCATTAAGGTTTTTTCACAGCTTCAAAAAAAAATGTTGTCAAACTGTAATGAAAAGTGCTAATTATAACACCTTTCGGATTCACAATAAACAACTTTTATCTCAGGATATATAATTTATGACAAATATTAAAGATTAAACTATACACATGCATACCATGTTGTTTTTGTCAGAACACAAACGTATAAAAACCCTGTTTTAAAACGAATTAAATCCCCTTAAACTGCATGCGTGTGAATTATTTGTCCATCAATACTCAATGACACTTTTCACCCCGAGGGTGCCCGGGGAATAGAAATAGGCCTCAGTAACTCCTGCTGAGGGGTAAGACCCCCACAAAAGGAGCATCTTTCGAATCCGACGTAAAATGGAGGCTCCGTATACTTGAAAAGCCACGCTTGTGCACGTTAAAGATCTCATCGGCTGAGTTCGTTTATTAACTATTTAAACTCAGAACTAGCTTGAAGAGCATCCTTATTTTTTGTTCTCCACCCATACTGTCTTCGGGAAACATGATAATCTTCTCGCGTTGTGATCATGAATACTTATAATTAACTATCTTTTTTCGGTATCTTAGTAAAGATATAACCGCTGTAACCAAACGAATGATAAAAATTGTGAAAATTGGCTCATTATCATACACCTAAGAAAAAAACTTGATTTTCTCACCTGATTATATGCAGGTTGTAAATAATAAAATGTAATCACCAATACCAAACATTATTTAAAAATTATCTTGCTACCCTACGGTTCTCGTATTGATATTTTAACTTGAATAAATTAGTGTTTATGTTTGTACAATCTAAAATACACTATGTTTACCTTTGTTTTCAATAATTGTTTGATACCGCACAATTCGCTGAAAAAAATACTTCGTTAATTTAACCTTCATCAAAATAGAAAATCTTTTTCGTCATGATCTAAGATATTGTTCCCAATGAAAACTGAATCGTGTTTGATTTTTAAAGGTATTTTGAAAGCAGACCCTATTATGCGAAGTAAATACTGATAAACAGTCTCCAATTTCCTATTAGTTTGCTCTTTATTCTATCCACTAGTGATAAAGGTGACAACTGCCTGATAATGCTTCACTTTTTAATTCATTACCTTTCTGCTTTAGGATTAGCAGCGGTAGGATTTGCATTATATTTCTGAACCAATCGCCAATCTTGTTCACTTCAATCAGCAAGATTAAACAGCTGCTGTTGTCTTTCTCCAACGCCAATCCTTCACAAATTGTTTCATCGCAGTTTATATTTTCTACCTTTATGCAAACTAACGTCTTAATTAACGTAAAAAAACTACGTGTTGTGCATGTTATATTATTAAGTATATTACTAAGGCTAAGACCATCATAGCCATTTAAATAAGAAGGTCCTGTTAAGTGTTCGTCTTAAAAGGAGATGTCAAAATTTTCTTAGCCTAACCAATCAGATTGTGCAGATTTAAAACAGAAATTGATTATCCACGGAAAAGGCCATGATATCCCAAAATACAAAATCATCCTTAAAAATGTGAGACTGAGTTTGAGATTTCGATGAACCTTTACTGCTTTGTTTAGAACTAAATGTTACGCGTCAATGACGACACATGTTCATATAGCGTAAGACATTGAATGAGTCTTAATACTGGATGACTTATGAATTTAACACCACTTCGATTATACACATAAAGAAGAATGATTTGAAACTGAGTGTTTTACTATCGCAGGAGTAATACTGCATTTGAATTAAAAGATTTGTTCAATTTTGATGAATTAGGCATTATATGTCTGGTAATTTAATTCAATCCCTCGGTCTTAAAACAATGTCAAATATCTGTCTACGCCTAAACATATATTCGACTCATGAGCTCATGATCCATAACAATCACCACTGTTCAAAGGCATATTTGCTCTTTGATGAAGAATTATCATAAACCAAGAGACAGGCTGCATGTATACTCCTTTCTCTATTACAATAAAAATCTTAAAATATACATGTACATATTTCGCAAACTTGCATATGTTTTGACAAATTGCAATTGTACTTGTTTGCAACTTTATAATGTAATGAGTTCGACGTTTGTGTCAGAATTGTTGACATTCTGTAGACATTGGCGATGGTTTGTTGATAAATTATCATGTCTCAATAGGATGGAAACGGGAATTGTGTGAAATACCACCCCTTGACTTTAATGAACCCCGCGTTAAACTAGTTTGCACTACAGTACATAGTTTTTTTTGTTTGCCCTAATACACAGAAGTGATTGCCAGTTGCAAATTAAACATAACATTAACAAACAACAAAAATCCATACTACACAGAGCGATATTCATGGCTCGGGAAATGCGAGAAGCCTTTGCGAATGGATTCAACATGTACGTTGCATGCCAATTAACTTCATGTAATATATGGGCATATTGAAGTCCATTCCAAATTTAAAATCAGTTGTAAAATTCACTCCACTTTAACTTAATCGAAATTAAATGAATAATTTAAAATTGTCCACACTTATCCCTAACGTTCGGTGGGCTGTGATTGATTGATTGTTGGTGTTTAACGCCCGAGCAGCAATTTTTGCAGCTTTTTTCAGGCGATGAACATGAAATGGATGATAAAATGAACATGAAATGATGAATGAAGATGGGATGGGTCACAAGGAAAAAATAGGGGCAACGAACTTTAGAATGCCAATGGAAAAAGGGAGGATGGATAGGGTTGGGCAATTTAGCCTCCTGTAGCGGGACCGAGGTCCCTACTCATAGCGAATACTACAGCAGCGTTCTTTAACTTGCGAGGAACGTGGCATTTTTCCCAACACGTTGCACTAATATGGTTTGCGGTCAGGTTTTCCGTATTATGGCCTGACAACCCCAGCTTGCCAGGGTTACCCCATTCAACCACCTGGGGCACCCATCCCAGTCGGTCTTTAGGTAATCCTGCCCTGACACGCCGGCCAGGGTACTGGCTGTGATTGAATGTTGTGCTAAATTAAGCCTTTGAATTATATAAGGTATACATAATCTTAAAGCAGAACATATGCAAATTTTAAACACGATATTTAATAATGCTAATTTATAATTATTTACTAATTGGCTGCGTAAGAAAGTTTACAATCCAGCCCAAGATATAATCAGTAATAACAGAAATATATTCATAATGTAATGTTATATGAAATACCTCCTTGTCAAACACAGCATTTCCCTATTTTCCATTACATTGTGTCATATCAATAATTTGGTAGTGTTAGGCTTTCCCGGTTTTGTGATCCTAGAGCTTGAGATGAAATTCATTTTCTACTGCAGTGGCAAAAACGTATAAAAGAAAATTCAGACACATATCAATAATACCTTTGGTAAATTGGAAACAGAATATACATGTAAAGTGGTTGATTACCGCTCATCATCAAACGTCATGTGTCACTGTCCATGTATTATATATACATTTTTTCATTTGTTTTCACTGCCTTCCAAATATTAATTTTGTTTTTAAAACTTACAAAATAAACTTCAGACTTATATCAATAATAACTTTTGTTAATTGGATAACACTTCCCAATCCATATTATTATCTTTGGACAATAGGATAATTCTATATAAACTGCTTGATAATTGCGAATCATCAATTAACAAGGATCACTGTGAATGTGTTATAATAATAATTTATATATAATGACTCTCATTTCATTTGTTTTCACTGTTTTTGCTAATATTAATTTTATCTTTTAAATGTATCATCATCTTTATGTTATTTTATGTTGTTCATCTCTATATGGGTGTCATTATTGACTAATAAAAGTTATTATTTTCTATTCTATTCTATTCTGGTTATGTTCCTCTCTAGCAAATGTGTTTTTTTCATTGTGTGGTATGCACGTCCACATTAAACGATTCCCAACAGTTAAAAAAATCTGAAGATTTATAATTGTAATTGCACTCGGACACCTACTAAACCGCTTTTAAAATAAAATGAAACTTTAATTCAATGAAATATATCTTAATTGCACAATGATATTTAATTGTCTCATTAAATCATTTATTCGAATTTATCGTCGTACCCATTCGTGGGCTCACTCGCAGTATTTATAGTTTTTTTAATGAATAATAGATAGGTTTTAATTTCATTATTTATCGACATTAAAAACCAATTTAAATTTTGGATAGAGCAATATAACACCACTGACATTAAACAACTTAGAACATTTAAAAGTATCTGTGTATTGTAATAAAAGATTAATATTTTGATTGACCTTAAATTGAAATGTCATGTAATTTCCTGGTCAAAAAATGTGTACATGGCTGATTTAGCTCCATATAGTATTACGATGTTAAACGATGTTTCAAGATGATCGTAGTATGCTACTTCTGGAGGGAAAGATTAAATTAAATATATAACATAAGAATTAACATAACAACAAAATGACATGAAGTGTTGATAATTGATAGGTGATATTGAAATTAGTCATTTTTAGTTATGCTGAAAAATACCCAGAAAAAAGTACAAATACTGGTTTGTATTTACTTTTGTTATGAGGTGGCCATGGGAGAGTGCTTTATATTAAAATTGATTGTTCAGGTATCCGGACCATAAAAGAACACGTGATTGTTTTCATTGTCCCGGATGGTATTTATACTTATATCTATTAATTCATTTTTACAAAGCTTGTCTCTAGTTCTGTGTGGACGAAGTAGAATACTTGCCCTTACTATTGGCGTATGCTTTTATAAACTACTAAATTACGGAATATGTGTCTGGGGGACAACTTCTGAAAGTTCTAATCTGACCCATTTATTTATTTCACATATACTACTTGAATGATATATGATGCAAATTTAATGCGGTGACACTAGTCTCAAAGCAACATACCCGACTCACATAAGTTTTAAAGACGTTGTGACCGAAAAAGAAAGTATGTGTAACTTCGTATCACTCAATATATCGGCCATTGTGTAAGGGTGTATCAAATAATCTAATGTCTAAAGTACAATATTCGAGATAAATTATAAATATAGTTACACTACCTATACCTACCTCAAACAGATATCTACTAAGTTAAAGGTAAGAACTGAAATACTTTGTAAAAATAAACGATTTTTATACTTCTGCATTGAAAATGTTTGCTGTCTGATTCTGTTTAAAGTTCAACCACAAAAAAATGTGTTTGGTTTTGCAAATAACGACACCCAATACTTGATTTTAGTTTTTTTGGTGATGTTGATCGGTTTGGATTTGATGACACCCCTATGTTGACATCATCACTAGTATTATTAATCTAGTACAAAACCTGTTTTTTAACGTTTAATCTAGCAAATAAACTCGCACATCTGGCGTAAAAAAATAGTACCGATACTTGATGAATTTTCCATTTAAATCAAATACAGATTATCTTTCATGTAGAAGTGGTTAACAGAATTTCTAGCCACACGAGAAGAGAAATAGCGCCACTTTACTAAAGTTCTACTTGATTTTTTTTCATATATATATATAAATTGTTTTCTGGATTGGCAAAATTTCAAAATTCTCTCATTATGATTTAATTGATAACCATTTGAAAGCATTACATTTCTTTATATATAATTACAAGTCGTTTGTTTATCTAATGCGTTCATTCTACCTTTACTTGCAATATAATTTTTAAAAGATTTGTTTTAAGTTTTAATTGTTTGCCATAAAAAAACTATTTATTTGTCACACCATAATGGTTAATAGGGAAGATTAAAAAAAATGTATAATTACACTGATAGGGGACTAAATATATATCACATCAACATGATATGCCATTTTTATCTGATATTCACAAGATTTATATTGTTCAGTCCTTCAATGTACTATAAACAATTCGGTAAGAATTCGCTAAAGTTAGCTTTATTAGTTTTTTTTTCAACATTTGTATTTTCAAATTTACTTTGGAGATAAAACCTTTTAATTAGGGTGTCTGGACCATAACTTAGGACGTGATTGTTTCTAATGTCCCGGATGTTGTATTGAATTATAACGAATCATGCCTATGTCATGTTCGTTCAACATCGGCAATCCTAGATGAGTACCAACATTTTCAATGAATTCAACATAATTTACTGCCATTATAAAAGCAGCAAGGCGCTAAGTTTTTGTTTACAAAATGAAGGTGATGTAATTTCTATTGTTTTCAAACAAAATATTTAAAATTTACCGACGAAATGTATTAAGATCAGTATACCCAAAGTTGTTTTGTTCTTTGATAAAAACATTCCCAAAGCTGTCACTATAAACCCTAAAACTAATGTTTCTGGTGTTTGATTGCAAGTTAACGAAGAGTTGTTAAGTTTTGAATCAGATTTACACAATTATGTACAACAAATTTCTATAGGATTATATCATGGAAAACATATACTAAAAATTACATAGTTTTATGACCCTACATGAGTTCATGGCTATCATAAAATTTAAGACCAAACTGGTATCTCGATGCTGAGCTTATCTAATCACTTCACATTTTTTGTAAAGGTAAATTAATATATCTGTTTACTAAGTTATTTTACAAAATATCGCCTGTGGTAACACCATATTATTTAAATTGCGTTGTTTATCAATATTTTTGAAATATTCGTTAATAAACAATAGTTTTTTAAACAGATAGCAGTTACTTAATGTATCTGCATATTTGCAAATATTTAAGGTCTGCTTAGCAATGACATTATATTTACATCTTGTTTCAACTGATATACACGTACATCGTATAATATATCCAATACTGGACAGACTTTCATATTATCAAGTAATTATATTTTTTCCGCTGTATTCTTAGTAAAACGCTTATTAACCTTATGAAGACAATCAAAAACGTTTTATAAATATTATAAATACAATTATATATATTACCTTTAAAATTTCTTTGAACTTCTCCTTGTTGAGATAAATACACCTCTTTCCTATATTGGGTGGAGATTTGTAAAATTTGTAAAACTTCGTGTAAAATTTCTATATGTATCCAACAAATATTTAAATATCTAGGAAAAAATTCAAGGTGTATCATTAGCAGTCATCCTTGCCTAATATCCTCTATGAGGGTTTGATCATCAGGTTTTTAATTTCAAACAAAGTCATAAAATTATATTCTTTACCACACATTAAATTAGGTATATCAGTTAATGAACGTACCGATTTTTAGCTGCATTATTAAGGTTAGTTTTGACTACTTTATTTAGAGGCAAAAAGTCAGAATTAAAGGTTGCATCAGTAGGATAAACAATAATGCAAGCAGTTAGACCTCGAGTTTTGCAAGCTCCACTACAAATTGGATTGGGAATCCATGGCCAGCTACATCATCATTTGGCTTCAAAAAACCTGATTAACGTCCTCTTTAGTCTTGGATTTTGTTCTTCCTAATAATGAAGTTGTTAAATTTGAATCAAGTGGTGCTGTGTCTCTGAATCAATACTTACCAGATATAAGTCCAGAATATGTCCTTCAATTTTCAGCGGACAATGTTGATCATAACTTACAAACACTAGATGGTAACGATACATTCCATGGTATGGTGATAATTGCAGCCATTAGACCTGGTACTGAATTCCCGTGTTCTGTACCACGATTACAAGATACAGCCGAGGAAATAATGCAATCTGGCAACATCGACATAAGTTTTTACAGATTACCTGCGGAGGCGCCACCACTTAAGCTTAAACAGACACGATCTACAGGTTATGGGGACAAAACAAAAAAATAGAAATACTATTGAAAGTGTCATGTTCATTTTATCATCCATTTCATGTTCATCGCCAGAATATAGCTGTAAAATTGCTGCTCGGGCGTTAAACACCAACAATCCATCCATCAATCAATCATAGGCATAAATTTCCTGTTTTAGCATGGCCTGGATTTATGCAAAGTGCTCTTGATAATACCCAGGACAGTCATCGATATTTTTCTTACCTATGACTGATATAAATCCATGTGATCTTATCTGCATTTATTCAACTCTTTCATTTATCTTTAACGAAGCAACTCGTCTAGGAGTGACACCAACAGTTATGTCTGATCAGCCATTATATTGGAAAGCATTGATGATTCAACAAAGTGAACCTGTCGACAGTCCCATCAGATCTATTGTTCTACGATTAGGAGGTTTTCACTTACAATTGAGCTTAATAGGAAGCATCGGTCACACCATGCAATCATCAGGACTTTGGGTACTTTAAGGTACATTTACTTCGAGGTACTTTAAAAATATATGCATCGAACTTTATTGAGCACATTATGTCGGGTAAAGCTGTTTCAAGGGCGGTACGTGGCCACCAAATTGTTGACTGAGTTCAGCATTTTATTCTCCTGTGTGGTATTATTGGCGTCCAAACCCCGGGAACGTAAATGAAACAGACGTTAATGCAAATGTTGAGACACACAATCTTCAAACAAAGTTTGCTTCATGCAAGATCAGAGTACTGTTGAAGATATGGTCAATGATGAAACACTGAAGGAATTAAAACAAATTATTATTTCTGAGATTTCAAAATTGTCTTAATATCCAACCGCAATTGTGGCTTCAATATTTAGATCAGATAGGTATTTTAAAGAGATTTCTTAAAGCTGAGAGAACCGGTGATTTGGAATTACATTTTCAATCAATTAGTGAGATACTCCCTTAGTTTGTTGCAACTGGGCATTTGAAGTCCGCATATTGCTACATCCAGCAAATGGAAGAGCTTGAAAGAAAAAAACCAAATGTAAACAAACATTCGTTAAGGGGTATCATGTTGTACGTAGAAGCAATCGGTATTGGGCTGGTATTTCAACCGACCTTCTCATAGAGCAAACGCTAATGAGAAGTGTAAAGACAACTGGTGGAATGACAGGAGGTAAAGGGATGTCAGAAGTCCAGAGGGCTCAGCCGCCTTTATTTATGCCAACTTTTTCAAGCATAAATCTTGCTATGCAAACTTTCAAGAACCTACAGTATTCAACAAGTGATCAACACAAAACAAGCACGGGACTAGAAAGAGACAATATTGATGTGATGACAGTAGTATCCTACCTGAAAGAAAGAAACTCTTCGTGACATCTAAACTGGTATCACAGCAACAGATGACGTAAATGTTCACAATGAAAGGATATAGGAAAAAATATTATTTGTAGTTTAGAATTTCGAAATGTTTTCTCAAGGACAATCAAAAGGAATTTTCATGTAAAAACTTTAAACGAAAAGTCTACTATAAAACTCAAGGAGACACCTGAAATGTTAGTCCATAGCTACTATTTCAGAGACTTGTTACAGCAGCTAGATGTATCTCGGATGACGTCTCAAAGTTATTTTCTTATGAACTTAGTAATGCCCCATCTTCTACATCTGGGTCTATGTGTGAACCACGTAATATTGATGCAATATGGACTTCCGAAGACAGAGTATGTATCAGCAAGCAATGATGTACAATTCGTCTTAGATGAAGGATCGTTGCTTCAAAGAATTCTATGAACAAAATGTGTATCATTTGGCATGATAATGAACAGCAATGTCAATGGTAAAGCAATCGTACTTTTTGACGGATATGGAAATGGACCATCCACAAAAGATTGAGGCCATCTTCGAAGAACAAAAGGAATAAGTGGGACAAATGTATGTTTAACAGCAGAAACTCCAATAAAATCTAAGAGAGAGTTATTTCTTCGAAATGTAGAAAACAAAGAAGCAATTCATGCTGAAGGTGATGCTGATTTGACCGTTGTTCTGACAGCCTTAGATCCAGCTGAAAATGTCAACACTGTGTTAGTAGGGGAAGATATACCTCTTATGTTTTTTTGCGTATTATTATCAGAATTTGTCACACAACATTACCTTCCAGTCTGAAATGAAACCATCATCCCGTAAAGTTATGGTATGGGACATCAAGAAAACTTGTGCAAATCCCGGACAACAACTTTGCAGAATTTAACCTTTTGTTCGTGCAGTTTCAGGTTGTGAGACCACATCAAGACTGTTTGGAATTGGAAAAGCACAGACGTTCAAAAAAGCTTCGAAAGATGCAATCTTTATTGATTGCGCAGACATTTATAAATGCCAGCTGTTTAGAAGATTGTTTAAAATACGGAGAGGAGTCTTTGGTTAATCTTTACGATGGTATTCAGTACGACAACATTGATCTTCTCGAATTCCGAAAGTTTACAATAAAAGTTATGACCAGCTCAAACTTTGTTGAAGTGCATACTTTACCTCCAACATCAAATGCTGCCATGTGTCATATTCTTCATGTTTACTACCAAGCTAAACAATGGATCGGATAGAGCGAATATTTAAATGTGTACGACTGTGGATGACATTTAGAGAATAATGTTTGAGTACCCGTACGATTCTCTTTGCCACCTGCTCCTGATAAATTATTGAAAACAGTTTTTTTTGCAAATGCAAAGAAAACTGTGAAACGAAAAAGTGTACATGTAACATTACGGTCAACGATGTTCAGTGGCATGCAGTGAATGTTATAAAAATACTGTTTCTGTTTCATCTGGTGAATTACTAAAAGATTCGGACACTGACAAATGAGGGAAAAACACAATCATCTATTGTTCATAGTTAAATAGTTTACTATTATATTGTTTGTCATTTAAAACATTTTAATAGATACCACTAACACTCACATATCAATGAACATTGATTATAGAAAATTAAACTTGGTTATTATTTTTTTATTCTACAAGTAATGATTAACACTATAGGAACAACAAATCTTTCAGACGAACATTTAATATATCCTTTTGAAAGTGTAAAAAAATTGCTTGTTTTAACAATTTAACCGACATTTTCCAGTTTTTTAGGATTTTTGCTCAAAATCCATTGTTTTGCCCCTAAAATCCAAAATTTGCATTTTCTGGTCCATGGCAATTTTTAGTATTACATTCAGTACATAATACGTAACAAAAATCACCCAAAAGTATATCTGTTGCAATTAGTTCTAGGGTCACGGATTTAAAGCATATGATGACTGGACTATTAACCGACACTTGTTCTATTACGTTATGCTAAGCAACGTTTGTATGGTTCCGTGTATACCCTCCTGAAAACAGAGATACGCATTTTTTCAAGTGTATCCAGGACCGAAGAATATAACACCGAGAGATTCGAAAGCCATTTTGTATTTCTATTTATTATACTTCAGTAGTTATTTTCCCTGTATTATGATATTCAAGTAAACTAGCTATTCACTCCGTTAAAATTATCTTCAGAACTATTCCCCTCGTCCCAGGTGAATAGTGTTTTATAACTATTCCCTTTTACGGTAAATGTCTATTCATATTTCGCGGACTTTTTTAATCCATTTATTTGATTGGCCGGTTCGCATTGTGACGTTACGCTGTTGTTAACGTCACTGATGGAGTATCATTTTAAAGAAAAAAAACAAGACTTGGCACTGAACAGACATTTTTGATTTTTTTTATCACGGAACTGAAATAAAATAATCGATGGATAGGATGCAAATGCAAAGGATACATTTTGTACCAATCTCATTTGTTTATGTTGTTTCACAATTTTGATTTAGTAAAACACTTATCGACTGGATATTCGGGGAATAGTACTTTTATTGTCAACGAGGGTCAACTATTGTCCGAGGCAACGCCGATACGTGTATACTTATATTCACAGCAGAGCTAATGAACAAGTTTGTTTTAGAGAAAAATAGAAAAATTATTGTTCAGGTGAGGGATTTTTTTTCTATTTCCTTAAATACAAAACTACGGTGGTACACGGAGGACACGCATTATTTTAAATTTTCATTCAAGTAAGTCTAGTTCAGGACTTATTATATGGAGATCAAGACTATTTATGTCGAGCGCTTGACTTATTATGTCGAGCTCTTGACTTATTATCTCGAGATCTCGAAAATATATGTCGAAAGCTCGACATAATAAGTCGTGATCTCGATTTACCTGAATGAAAATTTAAATAATGCGTGTCCTAATTGTGCCACTTATTACGTCGAAATCACGAGTGCTACTCGACTCAACTATGCAGTTATCAAGCTGTATCTTCATATCAAATAAAACAATTAAAATTGCAGGTTTTAAACATTAGTTGTAGGTATGCAAAAAGATGTTTGACCAGAGAGCAGAGAGAACATATAAGAGAAGTAAAGGGTTCATGATTGGATAAAGATGGAAGATTAAACGTCATGAATTTAAAACATTTATTACTGAAATATTAAATATACGATTAATAAAAACAGCCGATCATAGCTGAGTATTGGAGCAAGTAAAAAAAACCAGTCCACTTCTTGGTTTCGGAAAGATTTTACAAAAAATCGGTTTCAGCTTATACTCATGTTTTTACGTTTAGGAGATAATAGTAAAGTTGATCCGAGAAATTCGCCAAACCATGAACTTAAGGCTAAATTCAAACCAATTGTAGAAAATTTCAATTTAAAATCAAAAGCACACTTCGTCCCATCTCAATCTTTCTATCGACGAATATTCTTTAATGGACACAAAATCATCAGCTGTAATGCGTCAAGCCCCGAGCGGGATCCGGGTGTCAAAAGAATAGACCGCAGACGCGCCAGCTTGTCGTAAGAGGCGACTAAACGGTGCCCAGTAACCTGGCCGGCGTGTCAGGCAGGTTTGCCTAAAGACCGACTGGGATGTGTGCCCCAGGTGGTTGAATGGGGTACCCCTGGTACGCTGGGGTTGTCAGGCCATAATACGGAAAACCTGACCGCAAACCATATTAGTGCACCGTGTTGGGAAAAATGCCACGTTCCTCTCACGTTAAAGAACGCTGCTGTAGTATTCGCTATGAGTAGGGACCACGGTCCCGCTACAGGAGGCTAAATTGCCCGACCCTACCCATCCTCCCTTCAGTGGCATTCTAAAGTTCGTTGCCCCTATTTTTCCTTGTTACTCATCCCATTTTCATTCATCATTTCATGTTCATTTTATCATCCTTTTCATGTTCATCGCCTGAATATAGCTGAAAAATTGCTGCTTGGGCGTTAAACACCAACAATCAATCAATCAATCATGTAATGCGTCAATATATCCTTACAAAACATTCGCAATTTGGCGTATAAAGTATGGATGTTGACCGAGGCAGTTATCGGTTACTTACCATTTATTGTATATAGAGGTAAATGGTACGACCCCACTCCGACTGGACAAATCCAAGTCTCGCATGTAGTTCCTTCCTTGTTACGTGCCGCTGATCATACTTACAAATGGTACCACATTTTCTGTCAATTACACGTGGAAAGCGTTTTTTGACATTTGACACTTATTTTATTGGAACTTTTAGATATAACCGACAGATGTTCTATACGATCAAATGGGCAAACTTACGCCCAAAGGAATCATATTTAAGAGAAAGAGTATGGAATATTTGCCGAGAACACATCAATCCACAACTAACACATCTAATATTAATAAAATCCAATATTTTAGTGCATGAGAAGCAATGAGAAACTTTTCTGGACTAACCTTTGTCTGACATGCTAAGAAGCCAATAACTTTGGAACACCGGACTCGTGCACATTTTATGAATAAAAAACCAAAAAATGGAATTTGAAAAGATGTAAACTCTATCTTCCCAACACACATTCCAGAATTCGCAGAAATATAAGAGCTCTAAAACTCTTTATATCTATTCCACACTGCGCAATGAGAACAGCTCTGTGAAAAATATTAAAGGAAAAAAATATGGAATATATGCCGACAGCAAAACATTTTGCTATGTGTTTTTAAAACACGACAACATAGGAAAATGTGAAAATGTTATCGTCTAAGTAGAATTCAATTATTTCAGCTAACGCAGGTAGGAAACCAGCAATAGTTGAAAAGTACGATAAGTATGGGTGAGTTGATTTAAAATTACACAGTAACCTTGTCTGTTTTAATGGGCACACATCAAATCCAGGGGAAAATAATGTCAAAATTTCAAAAAAAAACAGAAAGAAATAAACTATGAATATTAGATTCATCAAAATTTATAAATAATGCATGGAATATTATTCCTATACTTCAAATATTTTAATCTATTTCAGCCCTACAACAGGTGGTAAAAATAACAAAGAAAGTAACGATTATTTAAAGTTCGACGTTTTTTTTCAAATTTGGAATAGCGCCAGAACAGTTATGGCATTTGTCCCCTTCGTAGCCCCCTTCTCCCCTTCCCACCGTCATACCATAACGTCATAGATACTTGAATATTGTGACGTCAACCAGACAACAAGATTCTGAACGGGCGATCTTCTTGCACTAAAAGGAGATTTGCGTTGGACCCTGTGATACAGAACTCGTAAAATTGAACATGTCGTCTGCCATCTTTCAAGAAAGAAAATGCATGCTTGAAAATTGCTGTCGTTTATTGTCTGTTTGATTATGACAAAGAATATACATGTAAATGTACTTATCTGAGTATTCAGGTAGGATTGACTATCTCTAGGTTTACGATATTGGGAAAACTTAAGCTTCTGAACAGTGTCAAATATTTTAAATGTTTTGAAAGCACAAATCGATTTTCTACATTACAAGTTTGGTTCACATAACATATCCTACGTTTTATCCAATATCGTAAACCTAGAGATAGTCAATCCTACATGAAGACAATATCTCTGCCCCGCGTATTCATTCATGTTGAATAAGCTCCGCCTCTTTTTGTTCATTTCGCAATCTCTAAATTATAAAAATAAAATTAATGTTTTTTTTAAATATGTTCCAATATATTACGATTTGCATACAAAAACTGCATTGGATATATTTGCTATAACATTTTGGATTGGAGACAAACTCAATGAACTCATGGAACGTTTCAAAGGAAGCCGGAAGTAAACTTATGCAAATGATATGTTAATTCAACCAGACGGACAGCTTCCTCACACTCTGTGCGGCAGAATGACGTGAGAATCTGTTAAGGAGATTAGAGTATACCGTTATGACAGAAATAAGAAACATCAATGATTTTGTAGCAATTTTGAGTTATAACACAATTTTAAGTTGCAGCAGAATATATTTAAGGACTGTTCCCAAGAGAAGAGTAAATTATAAAGTAGCTGTAAAAATGTCAAGATGGATATATCTTGTCAAATAAAAAAATATATATATATATATAACAAAGTTATTATAAAAAGAAACATTTCAAAATTAAATAACATCAGTATTGCACAAAAGTTAAAAACAACAACAAATCACATGTGACAGCGAGTGTAAATAATAATACCATTAGAATTTAAACAATGCTATAATTTTAAATCCTTTGTTGTTCTTGTTCTCTAACTAGATCTTATTTGTATCATGCATTTATAACAATTCCTATTTTGTCCAATTAATTTTTTTTTACCTGTTATTTAAGAAAGTTGAACATCACCTTAGGTAAATAAGTCGAAACTTAAACGAATATATGCAAAACTGTATTTAAAAAAGTCATATTATCTTCCAATTAACATTATATTTCAAAACTTGCTAATGACTGAATTTTATAATAATAATAAGGGGAAACGTTTTCTTCTAATAGCCATCAATGAACTATTGAAGGTAACATATGGATTGGAAAGTGCTAACATTTTTGGTGTGTCTTTACGGAGTACTGAAAGAATACCGACCCTCTGAGGCCTACTTGACAGCCTATTTAACGGGACCTTGGCAGAATTTGACGGAAGAACAGGTTGACAATGAGGTATATCCGGTTTGGACTTACTCATATTTAGTTTGGCTCGTTCCTGTCTTCCTACTCACCGACTTTTTGCGGTATCAGCCGATGCTAGTTGTAGGAGGTAATACTTTCCTTTACGCTAATATATGTAAATAGGAAAAAAATTTAAACACGTGTTTTTTTTTATTCCTTAAACTTTGCTTTGAAACTTTCCAAAATCCTTTGAAACCTCGTAAAAATTATATCCAATATTTTTATTTTATGTTTAGTTTTTCTCATTAACTTATTATTTTTTATTTGTAAAAGGTGCAGCATACGTTTCTACATGGGCACTTCTACTCTGGGCAAAAGGTGTGCCTGCAATGAAATGGATGCAGATAACGTTTGGACTTGTGTCAGCTACCGAGGTTGCATATTATTCCTACTTGTTTTCGATGATATCTGGCGACAGGTATCAAGTTATTACAAGCTTTACAAGGGCTGCGACACTAATTGGACGCTTAGGTGGATATCTCACTGGGCAGTTACTTGTTTCGTTTAATCTCATGGATTATCATGGGCTAAATATCATTTCATTTACAAGTGTTTCCTTAGTTCTTATTATGTCACTGTTCTTCAAAAGACCTACATTTTCTAGTATATTTCATAAGCGCTCAAATACCAATGACACTAATAAAGACTCGGTTGAGATAGAACTAAGCAAGATCGGTCTGTCTTCAAATATTAAAAATTCGTCTACCAACATCGCCAAATTTAAACAAGGTTTGCTCTATTTATGGAATGAACTAAAAGTGCTATATACCGACAAATCTGTTGTTTTATGGTGCTGTTGGTGGGCATTTGCATCTTGTGGGCACCTTCAAGTATCAAACTATATTCAGAATTTATGGAAGGTCATCAGCCCTGAGAAGAAAGGTACTTTATACAACGGAGGAGTTGAGGCATTTGGAACTTTCATAAGTAAGTGTCGTTAAAATCTAGTACTAATTTGAGACACACTATTCAAAACCTTGACGAAAAGCCCCGATATAATGTCCAACAAACCACGATTGATGGCAAACACCAATGACGCCATAATTTGCTTTGGGCACAAAAATGGCAGACATTACGTCTTCCACTGTAGATTTGCGTCAAACACGAACACGCCATGCATATTAGACTTTTAAAAGAGTTTCGGTTCGTGCGTGGTTTGTTTTCGAAATACCATGGGCGCCCATTATTTTGCAAAACAATACTATGGTTAATGTTTTTGCCCTGAAGACAGCGAGCGGAGCTGAGCGAAGGATAAAAAAAAGGAAAAAAATGGGCATCCATGGTAAAAGTCCCAAAAAACACGGGTGGTTATGAATTATTTCTTAATTTGTAAATTGGTCCATCAGATAGTTTCAATTATACTTAAACACATATTTAAAAGTACTGTTTTTTTTCTTCGATTTGCATTATTTATTGTTGATGTTTCGAACACGACGTTCGGAGATAAAAATGACGTCAGGTACAATGGTAATCCTAATCCATTTTGTAGAAACTTTAAAACGTCGACCTATGATAAAGATCGATAGATAGTGTAGTTTTCCTTAAGTTTAGACAATAATGTCATCATTCATGCTTTGTTATATTTTCGAAACATTCATTCAAATTACTATTTAATTTAATTTTTTACTCAATATTATGTGGATCATGGAAGAATTGTGAACCAATTAATCTGTTTTCAAACATTGCTACAAAACCCTAAACAATATTTTCTAAACTCCAAACTGGTTTAAACTTTTTCATCTAATACAAACTACACATAAATATTGGCTCATATGAATTTTATATAAACCGATTAACTTGGCTCAAGCGTTTATACGTGTATATACAAGACGAATTTCTTAAAGAACAAACAAATGTTTTAGGTGCTGGAAGTGTTCTTATTTTCGGATTTCTTCCAATCAATTGGCTCCGACCGGGTTTATCAGAGACTGTTATGTCGGTGGTGTGTCTCTTTAACACCGTCGTCTTGATCATCATGGCACAGACAACTAGTATTTGGGCGTGTTATGCATTTTATAGTGCATTTCGAGCTACATATCATACAGTTATAACTTTAGCAACGTAAGTATACTTGTTCTTAAAGAATGTATGAATACAAAATGAAAAAAAAATAAAAACAAATTCAAAAATAAAATTACAACAAAGTTCCAGACAATAAATTTTGCTACGCCTGACGCGCGTTACGTCTATTGAAGACTCATCAGAGGCGCTCTAGCCAAAATATTGAAATAGCCAAACACTGTATCCTGATTATGAAGAGCATTGAACAATATTACCAAAATTACCGAACTGGGAAACCAAATTATGACTAAGATCAACCTATGTCTAGGGTAGGAAGAACCTTAGGGTTTAATGAGAAACAAATAAAAACAAATTTAAAATAAAAAAAAACCAGTAAACAATATAGTTGTGACTACAAGTGTAGAGGAGATAACCCGTTCGGATTAGAAAAGATATATAATAAATATGTAGTTTCTGTCATTTTTATATCGCGATACTGATGTAATGGTGCTGTAGTTTAATACCTAGCTAGCTAAATCTATGTCAATAATCCAAGCACTACTCTTGATGAAAACCTCGGCTATAAACATATTTCAAGCATTTATCTTATAAGGTATAATTAAGTATAATTGAGCAAGTTGATTGTTAAATATGATGGTTCAACGCTAATAAATGAATAAAATGGACACGAGGAATGTGTCAAATAGACAACGACTTTTCAAGGGAGAACAAAAAATAAAAACAAAAGACCATCAACGAGTCTAACATACTTTTACACAAGTGAACACGTGATTGTTTTAATATCACATATGTTAATTGAAAAGTAACGGAATATACTTATATAATTTCGTAAAAAAATTGCTCAACATCAGAAAATCTACATGTATGTGATTAACCACGTTTTTTTCCCAATCATAGTTTAACATTTACTATTAATTTAAAGGTAAAATACAGTTGAATTTTTTATTATTTAAAAGTGGCGTAATTCATGTGGCATCAATACCAAAAGAAATTTAAAAATACCGACGGAATGCCTCATTGACCGTATACATTCATAATTTTTGCTACAATTTTGCAAAAAAACCAGATATTTAATTTGATGTTTTTTTTTAAATATAAAAGGTGTAGGTATAAAACAAAGGAAAATGATAAGTTGCTGAACTTATTTTCGAGAAAATAAGCCTTCTAAACTTAACGAAGAATGACTCTGACTGTTACATAGGTTTAGCATTATCGATGTTTACATTTAAAAGACTTTAAAAAATAACAAAAGAAATCAATAAAATTTTGAAAGACAATTCTCAGTAAGTTCAACCCTTAAATAAAAAAAGAAAATAGGGGATTGCTTGGCATAAAAATAACGATATTTTAATGGAAAAACCAGAAGATTCCGACAATCTAGCAAAAGTTTCAATACATTGAAATAGATAGTAAATCAAATCATTTCTATAGATTACAGATAGCAAAATCTTTGACAAAACAGCGTTATGGATTTGTATTTGGAGTTAATACCTTTATAACATTAGTCATAGAAACATTGCTGACTGTTATTGTTGTTGATAAAGCAGGTCTGGACGTCAACGTAAGGACACAGGTATGTTGCTATAATTTATTAAGAATGTAAGATGTTATTCGATTGGTTAAAATGTTTTTTTTTTAATTTGTATAATATGAATGGATATTGTTGTTATTATTGTGAAATAAATTAAAAAGAATTATTTGGGTCTTCAAACATTTTATTTTCTATAATATGGTTAAGGTCCTTAATATAAAACATAAACGGCTTCGCAGTTCATCAAGCGCAATAAGGATCCTACAAATATTATATAGTATAAAATGATCAAAAATCCAAATCACTCCTTAAAAAGATCTGGAAAATTTTCAGCTATTGTAAAAATCATTCATTAATCGTATCTTAACGGCTTTTGAAGTAGAGAACTGGATACAATTTAGAGGAGTGTTTATCATTTTACTATTTTTAATAAGACACAAATATTCCTGGATCGATTAAGGGTTTTAACAATATATCTAGGTATGTAAACCGTAAGCTGCTATAAAAATGTAATCTCTCATAAACATAATTGGTTCCATGAACTGCACTGAACAAAGACAATCAAGGCTTTCTATTTGAAAAAGAGAAAATCTATTTTATTCTCTTTTTATAAGGTTTACTATGTAATACATGTTTACTCTTGTGGTAATTTTTAAAAATAAAATTGACTGAGAATACTAAAACAATATAGCAAACTTTATTCAAAACATTCAATGCTGGTTTAGTTAAATAGCTATATGAACATTTAAGTGGGGAAAAATCCCCACATTACATTAACATTGATATATCAACTTTGCATATATATCAAAAACGCATCCTGGAAGCAAGACAAGTGGGGAAAAATCCCCACTTCATGTTTTCGATGAAAAGTAAACTTAATTGTTGTCAGAGTTACACAGGACAGGCAAGACAGGTGGGGAAAAATCCCCACTTCATGTTTTCGATGAAAAGTAAACTTAATTGTTATCAGAGTTACACATGACAGGCAAGACAAGTGGGGAAAAATCCCCACTTCATGTTTTCGATGAAAAGTAAACTTAATTGTTATCAGAGTTACACATGACAGGCAAAACAAGTGGGGGGAAATCCCCACTTCATGTTTTCGATGAAAAGTAAACTTAATTGTTATCAGAGTTACACAGGACAGGCAAGACAAGTAAGGAAAAATCCCCACTTCATGTTTTCGATGAAAAGTAAACGTAATTGTTATCAGAGTTACACAGGACAGGCAAGACAAGTGGGGAAAAATCCCCACTTCATGTTTTCGATGAAAATTAAAATTAACTGTTATCAGAGTTACAACAGGAACACCACAGGATAAAAGATAGATAAAACGAATGCGAAGGTTCGATATTAAATGATGCGCGATACCAGCACCAACATCAGTAAAAATAGTTTCAAGAATAAACAAAAATCTCATGCCAATGTTTAGTAAAAACACTACCATACATCGCACTCCCTTAATCGAAACGCGCTACTTTGGATCTCTCGGGTTTTCCAATGTTTGAAATATATGATCTGATATATAGTGAACAGAATATGTCTAAATCTGTGTAACATCCTGTATTTATCCTCTTCCGTTATCACCTTGAACAGTTTACAGGTTAACATTGAATATGATCCTCTATTTTATACATGTACGTCCCTGCTTTTCTTAATTTTTTTCTCTTGAATTTTACGTGGATTTTTTATATGGAGATCTCCAATAAAACAGTAAAACATGCCATGACTCCGTTTCTCTAAACAATATTTCCTTTTCAGGAGTTGTCGTCTTCCTAAAATCGACCATTCATTCGCCTACAATATAGACAATATGTAAAACAATTTTAAAACTGAATTTTAATTAAGAATAAACCTCATAGGGTAAAAAAGAAAAAAAAACTATACTCTTCAAGTAAAGAAGTAAGCATTAATCTTTTAACATAAAACACATAAAAGTCTAATTTAAGGTTCTGAATTTTGGAAGTCTTAAAATGTAAGCATGTTGGTAGAGAAGACAACCCTCGAGTGTAGGCGGCTGTGTATGTGTAGTTGTGACATTTCAGGGGTTGAAGCTTGCTATATTTCTTATGTATCTTTATATATTTTTTCGCCAATTCGCTTAAAAGAATCTCAGTAATACTCCGAAATGAATTTTCTTTAAAGAAATAGCATCAGTTGTTTGTAGATTTGTCGATTTGGCTACCTATTCGAGTTTTATTTCAATAATTATATGGTTTACGAGCAAACGTTGTGGGCACCGATTTTCCGGATATACCGCGTTATTCCGAATGTCCATTACGCGAACGGTAAAACCCGGTGTTATCGCATGTCCGCCAAATAATATTCATTCGATAACACCTGTTTTACCGTTTAAGTGATGGACATTCGGAATAAAGCGGTATATCCGTAAAATCGGTGCCCTGTTCGGTACATCATTTATTTACACAACTTCCGTCATTTCTGCTCGAAAACGATATAATTATTGAAATAAAACTCGAATAGGTAGCCAAATTGACAAATATACAAACAACTGATGATATTTCCTTAAAGAAAATTCATTTCGGAATCCAATGAATATTTATGAGTTAAAGGAAACATTTTGTATTTACCAAAAATTTTTCGATGAAAACCAACGGTACCCTTGCATACGGAAAAAGAGTTACTTACTCACTTGTGTAACATTATCTTGTATTATGTATATTGTATTTCTATTCTCTGTAACTATGTGTTTAGTTTATGATAATAAATTCAAAATTCATAAAAAATTCCTTCTCCCTAATAATATATCAGTCGGGTGGCAAATTTTCAGAAAATCAAAATTATGCTTAATACAAACTACTGATGGTAAAATAATGTGACCAAAACGAGAAATAAGCATAAAAATCGAAAAAATCATTGTAGACAGGCAGAAAAAAAGGGGGCCTGTCCACGGGTACCTGTGGTTAAGTGGCAATTGTGATCATATTTTCAATTTTTACTTTGCACGATTGATTATCCTATTATTACAAAAAAATCGTCATAAATTTTAACCTGTGCAATGTTATTCACATGTACTTAGTAAGTTACGTTGCACGCAGTTGACTCGAAGCGTTAAACATATAAAGAACGTGAACATTTATATTTTGACTTTTCAAATCTCCAAATTTCGACTTTTAAAGTCGAAATTCTAACTTTTTAAATCTTGAAATTTCGTGTCTCTCCCAGCAATCAGACGGTATTGTTATCAGAGTGGGACCTGTAGCAAGTCTATACATTTTTTTTAAATAGAACGTTTTTTTTTTATTTAAAAATGAAACGTTACTATTATTTATTATCATTAAATAGTCATAATTATATGACTATGTCATGAATACATAAAAACATATTAGTTGTATATGTTACACTATTCATACACATGTACCTTCAATTAAATATATTTTAATAAAATTTACAGTCTAATTCCCACAGCTCTAATGACTTTTCAAGAAGATGTTTTCTTCAGATGTTTGGCTTTAACATAAGTTAATTTTTTTCTTTGTTTAATTCATTAAAGGTGATATTTTAATTATATATAAGTAAAATATAATGTTCTTTAATTTCTTTTTTTTTATTGACTAACGAAAAATAAAAAGTGGTATTCAATTTGCAGCACGGTACATGTGTACCCCTTTCTTTTCGTCGTATTGCCTGTTTTTTCTGGAAGAATAAAATCCGACGTAGAAGTAACATATAAGCATAATTATAATTACTAGGTAAAAAGGGAGCAACCATTTAATTTTTATTTAAAAGGGGGCTTAAATACAAATTTTCCCCTTTGATTTTGAATGTTTTTGTTCTGTCTTGTGGTTTTATTTTTGTCCCAATCTTGTCTATGATGTTTTTAAATAAAATATCCCGATTTTATTTTCAATTAGCTGCATCCTATTTTTTACTCATTGGTTTGTCATAGATTTTTAATCTATGACCCCTTTCTCTCATTGAACAAATTTAATGTTCAAATCCCTTGTCTGTAATAATTATCCTGATGAGGTGTATCGCCGTATCGCACAAGTTCAAACTATCACATGAAATAATTTATGGTCCTTACTGTGTTTTGGTTTTCTCGGCTTTTGACATTATGTTAAAATTGTATGTATGAATGGCTGTTTAATGTCGACAAGTGTTGAGGGCATGTCCCTTTTATGTTTTATATAATTTAGAATTAATTCAGGAAATTGAGAATGAAGCCGAATGGATGTACGAATACATGAAAGAAAAGAACTTATATATTAGAATATGAACATGTAGCGTAATACTATATGCACATGTATATTTAAAAACAATCCATATTAACCAGTACCTCGCGCGAAGCTTTGACCGGGTGCACATTTCTACACAAGACGCTATCCCGCTTTATTAAAAATATGTTGCGGCGAAAGCATTCAAAAACCGATTAAACATCAGAAAGTGTCAGTGACATGCCTAGCCCTTGTAAAAAAAACAAATAATTGCTTATTAATGTTTGCGACAATTTTGCTTCATTCGCATCAAATACATCTAGTCGCTAGTACATTGTCTTTGTGGAACCCCCCCCCCCCCCGATAGTTTTACCCCTGTCACAATGTAAGGTCGGACGATTGCCCCTATCAATTTCTAAAGGAGGACATTTGCCTCCAATTTCAGGGCTATATATTGTTAGTGCGGATGTTTGTCCCCTCCCCCGCTACACATCAATGTCACGCGACCCGCTAAATGTGGTAGTTCTGTCGTATAAAATATTATCTATAGGAGTAATTTTTCAAGAACTAGCAATTGCGGATGGTATATTTTGTTAACTAAGCTTTAAATCATGGACATAAACTCGTATAATAACTACGGAAGCCCATATCGGCTATTTATTTTTGTTTATTTTTTAGAATAAATTATCTTTAAAATTCAAGATAATAACATGAAAATTCAAGAGAATAAGTTGAAAATTCAAGAAAATATGTTGAACATTCATGAAAATATGTTGAAAATTCAAGATAATAACTTGAAAATTCAAGATAATTAACTTGAAAATTCAAGATAATTACTTGAACATTCAAGGTACTATCTTGAAAATTCATGATAATTAACTTGAATTTTCAACATATTATCTAGAATTTTCAAGATACTTTCTTGAAAATTCAAGATACTTTCTTGAAAATTCAAGATAATATGTTGAAAATTCAAGATAATATGTTGAAAATTCAAGATATGATACTTGTTTTGAATTTTCAACATATGTTCGTGAATTTTTAACATATTTTCGTGAATTTTCAACATATGATCTTGAATTTTCGAGTTAATTATCTAGAGTTTTCAAGATAGTGTCTTGAATTTTCAACATAGTATCTTGAATTTTCATCATATTATCTTGAATTTTCAACTTATTATCTTGAATTTTCAAGTCAGTATCTTGAAAATTCAAGTTAGTTTACTCGAAAAAAAAAATAAATGGCCGTTATGGGCTTCCATTAATAATAATAAACCCATAAGATATAAATATTTACATGTTTTAGGACTGTTTGCATTTTATCTAATGAGGCGAACAGTTTGCTTACCTATTAATTATTTCCAGGCACCAAAAAATCTTCGTTCTAAATAAAACGTTGTCCCCAAATTCTAAATTGTTCTCTAATTGACATCGATTTACTTCATATTTTTTCGATGCTAATTCAACAACTCCGTTCGATGTAATTGCCTGCAAAATATAAATGAATAGTAATGTACTAAATTAAAGTATTTATGGAATGAATGCAGCTACATGCACAACGGGTACATGAAGATTCATATATGACAAAACTTATGCAATACCACAACTTTTTGCGACTTCGGCGGTAAGGCATTTATAGTGTTTCCTCTGGAGTAGTACAAGTTTCAATAAATACGTTGTTTATAGAGTTTATTCATACACTTTATTTTTTGGGGGTGACATCTGTACTTTTCTAATAATTATGTGCAGCGTTGATCAACTTAAATGTGTAGCTATATTTATTTAAGGCGTTATAGAAATATATCTGCAATGAATAATAAACACATATCAAATTGCATTTGAACATCTTGAATAATTTAAATTATAAAGTAAAGCATACTAAAGCTTTCTGTGGTATCGTCTGTTAATTTTAATACATAATGATTCATTACACGTTATTACATAAGACATGCCTTTAGTTCAATAAAACTATATAGAAAACTACAACACAGTAAATGACCCATTCATATAATAGTTCAAATAAGACTGCATGTAATACAATTAGACTTACTTCTAAATTCCCCAAATATCCAGAAGTTAGCGTAAATTTTCACTATTGTATGTGTTGTTGTTAATAAAAACAAAAATTCCTTGTTCTTGTGTTAATCTCCATTTCAATCAACGATTTAAACGAGCGACGTGAGGAAGGGCCGTTACACATTACAGATATATCATTGTTTTTTATCAGTATGCATATTTATGTCTCATGAAACGCTTTCATTGGCCGTTACCAAACGCATTCACGAGTTGCGTTATCTTATGATCAGTAAAGGTCAGTTGACCGCTTATAATTTCAACCTCCTATCTCATTAACATGGCTATTTGTATTAGGATTATGCTAGCTAATCGTGCTTTTTGTTGTGAAAAAAAAAAACGAATTGCGGACCGGAGAGTCAAGAAGAAGACAAGAATACAAAAGTGAGTTGTTCTTTTTTTCTAAAATCTTTTTTTAAACACTAACACCTTCCACCGCTTTTTAATTTTCAAAACTTTACTAAAATAGAAGCAAGGTGGTCCATACTTTAGGTAATTCATATCTGAAAATAAGTATTAAATGTCCAAACTTAAACCTTGCAAAATGGTAACATAAATAGATGTACTTAGGGTGTGCACGTCGCAACGTGTAAGAATTCAAAAATAATGCTTTAATTTGTTCATGTTATTACTGCAGTCTCAGGAAACTATACAATGTAGTGATGCAGGTTCCAGTCAAGTAATGAGTCTTGTTATTTAAAAGAATCACAAAATAAAAGAAAGGAAAGCTTTTAATATCAGGCAGCCAATAACGTAATTTTAGATACAGCGATTTTTCTTATTTTTGATACCTTTACGTTTATCAAGGGATACAGATTTTTTTTATTGGACTGTAAAGTGTTTTTCTCATCGCGAAATCCTGATCAGTACATACTTCTAAATAAGTTTAAAAGATTGTCAGAGTTCCACAATTTAAAACACTCAATTTATTTCGTGTGCACCACGTGACTGATGTTATTTCTGTAGAGAACCCAAGAAAGTTTCATGTTCATTTTATCATCCATTTCATGTTCACAGCCTGAATATAGCTGAAAAATTGCTGCTCGGGCGTTAAACACCAATAATCAATCAATCAACTTTCATTCTTTAATCGGCGAAACATTAAAATAAAATTAATAATTTACATGTGAATAAAAATAGAAATATCATGCACATAATACAAGCTCATGTTGTGATGATACGTCTGTTGGCCATATACACAACACCATATAAACATCAGTCTGCTTAATAACATCGTACAGTGGTTACATTTCGACTTTGCTAACTTACTGACTTATCGATAGAACTATCAAAACCCTAACTATATATACATATTAATTATTAAAGATTACATATTAATTACCAAATAACATTTCCTTAACATTCATTAATTCAGTTAATTTCAATTCTTTATTACTTTAAGCAACATGGCTCATCAGTATAAAATATATAACATAAAGCAGTGTACAATGAAATGAACAATAATGTCAATATTTGTTACATCTGAGAAATTAATACGTTTCAAACAATTAAAGCTGACCTTACATTAAATGCGTGATAGATAAATTTACAGAGATTACGAATTTCTTTAACATTTTCAGTCGACAATAATTGAACAAGCTTAAATGTAGATGGTTTTTTATAATAATAAGGCTTTAAATACTGTTTTCTCAAATCTGAATGGCATGTACATTGTAACACAAAATGATACTCATCTTCTATAACGTTTAAAACACACAAATTACATTTTCTATTAGGTCGTTCTACACCATGATAGCGTCCAATTTCAACAAATAAATTATGAGATGACAATCGAAGCTTAGTAAGAAATATTCTATATAAAAGGGGTTTTGTAAGATATCTTTGAAGACATATATTATCAACAACATGCTTATACAAAAACATTTTGGTGAATTATTAAGCATTTCAAACAAAAATTGCTTAGCCTGATCATAAATCCTTTCCTTCATAAAAAGTAAAATATTGGTATCTATTATTAGATTATCTTGATAAAACCAAAAATCTTGTAAACCTAAGTGGCATAATAATTGTTTCAGCTGATAGACCCAACTACTTCTATTATCAACTAAGTTTTCTAACTGGTATAAATAACAACTCTTGATAATACAATTTTTGGTTGATAAAATTTTAAACCAAAATTTAACAATACAATGTAACCTCTGACAAATAAGAGGGTATCTTCCTAACTCAAAATACACCATAGCATTAGTTGTACATTGCTTGACACCAAGTAGGTTTTTGCAAAAATCTAAATGCACCTTTTCAATTTTAGGGGCTTTATTTCAGCTCCATAACATAGGATGCTAGATATATAAGTATCAAAAAGTTTAATATTAGTAGTAATATTCAAATACAATTTTAAATTATATAACGTCCATACATGTTCAAGTGACATGTACTATATTACATTGTACATTACAACTTGAAAAATATTTACTGTACTGTAGTCTTTTCATTAAATTAAAAAAAAAATCCGCATTAATTTAAATATGTAAATGTATTTTTTTTTACAACTGACAATGTGATCTGCAATAGTAGTAAATACCGAGTTATTCAGCGGCTCACCCAAGTGCAATAAAACATTTTTTTTCGAAGTGTTTTTAACTTTGACCGGACCTTAAAAATTGTTTTTGTTTTAATGGATGTCAGGATCGAAAAAAACATTGGACGTGTTGTGTTACCATTTTATTTCAATAATGTTGATTGTAGTGAAATCGTTCAACTAGTATGACGGGCCGTTCGGGTCATAATTCAATTAATAACGCGTAAGCTAGAGGTACACATAACAGTTCGCTCGCGTACCCTAGACACACGCGTAACAGTTTCCTTATGTACCCAAGATGTACGCATAACATTATGCTCACATAACTCAGAAGATACAAGTAATTGGTTGATGTGTACTCTAGAGGTACACGTAACTGTTTTTTCGCGTACCTCACATTAAGTAAGGCAGTAATAAATAACGTGCATTACCCACAGGTGCCCGTGGACAGGTCCCCACAAAATGTTTCCTTTAACTCATAAATACTCGTTGGATTCCGAAATGAATTTTGTTTTTAAATAAATATCATCAGTTGTGTGTATATTTGTCGATTTGGCTACCTATTCGAGTTTTATTTCAAGAATTATATCTTTTTGCACCAGAAATGACGGAAGTTGTGTAATTAAACGTTGTACCGAACATGGCACCGATTTTCCGGATATACCGCGTTATTCCGAATGTCCATCACGCGAACGGCAAAACCCGGTGTTATCGAATGAATATAATGTGACCAAAACGAGAAATAAGCATTAAAATCGAAAAAAAAAATTCATTGTAGACAGGCAGAAAAAGGGGGACCTGTCCACGGGCACCTGTGGCATTACTTAGGTACAATTAATCAATCTAGGTTTGACTTAAATTAATTTAATTAATGGCAGATGAATTTCTAAATAATGTTAAGCGCAATTTAAATGCCGGTATCAGAGAGCCCACATGTGTCAAGGTATCCAGGAACCTACCGCTGTCCATGGGTTTCACCGATTTTCTAGCTTGGAACTTCGGGCTTTCCTCCCACACAAATCCTGGCGACCGTTTGAGGCCCAAATAAGGTCGTAAAACACTCTCTTACTAACTACTGATGAAAAATTAACATCTGTTTTTTTCAAGGCATGTATAACATGGCATATAACGTTTTGATAAGTGGAAAATGATAAAACATAGATGGTCCATTATGACGAAAGAGGGGTTACTGATTGTTGATGAAAATATACGGTTCAAAATACTCGTACCAATCAATCACATGTATACCTCTAGCGTACGCAAACAACTTATTCCGCGAATCCCCGGAGTTAGGTGAACATAGTGTTACACGAATGTCTAGTCTTCGCGAACATGTACATCTAAGGTACGCGAACGAACTGTCACCCGTATCTCTAGGGTGCGGTAACGACTTGTTACGTGTACCTCTAGCGTACCTCTAGCTTATGCGTTACTTACTGAATTATGACCCGAACGAATGGATGTGTAATAATTCATGTAGTTGCGAGACCAACTCTCCCACGAGTTTATGAAATCCCAACATTCATTTGAATATTTATGTATCACTTTTCATAACAGGATTTTTTCACACGGTTTCATCCATTTTGCTTGATAATCCGCAGATGTGTGTATATTACGTTTATAAATTCCACGATAACCACTTTTTATGCCCCAGCGGCGACGAGTCGGGGGGTATTAGGTTTTACTGATGTCCGTCCGTATGTCTGTACGTTCAAATTTTCGTCGCACTTTTCTCAGAAACGTACATCAGATTGGTTTGATATTTGGTAGGGTGACTTACCAAGATGTAAGGTATGTCTTAAGCGATTTTCAGATGGCTGGGATAGCTACATGTACTTCCTGTTCGCCGATACTTAGATTTAAGCGGGGACATCAGTGTCCATAGAGCACATTATTTCTTTATTATTTAATACCAATTAGAACGCAAGATAATTTTACCCCGCTTTGAAGAAGTGTGGTGTATGCTGTTTTACCCTTGTCTGTCCGTCGTTTCTCCGTAATACAATTTCTGTTACAGATTTCTAAGCAACTACATGAGATACAGGTTTGATATTTTGCATATAGCTTTATCCTATAGTCCCTTATTGCGTATGGCGATTTTATGCTCCTAGATAATCTACTTCCTGTTTGACGCACACTTAGGTTTTTACACACAATCGACATAGATGAAATTTTTCGTCGAATGTTATGGGATAATCAATTATGGTAACAATATTTTAGAAAAAGGAATTTGGTAACAGGGTTGGTATCACCAGTGGGAATTAGCTCACAGATAAATCTTGATTTATCAATATTGATAGGTCAAAATGTTTTTCTAGCCTTGTAATTTGTGGGGTGGTGCAGGCTGAAGTACATGTCCTAGTGGATTGGCATATGTTGTACGAATATTCCGTCTTTATTTGAACTGTGCCCAACCTTAGCTTGAGAAATTATTGTCTAAAATTTTAATTTTAATTTTAAAATTAGTTCTCTACGGAAGCTTACAGAACTATATAATGTTTAAAATTAAATGTTATTATTTATTTCCATGTTGTGTAATTCATTCTACAAAAAGTTGTGTCTGCATATGTCGCTCATGCATCACAGCCGAACTTTATAGGGCAGAAATTACATGGCGGTTTATTGGAATGATGTGAGATAGTTTTGGTTTGCCGTAGGCGAGGTGAAGTTTGTTGTTTTTTTTTTGTCAATGGTACCGATAAATAATGATTCAATGCGAGACTCATAATAAAAATCAGTTGATGATTTGGGAATTCTTTATTAGATGAAGTAACTTACTACTAATTTCCGTTTGAAAAATGAAACGCTTGTAAATTTGCTTGGTAGATCGCTTCAGGAAACACATTACCATGATGAAATCTGTTATAATAATTCCCCTTCACAGGTTCTTATCGTGAACGGATAGAAAATGAGAACAGCTCCGATTATTTTTAACTATGACTACAAGCACTACATATAAACAGGGCATCAAGTAAAATACAGAGTGTTGTTTTGGGTCGGGGTGTGTGATATGATCAGTTAATCAAGATATACAAATCAGTTCTTTATTTGTTTGTTTATGCAGATTGTTTATAGCCTTGCCTTTTTGTCCATCTATTTGTTTATAAAAGTAAATTTAAAAAGTATTATTTTTCAGAGTCATCTTTTCCTGCAATTACTCCTGTGCACGAAAGGACTAACAATAAAAGACACATTTTTTAAGGAAACGACAATTTGTGAAAAGTTAACAGTTGAAGCAGAACTTTCAGATGTTGAATCGTTGGAAACGCCATTGGAAATATCGGCAGCACCAAACATGATTGATTGTGATTTACTCCAAAAAGTCATCGATAGCATATTCCAACACAAAAACAAAGACAGCCAAAACAATTACTGCACATGGTAATTTTAAAAATCATTTATTTTTGAGAAATTTTATTTATTTTACATTTTTTTAATTGATTTTTTGTTTGTTGGTATAGCGCTTAACGTAGCTTTCAGCAATATTTCGGCTATATCGTGACGGGAAGTTTCAATATTGGAGATAGCTTCGTATAACCCGGGCAATCACCTACCTGCGGCTAGTAACTGACAAACTCTCTCACACTTCGGTGCTAGATGAACACACTCAGTCTAATGCCCGAGGCGAGGTTCTAACCTTTCACTGTAGTTCAGGATAACGCACTAGATCACTTGAATATTTGTTATTTAGCGGTAAACTTTTTCTCTAAAAAACACTGAAACTTAAATCCGAAAATATCACATAAAACAAAATATTCATCGCACCGAGATAAAACAATGTCAAATGTCTCATACATATATATATATATATATATATATATACTTCTGGATTGGTAGTAAGGTGTCCTTCATACAGTTATAGATGGGAGTAAGGTGTCATTTGTAGTAAGGTGTCATTTTCGATGGTGCACCTTAACTTTGATTAGGAATATAAAATTAATGCGACGATTTTGGAAGAAATTGAAGATACGCGATGAAAGAGTATGATTAAACGAATCTGTAGCATATTTTAAATCTGTAAAATGTTATATATTTAAAAAGTTGTGACAATTTGAAATTTTGCAAGTCATAATTTCGTATATTTAAAATATTTGAAGTAGTAAAGAATTGGGTGTAAGGTGTCCTTCACTTTTAAATGTCAAATTTAACGAAAAATCGAGCTATATCTTTCTAAAATGTGCATTTTACTAATCTTTTTCAAACCCTGCATTTTTATTTCCCCCAAAAATTTAGAAATCCCAACAGATATATGTTTTCGACTTTACATTTCGTACTACGTTCCGACATCAAAATTTTAGTTTGGGGTACTTCCGGTGAACATATAGGAAAATGGCGTGCACAATATTGTCTTTGAAATGGGTATGATCTGTCTTGTCAACGATGCATTTATACATGTCCATCCGTGGTTAAAATGAGAAATATTGCAATATTAATAGGAAATAGTTGTCTACATTTTAAATACGGTGAGTATTTATTGACATTATTAATGACGACATAGTGTTTTAGTGGGAGTAAGGTGTCATTCAAAAACCTATATATCGAAGCGGTGACCCACTTTCAAATATATAATAAGGCTCTATAGCTAGTTTTAGACGACTTTTGTAGTAAATTTTAATAGTTTAGATTGTTAATATGTACATAGGTGTGACCTTTTAATAGCTTTTAATACCTTTCAATATTTGATCATTCTCGAGTGTTTGTGTGTAGTTTGGGGGGGGAGGGGGATGAGGGTATGTGTACGTCCAATGTTTACCTTCAGTAGGACTAAAAAAAAAACTCACTGTTAATGTGTTAAAAGTAGAAAGAATACATAACTTCCTACAAAACAGCGTTTGCATAATAAAACAACTCCAAAAAAATTATACTACAGATTATTGTTCTGCATTAATGCCATAAACATGATAAAGGATGAAGCAAATAAGGGACTGCTGTAAGTGTTACTCCAGTTTTCACTTCAGGCTATTCAAGGGCGGTGCTCCTCCACTCTTGAATTTGTTTCCTCCACCCTTGAATTTTGAGCTCCATATACTACAGTTTGATTTTATTCCTAAAACAATGAAGCTTTTAAATACAAAAATACATGTATATTGTGACTGGTAGCAAAAACAAAAGTGGGAAAACAAAAACAAAGACTGATAACACTATTATGAATAAATAAATGTCACTCTAAAATTAAGGTAAAATAAAAGTAAGGAAATGGATCATTGTCCGACTTGCACCACCCTTGGATTTTGAGCTGTGGTGATCCCTGTACTCTTGGAAATGGTTTGGTATCTAGTCCGTTTGTACTACATGTATGTCCAAATCATACTATGTTCATTCATACAAAAATTAACCCTTTTGTGCCATGATTTTGTCATTGGAAAAATAATAAAAAGGAGATACATACATGTATATACACATATTAGATCTTAAAAATCAACGCACACAAAAGTGACTATAGTAAGTGTTGACGTAGGGTGTAGAGTGTTTTTTTGCGCTACAAATGAAAACTGCTTACCGCACACGGTACAGCTTATGCCTCTTTTGTATATCTGGAAGGGAATCTTTGAAATCAATAATTATTTCCTTGAGATATTCAGCATTTTGAAATATGGCAGTATATAAATTTTGAAGGGGCGATTTTCCATACTAAAATTTGACCTTAATTAGAACGGAAGTGTACTTTAGGAACAATGGATTGTTGTCTTCTCGAAATCCTTCGGGTGTCCCGTGATGTCGTCTGCAGTTACGGCGGGAAAGTCTCGCAGTTTGTCTGAATACCATTGAACGTCACGAAAGCAGACGAACATTTGTAAAAATCGTAAGGTCCCTTTAGAAACAAAAATGGCTGACTTAATATGTAAAATTCCTGTAGCAAAAGTCAAGGACGATTTTAACAACTTAATAACAGAGGCATAAATGTATTATAAAACATGGACAGGTTATCATATCTACATTTTTTTTACTGAATTTTCGTAATAAAAAGGTAAAACATTGAAAAATGGAAAAATGCTTCCAAACAAGTTTTGGCATTTAGTATAATGGTTAAAAAATCCTAGCTAAAACCCTAGGCCTGCATTAGCCACTTTTGCCTCGTACGACTTTAAGGATCTAACATGTGCAGAGATTTACACTAACAGTCCCCGAAGCCGACTAAATAATTCCATGGGTGAGTAAAGTTTGCTTTTCGATCTGTATAAATATTTTAAGTAGTGCATTTTACAATAAATATATAATATTATATGTTTGACTACATGTATGTATCATTTTCTACTACTAGTTCTACTTTATATTACTCAATATGTACTAATAACAAAGAAACAATTATTTTATTAAAAGTCATGCAGCAGTTAATTCTTTATCATTGTTATGTTGAATATTTATGGTAATGTTGGATAAAAGAAGTTGAATAAACTGTGTGTTCGGGTCATTGAGTGGTACTTATCGTCAATAATTTAAGTTAAACTGCTTAAGATAAACCCATATAAAAATGAAATTGCACATACCAACACTTAGTGATAAAAGCAAGTTCTCCTTTTTCTATTCCCTGAGAGACAATACTAATGTCATTTTCAAGAGAATAAAATTATTTAATTGATTTTTACTGCAACTTTATTGAATATTTCTTAGTATTGACATTTTAAAAATTTACATGAAATATTTGGGCTTGTTAATTTTCTTGTGGGCCTGTAAAATTCTGTAGGTACAGGCACAGTTGGCGTGTGACCAAAAAAGATAGCGTGAAGACTGCTAGTGTTGAAATTAGTATTGCAAAGATTTAAACATAATAGTACAAGTTAGTACTTAGGCAGTAACTTTCAAAAAAGTAAATTTAATTCTTTTAATACTTTCAATAGTGCATTTTATGTTAACTAAATGATATTATTTGTTTCACGATTATGTCTTTTTGTTACCTCCAGTTCTATCTTATCATTTTATTGAATGGTTTTGATTTATGAGAGTGTTTTTATGGGTCCATTGAAATACCTAAGAATACCCAAGAATACCTCATAAAACTACAAAATGGACATTAGCATAATGTTTTTGTGTAAAAAATACATATTGCAAGATGAGAAATATTTTTTATGAGCAACTATATTGTTTTAATATACTAGTAGAAAAACTCGAAAGTTTAGACATGTAGACGCACCGAAATCATTTTAGTACTTCATTGCTTTTCAAACATATATATTTATTTTATAAATGTATACTCTTTATTTTTTTTTCTTCAGTATGCTCTTTTTTCCGATAAATGAGGTTATATGCCGCTTTCAGTGCGACACCAATAGTGTGATTAATCAGCCGTAAAGACTTAGTTATTTTCACCTAATTATATTCCCAGTGTTAATAATATTTGCTGTTAACAAATTGCGTAACATATAGACTAATGCTTGTAAACCATTACTTTTTTGCTAATTTACTGTAGTGTGTATTATTGATAGCATTCTTTGTATTATGGGACTAGGACTTTACTTATAGGAAAAAAGTCATTTGTTTATTTACAGGTAGATGCTTTAATTGTATATGATAAATAAAAATAAATTAAATGTCAAAACTTGCTTTGATGTTTATAAACAGTCTTAAGTCTTTGGAAGACCTCAATATTAGGTTAAAAAAAGGTGTTAAATAGTCTATAAAGAACGAGAATGAATTGTTTAAATGGATTTGTGTTTAATTGCCAGCGTATTTATAAACTTCAACTTTTTTAAAAATTTTATTAAATTTTTGCCGAATATTTGATCATTTGTGTTGATTTAAAATAAAACAAAGCAATTTATCGTCGTAATAACATGTATTATTTTTTTCAATAGAACAATAATAATTTAGTGTAAATTAAAATAAATCTATGCTGAAACAACAGCCACACCCCCAAATGCACTTGAATGAATGAATACAGATTTAAATTTAAAACTTTAAAAGTTATTTCCAAAATATACATTTTTGCTTATGTTTTAATTTTTGCTATAGTCATTTAAATTCTGCAGCAGTGTATTTTGCAATCTCTGGCACCTAGTTCATATGCCCTCCGAAAACTGTCTGTATTCTCTTTGCTATGAACCAGTTTCGGCTGTTTTTTGAACCTACGCTTTATGTACTAAGTAAGATCATATGACAAAAATACAACTATTTCGGACGAGAATGGCAATAAAATTAAAAGCAGACATAAGACTTTTTCAAAACGACTGGGTGACCTCAACAACTTCTATTTAAAAGATGAACAAGGCTATGTGGGTCCACATAAAGATCACTAGAGTTAATTGCCATCCAACTGGCTATGCTTGCTTTAGTTGCTTTTAACAGGGTGTGTACACAGTAATTAAGTGATTTATTATCAAATAACATACGGTCAATTACTGATTACTATTATTGCCTTGGGTCATAAACTTGTACCTTTGGACATTCTCACAAGTGAGGGTTTCTGTGTCCTTGAAACCCTGACAAACTTAGCTGGGAAATTCCCAGGCTAGAAGATTTTCATATGACGTCAAGCGTACAAAATATCAACCAATGAAATAGCTTCAAAGAAGCAAGTGTTTGGCAGTAGTCATTCTTACTCATTCTTGAGCATGTTGAGTGGGAAGAAAACGTAGCGCAACTTATAATAACACAGTTATAACACATTATTAACACTACTGTGCAAAATACACTTATTTTCACATGGTCTAAGCAACACATTCGTTTGGTTTATTTACAATGGACATCAGGATATCCCGTAACCAAGTCGTGAATGAAAGCGAACTTCTAGCCCGGGGTTTCCCTACCTAAGTTTGTCATCGTTTCCTTGACACAGAAACACTGACTTGTGAGGATGACCTTGGGTAAGTCCGTAAGATATTTCATTTACTGATTTGACGATTACAATTTTGAAATTTCAAAATTTGAAGTGGCGAATTAGGTTCAAAATATTTTCGTCATTTCTAAAAAGGTATCAGTCAATTGGGGAAAATCATAACCATTAACAGTACATTGTGACTTTGCACAATATAATAAAATTGTACATTGTAGGGTCGTTACTTACATTCTTCAGTTTATACCTATTAGACTTTAGACAAAGCTTTTTTAAGAATTTACAAATTCTGGAGTGCAGGGCCAATTGAAGAACATTTATTACCAGTATTTTTTAGGTAAATTTGGGATTTCTTGCAGATCATGATCAGTTGGCAAATATTGCCAGCACTAAAAATACTTGTTTTATTTCAGTCTGTCAACCATGTTTGCAGTACAGGAGCACATAAGCTTCTAGTATAGTTTAATTTTAAAAACATATGTTGCTGAAACTTTTTCTTCTTTTGTGTTACAGGGTTAAAAGATACTGGTGTGAATGAATTATGGAATTGCACATTCACTGGATTGAGAATTGTGTCAGATTGTTAATTAATAGTTTCCTGCACAGTTTTTAGTTCATTGTTATGCAAACTTACATCATCAAGTTCAGAGGAAATAAATCTGCATTGCCTATGCAAATACTTTTACCTTTATGCTAGATCTTGCAATCAGTTGTCCAACATTCTAGACAATACACTGCTGTTGATTATTAAGCTACACAAACAGGTAATTGTTGTATATGTAAAAATGTACATGTACCGGGTAACTCAGTTGATGTTATTACATGCATGTTCCCTGGAGAGGAGAGCATTTAGTTTTGTCTGTCTGTCTTTTTATTCTTCCATTCATTATAGTTTTGTCAAGAGCATCTCCAAAACTGTTCAGAATTGGAGGTTGCATAAATCATGACAAGTAGGACTGCAGCGTAAGAACCAGAATGATAGCTTCATAAATTGTTGAGTTGTCTCCCTTATTTTATATTTTTGTCCAGAATATAACTTGAAACCAATAATTTAAATCAAACTTAACTGAAATAAACTGACTGTGGTCCTGAGTTGCATATTCTTCTTCCAGATCTAGCCTATAATCCTATATGGCCACATAACCTCTAAGAAAACTAATATTCTTAAAATAAACCATTGTATCAATCTCGATTGGATGTCAGTTTCAAAATTATGAATAATTACTCGAAGATTTGATTGGTTACATACTAGTATACACAAAACATCGGTTGGCATTACACATAAAAAGTAAAATAGTAGTTTGTGTTAAACCAAAATGATAATGCTAGTTAATTATGATTAAAATCTTCACACAAGCTACATGTATATACAAAAATTAAATACCATTTAAAGCTTAGATTAAGAAAGAACTTAATGTTTGTCCTAGTATCTCTGCCCTCATCCTATGGACTAAACTCTGTTTGGAAATAAAGACATATGTGGTCTAGTGCATACTGCCCGTTCAAATGTCTATTGCATTTAAGTCATATTTTGTCTAAACTGACCCCCATCTAAATTATGTTGGATTAAAATCAAGTTCATTCCCCGCCATGTAAATGTCTATTTAATTAAGTTAAACTTGGTCTAAGTTCATGCTCTCATGAGCTTGTCTATTAGAGTATGGCTCCCCAACGTAAATGTCAAATAGAATAGATAAATAGATTTTAAGTCTACGTTCATGCTACCCAATATACATGTCAATATAAGATTAGAGTCAAATGATGGTTTAATTTCAAGCTCCCCTGCCTAAATCTCTATACATTAAAGTTAAATATTGTCTAATATCATGCCTCCTCATGTAAATCTATATTAGGTCAAAGTCAAAAATGGTGTAAGTTCATTCTCCCCCATGTAATCTATTAGATTAAATATGCTCACCCAATTTAAATGTCTATTAGATTAAAGATAAATATGGTCTAAGTTCATGCTCGCCCAATTTAAATGTCTATTAGATTAAAGTTAAATATGGTCTAAGTTCATGCTTGCCCAATGTAAATGTCTATTATATTACAGTTAACTTTGGTCTAAGTTCATGCTCGTCCAATTTAAATGTCTATTAGATTCAAGTCCAATATGGTCAAATTTCATGCTCGTTCAATGTAAATGTTTATTAGATTAAAGTTAAATATGGTCTAAGTTCATGCTCGCCCAATTTAAATGTATATTAGATTAAAGTTAAATATGGTCTAAGTTCATGCTTGCCCAATGTAAATGTCTTATCAGATTCAAGTCCAATATGGTCAAAGTTCATGCTCGTCCAATGTAAATTTTTATTACATGTATATTAAAGTTAAATATGGTCTAAGTTCACGCTTGCCCAATTTAAATGTCTATTAGATTAAAGTTAAATAAGGTCTAGTTCATGCTTGCCTATAATGTAAATGTCTATACGATTGACTTAAATATGGTCTAAGTTCATGCTCGCCCGATGTAAATGTCTATTAGATTAAAGTTAAATATGGTCTAAGTTCATCCTCGCCCAATGTAAATGTCTATCAGATTCAAGTCCAATATGGTCAAAGTTCATGCTCCTCCAATGTTAATTTTTATTACATGTATATTAAAGTTAAATATGGTCTAAGTTCATGCTCGCCCAATTTAAATGTATATTAGATTAAAGTTAAATATGGTCTAAGTTCATGCTTGCCCAATGTAAATGTCTATCAGATTCAAGTCCAATATGGTCAAAGTTCATGCTCGTCCAATGTAAATTTTTATTACATGTATATTAAAGTTAAATATGGTTCAAGTTCACGCTTGCCCAATTTAAATGTCTATTAGATTTAAGTTAAATAAGGTCTAGTTCATGCTTGCCTATTATGTAAATGTCTATAAGATTAACTTAAATATGGTATAAGTTCATGCTCCCCCATGTAAAAGTCTATAAGATTGAAGTCAATTGGGTCTAAGTTCATGCTCCAGACGTTAATATCTATAAGATTAGAGTCGAATATGGTCTAAGTTCATGCTCCCCTACGTAAATGTCTATATGATTAGAGTCAAATATGGTCTAAGTTCATGCTCGCCCAAGGTAAATGTATATTAGATTAAACTAAAATGTGGTCTAAGTTCATGCTCCCCCATGTAAATGTCTATACGATTAAAGTTAAATATGGTTTAAGTTAATGCTTGATATGCAAAAGTCTATACGATTAAAGTTAAATATGGTCTAAATTCATGCTTGCCCAATGTAAATGTCTATTATATTAAAGTTAACTTTGGTCTAAGTTCATGCTCGCCCAATTTAAATGTCTATTAGATTCAAGTCCAATATGGTCAAAGTTCATGCTCTCCATAGTAAATGGCTATTAGAATAAAGTTAAATATGGTCCAAGTTCATGCTCCCCCATGTAAATGTCTTTAGGATTAAGATCAACTGTGGTGTAAGTTAATGCGCCTCCATGTCTATACGATTAAGGTCATATATGGAAAAGCGAGCATATTTTTTAATCTGATCTATATCCTTTGAAATTTAAAGACGATTAATACCAAAACACAAATCAAGATCAATAAGTGGATTTCTTTTCAATTGTGTTTAATAAGACAACATATGAATAAATATAATAAAAATATATCCTACATTAAACGGTTCGTTTCAGTTATTAATGTCCAAATTTTTGTATTGACTACTTGCCACATCGTAAAGGTGCTTATTTACCACAGCTGGTCAGTGAAGCCCGCATTTGTAATAATCTGTATGATTTTAGAAAACAAAGTAAGTGAAAACTTCGATGTATTGTGGAGCATTTTCGTTGTACTAATTGTAGGCGGTACACACTGGTGTACAAAATGTAATAAATCTAAGTTTTAAGGAAGTGCATATACTTACTGATATAATTATCATATATTTAGTACTAAATACGCACCCTTTATCGCATGCCACCTTTATCACATCTCTATTCTGAAGTCTCGATATCACTATGATACGTTTATGTTTTGCAGTTTCTCGGACAGGTTATACACTGACGAACCTGTAAAGACGATCCCGTCTGTCCAATTTGGTCCGTATATAATATCATGTCTTTACAAGTTCGTCCGTATATAATATTCCGTCTTTACAGGTTCGTCCGTATATAATATCCAGTCTTTACAGGTTGGGCCGCTTAGGATACCCCGTCTTTACAGGTTCATCCGAATGTAACATCCGTCTTTACAGGTTCGTTCGTATCTTATATCCCGTCTTTGCATGTTGGACCCTATATAATATTCCGTTTTTACAGGTTCGCCCGTATATACCGTGCCGTCTTTACAAGTGCGTCCGTATATACTATTCCAACTTTAAAGGTTTAACGTATATAATATTCCGTCTTTATAGGTTCGTCCGTATATATACGTGATTAAGGTTGGTCGTATATAATATCCGTTCATTACATGTTGGTCCGCATGTAATATCACGTCTTAACAGATCGTCCGTATATAATACCACGCCTTTACAGGTTGGTCCGTATGTAATATTCCGTCTTTACATGTTCATCCGCATATAATATCCCGGTCTTTACAGGTTGCTCCGTATATACTAGTAATATAAGTTATATACGTTCATATCCGTATGGAGATTTTAACACCTGAAGTGCCCCAAGTACGCCCTGAGGCGAAGCCGAAGGGTGTACAGGGCTGCTGAAGGTATAAAATCTCCATATCTACGGATATGAACGTGTATAACGAATTAATCCCCGTTTTTAGTTTGAAATGGTGGATTTTTAGGTACATTGTCAGCGCAATGACGAACGTTAAAGTAACGTTTTCTACATTATCGAAGAAAGTTTGATTGAAATTTGGTAAAAATATCGCTTTTTACAGTTGTCGGAAAAAACAAGTTTTTTGTTGGATTCAAACAGATGAAAAATTAATTTTTGGCGCTTAATGTCTTGCAGAAACGTCATATTAGGGACCTTTTGTCCAAGATTTCATCATCATGTATATGACGCAAACCAATTACCGTTTATAATACCCTATCTTTACACGTTCTTCCGAATTTAATATCCGTTCTTGCAGGTTCGTCCGTATATGATATCATGTCTTTACAGGTTGGACTGTATATAATGTGCCGCCTTTACAGGTTCGTTCGTATATATTATGCTGTCTTTATAGGTTTGACCGTATATTATATTCCGTATTTACAAGTTGGGGCCTTAGATAATATTCAGTTTTTACAGCTTTGTCCTTGTATCTATATAATATGCCGTCTTTACAGGTGGTTGGACCGTATATAATATTCCTTTCTTACAAGTTTGTCCGTATAAATAATATGCTGTCTTTACAGGTTCGTCCGTGCATAATGTACCGTCTTAAGTGGTTCTTTAGTATAAATATCACGTCTTTGGAGGTTTTTCCGCGTATAATATACCGTTTTAAGTTGTTCGTCCGTATATAATATCCCGTGTTTACAGTTTGGACAGTTTATAATACCCCATCTTTACACGTTCTTCCGAATATAATAACCGTTCTTGCAGGTTCGTCCGTATATAATATCTTTAACTGTTGGAACGTATATAATATTCCGTCTTTGCAGGTTCGTTCGTATATACTATGCCGTCTTTAGAGGTTGGACAGTATATAATATTCCGTTTTACAGGTTGGACCGTAGATAATATTTGGTTTTAACAGCTTTCTCCGTATATAATATCCGTCATTAAAGTTTCGTCTGTATATAATATGCCGTTTTAACAGGTTGGACCGTATATAATATTCCGTTTTTACAGGTTGGACCGTAGGTAATATTCAGTTTTAACAGCTTTCTCCGTATATAATATCCGTCATTACAGTTTCGTCTGTATATAATATGCCGTCTTTACAGGTTGGGCAGTATATAATATTCCGTTTTTACAGGTTGGACCGTAGATAATATTTTGTTTTAATAGCTTTCTCCGTATATAATATCCGTCCTTACAGTTTCGTCTGTATATAATATGCCGTCTTTACAGGTTGGACCGTATATAATATTCCTTTCTTACAAGTTTGTCCGTATATATAATATGCTGTTTTTACAGGTTTGTCCGTGCATGATGCACCGTCTTAAGTGGTTCATCTGTAAATAATATTTCGTCTTTGTAGGTTCGTCCGCGTATAATATACCGTTTAAAGTGGTTCGTCCGTATAAAATATCCCGTCTTTACAGGTTGGACGTATTATAATTTCCCATATTTTCAGGTCCGTCCGTGTTTAATATCCCGCCGTTACAGATTGGACCGTGTAAATATCACGTCCTACTTGTTGGTCCGTATATAATATCCCGTTTTAAAAGTTAAGTCGGTGTAAAATATCCCGTTCATGCAGTTTGTTCCGTATATAATAGCCTGTCTTTACAGTTTCCTCTGAGTGTCATATACCGTTTTTGCAGCTTCGTCCGTATATAATATCCAAGCTTTACAGTTTGGATCGTTTATAATACCCATGCATCTTTACACATTCTTCCGAATATAATATCCGTTCTTGCAGGTTCTTCAGTATATAATATCGCATTTTTAAAGGTTGGGCCGTAAATAAAATGACGTCTTAATAGGTTTACCTTATTTAATATTCCGTTTGTCAGATTGGACCATTTATAATATTCTGTTTTAACAGCTTTGTCCGTATATAATATCCGTCCTTACAGGTTCGTCCGTATATAGTATGCCGTCTTAACAGGTTGGACCGGATATAATATTCCGTTTTTACAGGTTGGACCGTATATAATATGCTGCCTTTACAGGTTCGGTCGTGCATAATGTACATGTACTGTATTTACAGGTTAGTTCGTATATAATATCTCGTCCTTACAGGTTGTATCGTATATAGTATCACATCTTATTTGTTGGTCCGTATATAATATCCCGTCTTTACATTTTGGACCGTATATAATATCACGTCTTACTTGTTGGTCCGTAAATAATATCCCGTCTTACAGGTTGGTCCGTATATATATATGATATCCCGTTTTAAGAGTTTAGTCGGTGTATAATATCCCGTCCATACAGTTTCGTCCGTTTTTAATACCCTGTCTTTACACCTTCGTCAGTGTATAATATCCCATTTTTGCAGCTTCGTCCATATATAATATCCATGCGAAACAGTTTGGACCGTTTATAATACCCCATCTTTACACGTTCTTCCGAATATAATATCCGTTGTTGCAGGTTCGTCCGTTTATAATATCGCGTCTTTACAGGTTGGACCGTATTTAATATGCCGTCTTAACATTTTCGTTCGTATATAATATGCTGTTCTTTATTGGTTGGACCGTATGTACTATTTCGTATTTACAGGTTGGACCGTATATAATATCCCGCCTTTACAGGTTGGTCTGTATAAATATAATATCCCGTTGTAAGAGTTTAGTCGGTGCATAATATCTCGTCCATACAGTTTCGCCTGTATATAATATGATATTATTACGTAATTAATATGATATTATTACGTTAGGATTTCTGTATTGGCCTAGTTATTGGTCCAAGGCTTGCTGTATTGGCCTGAGGCAAAGCCGAAGGACAATACAGCTGGCCAAGGACCAATAATTAGGCCAATACAGAAATCATCACGTAATGATATCTTTATTAATTAACTAGTCCAAATCAATTAGACCAATACAGGTTGGAATCGGGCCAATACGTGTCGATCAGGTCAATACCGATATTGGACTAGTAAAATCCGTATTGGACTGATTCAGCAAAATATATCATATCGGCAGTTTTGCTGTTATCTAAGTGAATATTATAGTAGTTAATTAATAATACCCTGTCTTTACAGGTTCGTCAGTGTATAATATCCCGTTTTTACAGCTTCGTCCGTATATAATGTCCAGGCTTAATATGGATATGGATCGTATATAATATGCCGTCTTTATTGGTTGGACCGTATATAATATTTCGTATTTATAGGATGGACCGTATATAATATTCCGTTTTACAGCTTTGTCCATATGTTATATCCGTACTTACATGTTCGCCCGTATATAATATATACCGTCTTTAATAGTTAGACCTTATATAATATTCCGTTTTTACAGGATTGTCCGTATATAATATGTTGTCTTTACATGATCGTCTGTGCATAATGTATCGTATTTACAGGTTCGTCCGTATATTCTTTACATGTTCGTCCGCTTATAATATACCGTCTAAAGTGCTTCGTCCCTATATAATATCCAGGCTTTACAGTTAAGACCGTTTATAATAGTTATCTTTACACGTTCTTCCGAATATAATATCCGTTCCTGCAGGTTCGTCCGTTTATAATATCGCGTCTTTACAGGTTTGACCGTATTTAATATGCCGTCTTTACATTTTCGTTCGTATATAATATGCCGTTTTTATAGGTTTGGCCGTATATAATTTTACTATTTACAGGATGGACCGTATATAATATTCCGTTTAACAGCTTTGTCCATATGTTATATCCGTCCTTACACGTTTGCCCGTAATATACCGTCTTTAATAGTTGGACTATATAATATTCCGTTTTTACAGGATTGTCCGTATATAATATGCTGTCTTTACAGGTTCGTCTGTGCATAATGTATATCGTATTTACAGGTTGTCCGCTTATAATATATCGTTTAAGTGGTTCGTCCCTATATAATATCCATGCTTTACAGTTTGGACCGTTATAATACCACATCTTTACACGTTCTTCCGAATATAATATCCGTTCTTGCAGGTTCGTCCGTTTTTAATATGCCGTCTTTACATTTTCGTTCGTATATAATATACCGTCTTTATTGGTTGGACCGCATATAATATTACTATTTACAGGATGGAGCGTATATAATATTCCGTTTTACAGCTTTGTCCATATGTTATATCCGTCCTTACAGGTTCGCCCGTTTATAATATGCCGTCTTTACTAGGTTCGTCCGCTTATAATGTACCATCTAAAGTGGTGCGTCCATATGTAATATCCGGTCTTTACAGGATGGACTTTATTATAATACCCCGTATTAATGTACAGGTTCGTCCGTTTATAATATACCGTCTTCAAGTTGAACGTCCATATATAATATCCCGTCTTTACAGGTTGGAAGTATTATAATATCACTTATTTACAGGTTCGTCTGTATATAATATCCCGTCTTTACATGTTGGACCGTATATTATATCACGTCTTACTTGTTGGTCCGTAAATAATTTCCTGTCTTACAGGTTGGTCCGTATATATATGATATCCCGTTTTAAGAGTTTAGTCGGTGTATAACATCCCGTCCATACAGTTTCGTCCGTATTTAATACCCTGTCTTTACACGTTCGTCAGTGTATAATATCCCATTTTTGCAGCTTCGTCCATATATAATATCCATGCGTAACAGTTTGGACCGTTTATAATACCCCATCTTTACACGTTCTTCCGAATATAATATCCGTTGTTGCAGGTTCGTCCGTTTATAATATCGCGTCTTTACATGTTGGACCGTATTTAATATGCCGTCTTTACATTTTCGTTCGTATATAATATGCCGTTCTTTATTGGTTGGACCGTATATAATATTTCGTATTTACAGGTTGGACCGTATATAATATCCCGCCTTTACAGGTTGGTCTGTATAAATATAATATCCCGTTTTAAGAGTTTAGTCGGTGCATAATATCCCGTCCATACAGTTTCCCTGTATATAATATGATATTATTACGTTATGATTTCTGTATTGGCCTAGTTATTGGTCCAAGGCTTGCTGTATTGGCCTGAGGGGAAGCCTAATGATAATACAGCTGGCCACGAACCAATTATTAGGCCAATACAGAAATCATCACGTAATGATATCTTTATTAATTAACTAGTCCAAATCAATTAGACCAATACAGGTTGGAATCGGGCCAATACGTGTCGATCAGGACAATACCGATATTGGACTATTAAAATCCGTATCGGACTGATTCAGCAAAATATATCATATCGGCAGTTTTGCTGTTATCTAAGTGAATATTATAGTAGTTAATTAATAATACCCTGTCTTTACAGGTTCGTCAGTGTATAATATCCCGTTTTTACAGCTTCGTCCGTATATAATGTCCAAGCTTAATATGGATATGGATCGTATATAATATGCCGCCTTTATTGGTTGGACCGTATATAATATTTCGTATTTATAGGATGGACCGTATATAATATTCCGCTTTACAGCTTTGTCCATATGTTATATCCGTACTTACATGTTCGCCCGTATATAATATATACCGTCTTTAATAGTTAGACCTTATATAATATTCCGTTTTTACAGGATTGTCCGTATATAATATGTTGTCTTTACATGATCGTCTGTGCATAATGTATCGTATTTACAGGTTCGTCCGTATATTTTTTACATGTTCGTCCGCTTATAATATACCGTCTAAAGTGCTTCGTCCCTATATAATATCCAGGCTTTACAGTTTAGACCGTTAGTAATAGCTATCTTTACACGTTCTTCTGAATATAATATCCGTTCCTGCAGGTTCGTCCGTTTATAATATCGCGTCTTTACAGGTTTGACCGTATTTAATATGCCGTCTTTACATTTTCGTTCGTATATAATATGCCGTTTTTATAGGTTTGGCCGTATATAATTTTACTATTTACAGGATGGACCATATAAAATATTCCGTTTTACAGCTTTGTCCATATGTTATATCCGTCCTTACACGTTTTCCGGTAATATACCGTCTTTAATAGTTGGACTATATAATACATTGTATTCCGTTTTTACAGGATTGTCCGTATATAATATGCTGTCTTTACAGGTTCGTCTGTGCATGATGTATATCGTATTTAAAGGTTGTCCGCTTATAATATATCGTTTAAGTGGTTCGTCCCTATATAATATCCATGCTTTACAGTTTCGACCGTTATAATACCACATCTTTACGCGTTCTTCCGAATATAATATCCGTTCTTGCAGGTTCGTCCGTTTTTAATATGCCGTCTTTACATTTTCGTTTGTATATAATATACCGTCTTTATTGGTTGGACCGTATATAATATTACTATTTACAGGATGGAGCGTATATAATATTCCGTTTTACAGCTTTGTCCATATGTTATATCCGTCCTTACAGGTTCGCCCGTTTATAATATGCCGTCTTTACTAGGTTCGTCCGCTTATAATGTACCATCTAAAGTGGTGCGTCCATATGTAATATCCCGTCTTTACAGAATGGACTTAATTATAATACCCCGTATTAATGTACAGGTTCGTCCGTTTATAATATACCGTCTTCAAGTTGAACGTCCATATGTAATATCCCGTCTTTACAGGTTGGAAGTATTATAATAACTTATTTACAGGTTCCTCCGTATATAATATCCCGTCTTTACATGTTGGACCGTATATAATATCACGTCTTACTTGTTGGTCCGTAAATAATATCCCGTCTTTACAGGTTGGACAGTGTAAAATATCACGTCCTTCTTGTTGGTCCGTATATAATATCCCGTATTTAGGAGTTTAGTCGGTGTATAATACCCCGTCCGTAAAGTTTCATCCATATATGTAATATACGTCTGAGTGTAATATACCGTTTTTTGCAGCTTCGTCCGTATATACTATCCATATAATATCCAGGCTTTACAGTTTGGACCGTTAATAATACCCCATCTTTACACGTTCTTATTATCCGTTGTTGCAGGTTCGTCCGTAAGAGGTTATTATACGGCGATTCTCATATCACACCCAATATCAACCAGAGACCCCCATATCTACCAGAGGGCCTTTAGGCCCGAGGGTAGATAAGGGTCGAGGGTTAATATGGGTGTGATATGAAAATCGCCATATAATAACCTTTTTATCATATATTTTAGACATTTGGATGTGAGAATTTTAATGGTATGGAAGTTTGTAACAAAATATGAACTTTTAATCAATAAATAAATAACAATAACTTTCAGTGATATTTTCTTGATTATAATAAGTGTGCATATGTTCGAATCACGAACACGCGCATCAAAATCACATCTTCAATGGAGTTTCGGAGATCTGGGTTGAAAACTATATTATATTATTTCATATCAGTAAAATTATGTTTGTTTTAATTGGATAAAACAAGGTCAGCTGGTATTAGTTAATTTGCAGTAATTTGACGTGAGGGCATTATCACGTCGTGGTAATGCCCTCTCCAATAACAAGCAACATAAAACTGGTTTTTTTTAATTTATAAAAAAATATATGTACCTCTACAACCCAAATAAGGAAAAAATGTCATAAAGTTTAGAAAACTAACTGTGTATTGCCTAAAAATGTCAAACAATGATATATAATGAGGCCAATCATTCAAATCATACAGCAAGCAGCTACACATACATAATACAGTCTTAAACACATAGTTTTTTAATTCTTCAATAAAATAAATATACTAGTTGCTTATATAACCGGCATTGTCATGATACTTGACGGCACTCGGGAGAGTGGTATTGCCTTTAACATTGATAATGGCTCGGGCATTATCAATGTTTCAGGCAATACCACTCTCCCTTGTGCAGTCAAGATATCATGACAATGCCCTCTATATAAGCAACTATTGTATATGCAAATGTTCTGATAAATAAATACGCTCCAAGTCTGAAAAATTATGAAAACAATCCTTGAACTATTTTATAATAGCATGTGTACAACTTCGATACATATGCTATCTTTTTTGAGGAGTCAATTATACGAAATACCATCTTCTGCAATTGTTCGGAAAAATATTAAATTCCAAATACTTATTCCATAGCAGGTGCACACACATGATGAATCGTTCTCTTAAGTTTCGATGTAAGAAGATGTTTCCTGTCAACTCCAAACATTGAGTTCTCGTTTGATTCAATTTTTTAGCAGAAGATACATAAAGGGGAAAATCCCCTAATAATTAAGGATTCCCAAAACGGATCCAGACATGTAAATGCTAAACGGAAAAATAATGAATTTTAAAAAATAGACTCTTTCCTGCATAGTAGAAATCCATGTCAGTTCAGCGAGGGGTATGATATAGCATCATTCCATATCACACCCCTTTGTGATATGAGTTGACTGACATTGTCGGTATCACATATGCAAAAACAAACATATCATTTCTAAGTATATGATTATATATAATATCGCATCTATACAGGTTATACCGTATATAATATGCCGTCTTTACAGGTTAGTTCCTCTATAATATGTCGTCTTTATAGGTTTGTAGGTCTGACCGTATATAATATTCCGTTTTTACAGCTTTGTCCGTATGTAAAATCAGTCCTTACAGGTACGTTCGTATATAATATGCCATCTTTACAGGTTGGACCGTATATAATATCACGTCTTACTTGTTGGTCCGTATATATATAATATCCCGCCATACAGTTTAGTCCGTATATAATACCCTGTCTTTACATGTTCGTCAGTGTATAATATCAGATTATTACATGACATTTTTGATATCATATGCATTATTAGCCCAAGGTTTGATATTGGCCCAAGAGCCGCAGGCTCGAGGGCCAATATCAACCGAGGGCTTATTATGCATATGATATCAAAAATGTCTTGTAATGGTCTTTTTATCATATGCTTCAGCAGGGGAAAATGAAATAGACTTGGATATATCAAAATCTTATCGAGTTCCGGTACCGCTATGTGCTCCGAATTAGTTTTTAAGTCATTTAGATAATATTTTCAGATCACTTGAACGGTTTCAGGTTTGTTTCTTTTTGTGTGTAAGTTTTCATTGACTTAAAATAATCCAAAGTATTGTCCATCTCCATGCATTCGTATCATGCATGTCGTCTGCTTTATCGTTCGACGTCATATTTGTAAACAATTCCGGTAATTTCCGATCATTTACGGAAAGGCATGTGATAACACTTACGGAAAAGCGTGTAATAACATTCGGAAGCAGTTAATAACATTTTGATATCAGCCCGCTTTGCCAATCTGGTAAAATATATTATTTTTGCCCATTTATTCCTTTTATCATACAGTAAAAAATACAAGTTATTTACAATAAGTATATGATAATATCCTTTATTTACATGTTGGACCGTATATAATAGATCACGTCTTACTTGTCGGTCTGTATATAATATCCCGTCCATATATAATACCCTGTCTTTACATGTTCGTCAGTGTATAATATTATTTCCTGCAGGTTCGACCGTTAATAATATCGCGTCTTTACAGGTTGGACCGTATAAAATATGCCGTCTTCGTTCGTATATAATATACCGTCTTTATATGTTGAACCATATATTATATTCCGTATTTATATAATATTCCGTTTTACAGCTTTGTCTGTATACAAGGAGTCCTAAAACTAACAATGAATCGCTTAGATATTACAGCTAGATAACAAATAAGCAATATAAAGGGGTGGAAATTTTTTTTAAATCGCTGTAAAAATACACTTAATCAAGGAACATGTCCTGAGTGTGTCTCATATCATATAATTGAATCATATAATAGGATGGGGGATGGGGGGTGCTGGAATATCCGTGAAAAAGGCAGAACGTCCAGAGCATTTATGAGGGTATTGATTGATAGATAAAAGGTATGTATCACATAGTTGCATAACCGCACTTCGCAATTATTTATACATGTATGTTCAAAAACTGCTGATTGTATGTTTGACTGTAATTTCACGCCATTGGACCAATTTCAGCTATGTCGTAGCATCCATTTTTTAGGAGAAAACCAAGGAAACGCGGCCACAACAGAAATTTGCTTGAAATTAACTTGCATTTATTTATATAACAATATGGAAGCACAATGGACGTCGTTCGTGTTGCAAGAAATTTGTAATTCGGACTGTCACAGTATATGAAACGTCGGTTCTGTTGTTTTATTGTTGTTGGACAACAACAAGATGTTTGCATAATCTGTAGAGAGTTTGCTTTACCAATTTCATTTGTGGTTTCTTAGAACAAGAGGGTGATACAGATTTGTGTATTTTTTAAGCCGAGTTAAACTGTCAATTTAATGTGAAATAAGTTTTTACATCATAATATCAAATAAAGCAAAATTATAACCATAAACAGATGAAAACAAAATTACCAGATTCAAGAAATATGTACCTGAACACAGGATGGACATCTAGAATTTGTGCGATTAAATCACTTTGCTAATATTGGCACATAACAACCCAGATGGAGGGTGTGCATCACAAAGTAAACACTTAAAAACACAGAGCCTACCACAACCTGTTCATATTCCTACAGAAACTACAAAAACGCAGTTACCCACAAAAATCAAGCTGGTTCAATATGCGAGTGGAAGACGACAGAATTCGAATATTCAGATTGTCAACAAGCAACTTGAGCATCTAATTATAAAAACAGAGACTTCAACATGGCCAAATAAACGTATACTTATACAATGAGGCAGTTTCACACGTTTAAGTTTTTTAAATGTTGAGTTTTATTGACAGTTTTATGTTCTAATAATAATAATAATATGTCTTGTCTTGGTTGGTCTATACGGCACTGATAGATCGTACCTAGTTCTTCGGTGGCTGAGTGGTTAAGATAGTTAGTCGTCAACTATTGAGCACGTAACTTTCAGAAGTTACGGGTTTGCGTCTCACGGAGGGAAACTGCAAACTTTATTGACAAGTATTGCACGTTAATTTTTCTTCAAAGTCGAATGTTTTTCCTGGGGTTGTCTGTCTTCCCTCCCCCCCCCCCCCAAAAAAAAAGTGAACGCAGCGATATATATGAAAAATTACTGAAAAATAATATTAAACAAACGATCGATCGTGTACCAGGACTTTATGGACCTGGTCAATGATTCATTAACCTCGGAGTGGTCTCGGTCAATAAGTCATGGACAAAGGCGATGTCGACGTTTCTATCGTAGGACAAGGATATGTCTTAGGATGATTCCTAATCATAAGTCATGGCAAAGAAAGCGTCCTAAGTTAGGACGTCTCCTAATTGTTAGGTGTACTAGGATAATTCTAAGAGTCAACGACGACCAAATATTATAAGAAACAACATATTTGACAATATATTTATGCAAAAAAGAGTTTGAAAAATGAAATTATAAATCATTCAGTTTTCTGTATATTAGTGATGCACAAATTCTAAACAGATGTAAACTTTAAACTTTTAATATAGACTTTACATGAGACATGTGGCGTTAAACATCATTCAAACTAACAAACAAACAATCAAAATCCCGAATGTTACATATCGTTGTACTTAATATATCACGTCCTCACATTTACATGTCCTATTGAGTTTTGATTTTTCATTAAATGGTATGAATTAAATTAACGTATTTATACAAAAAGTGTATCCGCATTCATTCATTCATTCATTCATTCATTCATTCATTCATTCATTCATTCATTCATTCAGTTAGCCAGTAAGAATTGAAATACGAAAGTTACAATATTTCATTAGTAAAGAATTCAATGATGTACAAAAAGGTGTGTTTACTAATGATATTGCATGTCTAAATAGCACTACAATGCAATAATTTATTTGTACTCTTTCAATAGTTTGAAAGTTACACATATAGCTCCATGTAAAAAAAATTAAGATCAAGTTGAAAAAGTGTCTCTAAGGTGCCTAGTTAATCGATATTCACCTGGAGATCTGGAATATCGTTACTAACTTTTCAATGAAGCTGCATGACGTGTGATCTTGGTGTATTTCCATACGCTCGAGATCCTTGCTTTTTCTTTCTCATATACACGGTTTAAATATTAACTACAGATTGTTTTAGGATGGTCTTATTATAATCATTAGATAGCTTCATTGATCGCATTAAGACATGCCCTATTTTATCATCCTAAATTATATCCTGAGACTATCTTAAGACATATCGTTGACAAGGATCCATGTAGTCTTGAGTACACCTAAGAAATAGTCGATAATTTTATATATTGGATACTCTGGTTCTTTGCTTTATTTAAGTATTATTAGCTTTAATAATTATAAATAAACTACTGTGCTATTTATTTGATCTAATATAATTAATTCAATACATGAAGAGTTCGTTTTCATATGAGAGTCTTTAATATATATTACATATTATATACAAACCCACACTCGAAGATAATCCTTTACCCTGGCATAGGTTTTATTTGAAATATTTGATACTTTTAAGCGTTTTTAGTAATACAATTATATTACTAAAATAAAATATTATTTTTCGAAATCCGGTAATGTTATATGCAATTTTATGAAGCCATTTATGTGCTAAACATTCTAGTAAATGTATGAGGAAAATGAACTCACATAGCATACCCTGAATGTACAGTTGAAATTAATCATGTCCAAAATTTACTTTCGTTTCAAGTCATACAACGTCCGTCGTAATTTTCTGAGACATTGTTTTTTTCGTCCTTTAATTATTCTCTGTTCCTTTCCTTTGATCTTGTCCGCTAGTTGTCTGACATAAATCTGTGTGAGTATGTTGAGGCTGACCTGCATTTTTAAAATTTTTTTGTTAGTGCTTACCGTTGAAAATATAAAAAGTGCATATCTCATATCGCTGGAATGGCTACGGCGATTTCAATGAAAATGTGTATACCGATACATTTTCAAATGATACAATTTCATAAACTGAGCATTTTTACGAAAGAAATTGACGTGAATCCCAATTTTGTGAAGGGGACCATCTTACAACACATCCCCCCCCAAAAAAAACTTTGTTGCGGAGATAGATGTTAATCACGTGATGTTAATGTGGGGCTTCGTTTGGCAGACATTTGTATTGGCATCCCACATACAGTATAACTAGTTCTTTATTGCTTTCATAATTTATCCAACTTTTGAATAATTACCTGTAATACGTTTTTGTAAGAAATTATATAAATTGGTAAAAAAAAGTCACTATTATTAGTGGAATAAATTCTGCTGTTTTATGGCAGAACAAATCTGCAATTTAAAAATTTTGACGAAAATTCTAATTTATTACAAATTAAAGCAGCTCATAAAATAAATTTTCGTCCACAAAAAAGAGAAAAAAGTGTGTAAACTTTATCAGTTAAAAATAACTGCATGCGTACTGTGGTACATGCTGATGTAATATGATACCAAAAACGTGGAAATCCCACTTCCAAGTAACCTTGTTAAAAACAACAATCATTACTTGAACGTTTTGATATTTTATTCAAATATCATATTAATAATATAACATATTTTTCAACATGGACTGTAATTACGAAAAGGGAAATTCAGCTAGGTATGTATTTTAAAACAAATCTATTTACTAGCATGACTAGTAACAGAAATTTAAATTGATATGACATCTCGGTATTTCACATCGACGCCTTCCATGTTTGATATAATAATACTGTTATATTCCAGTAATTCGGAAATCAAAGCAAAGTGTAATTAGCCTATTCTCATTCCCAATTTAGGATAAAAATTGATCCAAAAAAATTGTCAAAACGCGACTAGACGTTTTGAAATTGAAATTTAATGAAAACTGTCATCTTGATTGATGGATTGAATGGTTGCTACTCTAGAGTGAACAGTATTTCAGCTATATAGATTCAAAATGAGAACCGAAATGATTAATTTCCGAAAAGGGGATAATATACTTCGAATGCCACGGTATAATTTGAATATTGAATGTTTAATAAATAAATGATACAATTTCAACCATCATAAATCTTAGAGGTACCTTTGGGGTTACCCTTTTTGTTGAAGCAACCGGGTGTGTTTCAATGTCGCCAGAGACATATAACTATTTAATGTAGTTATTTACCTCTAATGTCACCCATGACCAGTGAAAACTGGGACTATTAGGTTCCTTTTGAAAAGTGAAGAAAGTGAATTTAGAGCCTTAGATCGGTTTTTTGTTTATCAAACCGACATGTACAGTGGAAATAAATTTGCTAACAGGACCTTGCATATATTATTTTCCCAATTTTTAGCAATACGCTGCTCCGACATAAATATTCGGTTGTACTTCAATCTTCGTTATTTTTTTATTTAGAAATTCTACTACTAACAAATTTCGGGTCAGTAGTATTTAAAGTGATGCTACAAAATTCTTCACAGCAACCCTTTTGTGCCCCTTATAACTCTATGAAAGAGTTATTTCCCTTATTTACGAAAGTTGAATGTCTGCCATATTGTTTGCTGCTGCGTTCATAAAATTATGAGGAACTATGTGAAGAATAGAATACTAACACGAACAAATCTCATTATTGACAAGAATTCGAAGAAATACTACTGTAACTGACTACATTGAGACATGGGTCTTCCAGTTATGAGGTTTCACACGGGTACTTTGCTGAGCGGAAATTATAGATCAGCAGGATTGGTTCCTACTACCAGTCCAAAGTCTCAGGATTGGACGTAATACTAGGTATTAAGTCATTGATAATATGTAGGTGTGACTTATGAGGCGAGCGGTATCCATTCAATCCTAGGGAAGTGTCCTGCAGTTTTATGTTTTTACCCTTATATGGAGGCCTCGGTGGCCGAAAGGTCAAGGTAGTTCTTCTACTATTGATCACTTATAGTCTGTCTACACTGAGATTGCGGGTTGGATTCTCACTGCAGGGTGGACTCGACTCCAATCTTAATGTACAAGATTACTGCAGGTAGGGGGTTCACTCCAGGTACTCTGGCTTTCTCCTCCAATAAAAACTGGACGCCATGATATAACTAAAAAATTGCTGAAAGTGGCGTTAAACAAAATCAAACAAACAAAAACTTTACCTTATCGTGCCTTAACCTGATCTCGATAGTAACCTATTCTCGATAGTCATGCAAAAATTCATTTTGTCATAAAACGATGATTTGCACAGTCTTCTGTTTGGCTTCAATTTTCCTTTAGGACACCACTTTGCTCTCCGGTAATGAAAAAATAAACAGGTTCCGCGTTTAGATGTTTAAAATTCTCCCAAATACAGAGTACCATATATTTCGATACCTTTCCGTAATCCCAAAAATTTCTTCAACTTATGGTACAATAGACGGGTCTTATCTTTTAAACCAATGCTCCAATTTCAACAAATTTTATATGAATAACATTTTTAATTACATTTTATGGTATTTTATTGTCAGAATAGCCCTGCATAGATAATTATGCATACATTATCGAGAACTGGTGAGGTAGTATACAATATGTAAAAAATTAGGTCGTTCGAATAATTAGAAGAGCTTGGCAATAGTTGTTTATCTATGAACCAAATGGGTAAATACATCAATAATATCTATTAGATAAGAACAAAGTTTTATCCCATAATATCTTAAGCTATCAAGAACTGGCAAAGCCAGGATATATGCATGATTGTTGAATAATTCATTCGCAAGTTTAGTGTTGTGTGCGGCCTTCCCTCCCCGAGGGTTCAACTCAGCCCGAAATAAAAAAACATCAAACTGGTGTAAGGTAATGTGTACATCCAACATGTATTTAAAATAGTATACAAATTACATGTTATATGTAAAAAAAAAATTTCCTCCAAAAACCCTTTTTTACACAATAAAACAACTCCAACCAGCTTATAACATTTTGATTGAAATGATATTTGGGATTTTCGATAGAAAACATGGATTTTGACTTTGGTTTAGTACTTATTTTAAGTAATCAACTCCTCCTAAAGTTTTCAGTCCAGATCTCTTTATGGTAACAAGACCAATTAGACATTTATTGAACTTGTGCATCTTATTATAATGGAATTGTGGAAAAAAATACAATGACGTTGCACAGAATGGTTATAAAAAATTGACCGATATTTAGAACGAATCACCCCTCTTCCCATCAACATGAAGTGAACGTGGACTCCGAACCTCTGATTTGGGAGGATGTTTTTGTACATCTTAGTTTTTGACTGGAACTTTCACAAGCATATAGGTTTTTCTGTGTTTACAAGTTAGGACAACAAGAGATGTGGTCTATTGATCATGATTGTTTGCTTATAGTTAAGCTATATTCAGGACAGAAATATCGGTATGGTCTATAAAAAGAATGTGTTTACCGAAACATAATGTGCATGATAAAAGTATAAAAAATATTGTTCACATTTGGGCCTCGGAGGCCGAGTGGTAAATGTAGTTCATCTACTATTGATTAAGTGATCTGTCAACACTGAGATTGAGAGTTCGATTCTCACTGCAGGCAGGGTGCACTCAACTCCAATTTTTAATTGACAAGGATTGCCAGTTTTCCTACCGCGGGTCGGGGTTTTCTCTAGGCACTCTGGCTTCCTCCCCCAATAAAACCTGGACGCCATGATATATCTGAAAGTGGCTTTAAACACAATTTAAACAAACAACATTTTAAAGTTTGCACATACAGGTCAAAATACAGTCTTTCAAATTTATTGCATTTTACTAATGGAGGGGGCAGGATCTCGGAGTGTTGAGGTACTTAATCAATCGTACAACTAATCGGGAAAGGGTTTTAATTTCCAATAAAGTGAAGTTCACATCCCATGGTTTCATGTTTGAACATTTCTTTCTGATGGACTGTAAAAAAGGTTTTGGCCTGAGGTTCATATGCCCGCTATGGTCTGCGGCCAGGCTTTCGTATTGCATTGTCTAAACAGACCTCCTCCTAGAAACTAGAAATAGTTATTGGTTGACCTTTTGAATCGTCCCGGCAATTGTTTTATCACTATATTTGATTCGAGCTTACTCAATTTTTTAATACTCCCTAACACCAATTATTATAAGGCGTGCATACAAATAGGTGCAAGTTTTTAAAATCGCTCGTGGGGTAAAATGTTTCGATTTTTTTTTAAACCGTGTACTAAAATAATATGCCAAAAACAATTCTGCATCCGTAGTTTAGATTTAGGGAACAATGCCATGATAAAGCAGAAAATGTGGAAGTGGAAATAAAAACCATATTTAAAGGTATCAAATTACAAAATAGTTGCAATTTCAAGAGTTTTTTGTGGCGGATATAACGTTCTCAGAGAATTGAACAGAATAATAAAAAAATCCTTCATAGAATTAATTCGAATCTAAAAAAAATCGAAAAAAGAGGCTAACTTTAGTTGTTCTGTTTATGAAATTAATTTATATAGAGGTGCATGCTTATCAGTCTGAGGGTCAGGAGGACCTTTTTCGGGACGCCTGGATTGGGCATTTCTTTGAACTGGAATTTGTTAAAATTGAAATTTAAACGGGAATTCTGGATTAAAACGTAAGCGAGATCACTGAAAGAGCACATTTTTTGCATGAAATTCGGGATATAAAGTTACTTGAATTAATTTTTATTGTTTAATAAATGTCAAACCTTATTTGAGCACGAAATAAAATTGTATTCATACCTACCTACCCATGTTCCCAGCTCACTGGTAGGGGAACAGCAAACACACATATTTATAAGTATGGCCTAAGTGTCATTTTATCTTATATCTAATTACAATGCTGAACTTCTTGTTCATTGTTGATAGTAAAATAGAGTGAAAATTATGTCAAAGTAGTATATAGCAACTTCAGGAATTTCGGTAAAATGGCATTTTATGTCCAGGGATTCGGGATGTTCTAATTTTTGGATTGGGAATTCAGGATGATTACCCCTCCTCCTCTTCCTACAGTCTGTTTTAATTAATTATAAAGACTAGCTACAATAATGTAGCTCCTTTTTTATGGGCGTCCATAAAAAAAAAACATTATTGTAGCTATGTAAAGACGTGCATGCTTACCAATCGGTATACATGGGCACATACTCGAATTTCGGCGATTTCCCTTCATTCAGAGGTGTAAAGGAATTGTACTGTTAAAATATATGGCAATTATTTGTCTAAACAAATGATTCCTTAATAATAAATAAATAGGTGTTTCAACTAAATTACCGGCAGTTGTTCATTGCCGAAATTCTGTATGTAGTACTATATAAAAAGATGGTTAATTGTCCTGCCGTAATAGTATTTACACGCATGTAAATTCTGTATCACAAAAATGGAATTTAACAGAAACTTTGAGGTAAAAGAATTTTTTTGTAACAACAGGGAAAATATGGGTAAAAAGCTATAAATGATTACGTCTGATAATTGTTTTTATAGTCTCGTTTATAAATAACTGCAATTCTAATTTTTTTCCGGCAATTTAACATGTTTATTACATGTAACTGTGGCAAAACCTATTGAAATCGTAACCAATTTTACCAGAAGTAATTATTTTTAATTTATTAAGAATATACTACCACTTCAATATTTCCATTTCATCAGTTCAGCTGTTTATTGCGTCTTTTTTGTACGAGTTAATTCCCGTTATTGCAATACATCATTGACCGCGTAAACTTTGGTCACGTAAACAGAATCTCCTTGACGAGTTTCTGCTGTAAACACTGGCTGACCGCTCAATGTTAATTTTCCGTAGACACGTAAAAATCCATCACATGGCGTACAAAGGAAGACAATTATACAAAAATCATCTTGTAAATTGCAATAACACATCTTCACATCAAAATGTAAGCAAATTTATGCATATTTATTTTAAAATCGTGATTTTCTGAAAAGTTGTGACCATGACTATAGAAGTGGCTGCTAGTGGTTAAGGTAGTTCATCAACTGTTGATCACATGGTCTGTCAAATAAATCCATCATCAATCTTAGAGTTTGTTAGCAAAGTACAGTCGAGGAACCGGTTATTGTGCGTTCGGTGATACCTGGGACTAGTATAACTAACGGGATTAGACACTCCCTAAGTCTTCAGCTAAGTAAGTATGATTTCTTTGTCGCGACGAGACCTGAACGAGACCGGATAAAGATTAAGTGAAAACGCAGAAGTGACATAGACACGTGGAGGGGGGGGTAACTAAGGATACTTTTAGGTACAGGTCCGTGGACGGAGATTTGAAAACCCACCCTATTCATATATTTCGGACGTTATAAAACGGGACCTAATCATATATTGAATGATTGAATCGGGCCTAATCATATATTTTATTTCAGCACAACCCCATTGGCAAACTAGTACATTCACTACTAAAATGATCAAGTGATGCTGATGGAACACTTTGTTTGTAAAATCACTGTGCTTTACATAGGCTTAGCATGCTTAAGGATTCATAAAATCTGTAAGGTTTTTTTTCTTTGTTTTTTTAAACATTATTTTTCATTAAATATGCAAAAATAGTGCCGGTAACCAGTCTTAAACAGACAGCTTATTGTGGAGAGGCGTCTTTCGAAAGTCGAAAACACGATCTTATCCGTGTGGACACTTGTACGGTAATTAAGTATTGGCGAGACAATGAAAAGTAGACGATATCGTTAGATTCCAGTCCCGTTGATTTATAGGTTCCTGATGATTCCGCGCATGTTATGTATCTTACAATTTCAGTATTTTTTTAAAAATATATATTTAATTTAACCGTCCATTGACAAATTGTTGTCTTTATGTAACATTTTCAAATGCTTAATTCTGCAGCATAATTTTTATAAACATTTGTTTCTTAAATATCATAAAAAACGCTAATCTGAAACACATGATCTTTAAAAGTTCAATCAATCTTTAGAATATCAATGACTATTTGATTTTTTTTTATTGTCAACATTTAACTGTTTCATCAATGTGTTGCATATAAAAAATCTTTTCTTAATTGAATCATGTATTGATTTTTTATGCACATGCGAGATATCACCAGACATACCATTGCTTTCATCTAACCAGGTCATGCTGAACAAAATGTCAAAATTAAATATTTTGCAGACGAATTTTAACAAATTGGATTATATGTTTTAAAAATAATATATTCAAGTATAAAAACATTCAGTTTTCTTGATTAAATATTTTCTGAAACTACACAAATTTACAAACATTTCTTAGGTGCATTATAACACCGGACCTTTCTGTATATCAATTTTTAAGTTTACCCGACATAATCGATCAAGTGTTTTACCCATGTTAGGGATAGGTTTTAATAAATTTTTGTTTACTTTAAAATAAACCCAGTGAGAATACAGGATATTATGTTTCAAAGTTAAAAAGGCCGCTAACTTGAAACTAAACGTCAAACAGAAAGATCGTGTGTATTCTTTACATTTATCTAGTTTCTTTACATATTTGAACCATTGTTCATATTCCAGTAGTAGGATTGATACTCAATATATAGTTTTGCCTAACACTTTTACTTTGTTATTCATAACTTTTGTAATATTTACGATAAACCAATTGGTCACAATTCCCCTTATGTTGTTTTTTAACCGTAAGTATTTGTTTGTAAAGATTTGAAGACATGCAACAAAAAAATGACATCTACAATTAATTATTCATGCTTTATTTGGTATTCATAACAACTGTGTGGTTTTTGTATGAAAATTATTTTTTTTTGTGACTTGGTGATGTCATATTGAATTTTCCATATGCCAACATACAGTATATTACTGGTCGAACTTTCTCGGACTACGGTCGAACTTTCACCAGAGTTCCCCTAGAGTATTTTTTTAAATACATTTGGAATAACTTTGACTTTATGTATATAAATATCTAAAAATCCAAGCAATATGGTAATTCCCTATAAGAACATGGCATGTTCTTTGTCATTGTTTACTATATTGTATAATATAACCAGAAATATATGTAAGAGCAAGTATATGTTGATTAAAATATTGTTACATGTAAATTGAGAATGTTCGAACGTGGGTGGGAGGATGTACTATATTGTATAATATAACCAGAAATATATGTAAGAGCAAGTATATGTTGATTAAAATATTGTTACATGTAAATTGAGAATGTTCGAACGTGGGTGGGAGGATGTGTGAGGTGAAAGAGTCTTCTTCATAATTATCTTCTTTTGTTTTTTTTTCTTTTCTGTTTTATATCAATGAATGAGTATTGTAGTACTATTAATGATAAATTAGTCAAATACATAAATTAGTATTGAATTCCCCCTGTACACCCTAGTCAGGTGGTGATGGTGGGGGTATTGTTCAAACCCTGACTTCTCAAAAAAGAAATAAAAAAAAAAAAGAACATGGCATGGCCCTGCTAGGTATTTCCCAGGGAACCAGTATGAAAGAAACAGAAAATTTGCGGACCAAAGCTTTCATCGGTCAAACTTCAACTAGTCTTCCCTAGTTTTGCTACTTAATTTTCTCCATCTTCCTCAGAGGAAGTTCCTCCCCCTTATTTAAACTGGATGCCATGATATAGCTGACAGATTGCTGAAAGTGGTGATAAACATTCAAACAAACAAACCAACCATCCATTAGTGTTATTGTAAAAGTTTACTATAGCAGCGTGGGAAACAAAATTTTTGTTCAGCTCGCCATTCTGGCTAGTATCAAAATAATAGTACTCCCCATATAAATAATCTACTGTCCATAGTTGGGAAGTAGGTTTTCAAGGTTGTCAACAACAGCCAACACAATTTAACATTTACACAGGGTAAATAAAGATCTTAAAATTAAAAGATTCTTGAATTAACATTGGAAATACACAGAACACACTCTTTTAAGATGCATTTATCATTGGAAGCATGACTGGTAATTTTTTCTTGAACTCGCCAAAAATTTAGCTTGCCAACCTGGCGAGTTGCACATGAACTTAACATGCCACAATTCTTCTCAACTAGAATTCGGCGAGTTTGCTAGTGGCCGTTTCCCACACTGCTATAGATCATTTTATTTCATTTAAATGCTATAAGGGAAAAGCAAATAAGGATGTCACTAATGGGTATATGCACGTATGGTTCTAATGTCACACCTGTAATTTTTCTTGAATACTGAGTTTACAGATTCATCTCTCAATATGGGCAGTGCTCAACCACTATTTTAGTTTACAAGGATTGCCAGTTTTCTACCATAAGGTCAGGGATTTTCTCCAGGTACTCCAGCATCCTATTCCAATAAAAACTAGAGCCATGATCAGATAGTTGAAAAATTGCTGAAAGTGGCAATAAACACCATTCAAACAACAAACATAAATTTTCTTGTCCAAAGATAAGTCAGAAACAGTGATTTCATGCAGTCTTGATACTATTACAAGGTGGGGACATTGTCAGATTGTTGTTCAAATGCATATATGTTGCTTTTTGGTAGGGGTGAAATGATACTCCAAAGTACAGAAAATCCACTGTATGTTGGTGAATTTCGGTGTACGGTACAAAATTGTCAATTTTCGATCCGGTACGGGTTGGGGACTGAACATCACTATTATTTATTATTTTAGCCTTTTCCGTCGGAAATCTTCAATGGGGAGATACACAAATCTGCCATAGCTATGGCTGAGGAAAACGTAGTTGAACAAAACCACAATTGTTGAAGACCTCTTTTTCCCTCTTTGTTTATATTAACATAAAGTCAGTTTAAAAAAATTCCACCTTCGTTTCTGGAATGCCATTTGGCAGTCTGAAAGTACCATACCTCTTCTAAACTATTTCCAAAATTTAGAAAACCAAATTACTCCTAATCCATTAAATTTTATCAAATGTTTCATTTAAAATTTTTTTTCAAAGATCCTTCTTTTCAATAAGCCCCAAAAGAAGAACAAAAACAAGAAAAAAGCCAAGAAAAAAATGACAAAGAAATTTACACTATTTTATTGGGAACTACATTCGTGGACAACGAATTGCAAAGGTCATTAATTGTGTTGTTGTTCTAGTGCCATGATTAAATTGAAAGATCCGTCGGCAAGCTATAGATTTCATGTGTGGAAATATTGTCGATTCAAAATTGTCAACGGGGATAGATACTGAAAAATAAGCATAAAACATAAAAATAATACGAATACATATAACAAAAATCAATGAATATGTATATATATATATATATATATATATATATATATATATATATATATATAAAACGATCAAATGTATCGTATCGTAAGTAATAGTATCATTGAGCAATTCTACGATATGTATCGTATCGTTTCACCCCTACTTTTTAGCTCACCTGACCCATAGGGTCAGTGTGAGCTATTCTCATCACTTTGTGTGCGTCGTCGTCATCATCTGTAAACTGTTTACATTTTAATCTTCTTCTCCAAAACCACGTTGCCAATTGGAACCAAACTTGGCAGTTATGTTTATTGGGTGGTTCTTTACAAAGTTTGAGTTTTTAGTTCTGATCAAATATTAAACATGGCTGCCAGAGCCTTTAATGCGTTCTGATTAGCTGAATTTAAAAAATTATCTCCTCATAAACTGCTACTCAGATTGATTTGCAATACTGCAGAAAAATATCTTAGATGGTCCTCTACAAAGTTTGAGTTTTTTGTGCCAATCAAAAATCCAAGATGACCACCATAGCAGGACATAGTTTTACATAGGACCCAATGGGAAAAACATACAAACAACTTCTTATCAGAAACTGTTCAACACAATGACACCAAATTATGAAGAAATGAAGGTTGGATAGTTATCTTAATAATTTTGAGTTTTTCGTGCCAATTGTACATTCAACATGGCTTCCTTGGCCCCTTATGCATTCTGATTGGCTGATCTTCAAAATTCTTCTTCATATAAACCATTTCGCAGATTGATTTGAAATATTGCAGATATGTACCTGAGATGGTCCTCTACAAAGTTTGGGATTTTAGTGCCGATCCAAAATCAAAGATGACCACCATTGCACGACTTAGTTTAACATAGGACCCTAACAGAAAAACATACAAACAACTTCTTTTCAGAAACTGTTCCACACAATGAAGCCAAATTATGAAGAAATGATGGTTGAATATGTATCTTATTATTTTGAGTTTTTCGAGCCAATTGCAAATTGAACATGGCTTCCAGGGCCACTAATGGGTTCTGATTGGCTGAAATTTCAAAAATCTTCTTTTTACAAACCACATGCAGATTGATTTGAAATACTGTGAAAGTACTTAAATTCGTTGGTATCAATTTTCGTGGTTTGGTGAAATTTTTCGTGGGTTCTTAAATTCGTGGACTGATGGTTTCCGAAAATGAAAAAGTGAGGTAGCGATCAAAATAAATTATTACAGCAGAATCATTTTCACTGTTGATAATAAACATCAACATATAAAGAAAAAAAACAGTTTCATAACATGTATTGTTTACGAAAGTGGTAACGAATGTAAAATTAACAACACGGAAATCAATAGCTAATTTTAAACATGATAATGTTTTAATTGATTCATTGCAATAAAAACTACTTTGAGTCTATATAATTCTCTAATTGTTATCTATAGAAGCATAGTAGCCGAAGGGCATTTGTCACTTCATGTGTTGAGTAGCAATAAATAACTGTTACAAAGGTGTTACTTTAATGTCATGTGTGCCACGATCGGTATTATCACAACATCCATTTGATATAACGTGTCATTCATATGCACTAATAAAGATTAAGATTAGCTTATCTTTTAAATATTTTATTTGTTATTTTGATTTGTGTTTAAAGGAGCAACCAAACTCGTAATTCCGATAATAATTTGTTACTTTTTAACATCGAAAATGAACACCTCATATATCACCACCTTGACCGGAAGTCGATGTTTCTTCGTATGCTTTACAATTAAATGATACCTACATTTAATAAAAACACAATTCGAACATGAAACCTGTAACATAATCATTAAGATGGATTTTGAGCTGAACATTAGTAATGGATCGAACCACAAAATCATATATTACATTTACAAATAAATGTCCGCCCTCTGACATTTTCAGATCGTTTTTCCCAAGTTCCCATCTGTTAATGAAGTTTTATTCTTCATTGGATTTTTAATTTCGTGGTACGAGGCCTCCACGAAAACCACGAAAATTGATACCCCACGAATAAAAAGTATTTCACAGTATGGCATATTCATAGAAACAGCATCATCATGTAAAGTCTTTTGCATTTAATATCAAAATTTGTAAGAAAGTTAATCTCTTAAATTTTATTTTGTAAGTCAGGTGAGCGATAAAGGCTCTTAAGAGCCTCTAGTTTTTTTTTTGTTATCTATAAACAGCTGATTTTATTATTTTACCCCTAGCATAAGCAACGGGTAAAATGTGGACATACACGTGTAAAGGGCAAACCTGTGGTACGAAACCGGTATACATTCTTACCCACAATCAATTATTTTGATTCTAATTGGTCATATATAGTAATTTTTTTAACAACATAACCTTTGAGTTCCATGATTTGTTGGCCATTTAGGGCATGAAATTCATTGTGACATCATTAAAATACAGTCAAACCTCGATAAGTCAAAGTTTGTGGGACCGTAAAAAATATATTAATTATCCGAAGTTGGGAGTCGACCGAGTTAAGAGTGTGACGTCATTTTCACTGTGATTTTAAAAAAATCTAATGCTACTTATTTCATGAATATTGGTTTCAAACTTCGGCATCGTTTGTATTTGTAGGGTGCAATTTTTTTTTCTAAAGATCCATTCAAATAAATAGACAATAATTAATAAATAATTTAATCAAATTTATAAACTTTATTACGAAATCATAGAAAAGCATTTAAAGAAAGTATTTGAACAATACAGATTGCTATTTTTTTCTAAACATTTTGGAATTTTGAGAACACCCTTCCTTTTCGTATCTTTTAGTGGCCTCCTTATTTTCATCCTGTGTTTTTGATTTCTTTGAAGGGGGCGACTTGTATACATTGCAAATCTGAAATTAAATACTTAATTTAGTACAATGGACATGTACTAGTATTTAAAAAGTTGCTTATCCAAAATACATGTATCATATAAAATAAAAGAATTAATATATAAATCTCTGCGCCCTTAAATGTAAATTTTGCAGAAAAAAATGGAAATTATTACACTATTAAATGAGAAACTAAATCTATTGACAATTTATTGTTGAAGATTGATTACAGAACTTTTCAATGTGTTGGACTGTGTCTAGAAGTGAATTATAATTGAAATTATATGTATTGCTTGTTGAATTATACACTAAACTATGACCAAATCTTGAATAACACACTTAACTAAATAAAAAAATAAAATAATGACTAAATAAGACAGGTGTCAAGATAAGGCAAAATGTTTGTACATGGCACGTTGCTGGTGTAACTTTAGTGTTGTTTGTTACATGTGCCAATGTTAATAGTAGCTTTGTATTTATATCTGTTATCATTTGTTATGTATTCCAAAAATTTAACACAAACAAATTAAGAAAAATATTAATACTATCTCATTTATTACTTGTATTAAATTCAACAGTTACCCCCTGTTAGAGATAACACACACACACACCAAAATGCATGTGACGCATGAACGTGGCATGCAAAATTGGACCCTCTTAAAAACACAACACCACAGTGCTTTCCACAATTCTTGGGCAGAACCCTGCATGTATGTGCAGATCTGTGAACTATAATAGAAAAAAAAAACAACACAGCAGATGTAAAATTGTGTGAAAATTGATCTGACTTTTAATATACACACTGGTTCTGACTTGTTATAGGTCCTTCTTAGTCTGAAAATATGGTTTTGGGTGGGTGTACCTGGTTTAATTTTCAGTTAATGGTCAATAAGTTAATAAAAGTATTCAGAAATGAGTGTTTTCATAATGACCCTGTTATATGTTCTCGGTCTGCATTAATGGCACTCTGCATTGCCTCAGGCCATTTCAAACACATCGTGCCATTATTGCAGACCTTGAACATAACTTGCTTGATTTTTGTGCTTTATGATCTACACACCCAACTACCCTGTTCATACATGTATCTTGTCAATAAAGTTTCAGTTACACTGTAAACTTGAGGCAAAATAAGCAATACGGAAAAAATTTAAATGATTTATCTAGTAGGTACATGTACACAAAAATCAAGCATGAAAATATAATCCACACTTTACAAAAAACAGCAAAAAATTGGTAAAAAAAAGTTAACACTGACATAAAATTAGAAGAAAACAAAAATTTAAAGTTTATAAATCACATTTTTATTTATGGTAATTGTAGCAAAGATATCCTTGAAATTAAATAAAAAGAGATCTAGACTCTAGCTTATTCAAAAGGTATTTTTTTTATTTAAATTAATTAACTATCATTTTTTATCATCTCTGAACTTTTATAAGGGTGAGTTTAGTTTCCTTATCAACACACGAACAATTGCAAGGTGTGAAAATTGGTAAGACAAATATAATGTAATTGAAACACAATTTATGACTGCTCCTTTACAAGGTTTATGTTTTATGCCAATTATTAATTCAAAATGGTCAGGCTACAATTTAAAAAAAAAGAATTCCAATAAGACTGTAAAAATGGCCACCTCTACCATTAACAGAGCCTCAGAGGACTCTATTGGAAGAATTTTTCCAATGCCATTTTTTCTAAACAACATGTAAAGCTGATTTAAGCCTTATTGTATGCGAATGGTTATTGGATTGCTCTCCTAAAAGTTTATGTTTGTTTATTTGATTGAAAATCCAAGATGTCTGCCATTGTAAGAATTACTGTAATTTAACTATAGAAAAAAATCTGAAAATTGCTCTATCTGAACCAGCAAAACCAAACAGCTATATTCATTGGAAGGTCTGTCTCAACAAATCTAATGATATTTATGCCTGGTAGAAATTGAAAATCACAGGACTTATTTTTAACATCACAAAAATGCCATCTTCATGTTTCCTATTTAAATCCGGTAAGCAATAAAGGCTCACGAGTCAGCCTCTGGTTTTGAGTTTAAATTGATAATAAAATACCTCCCTCAAGGCTTGCACATGTCTGTATGCTATAATAAAAAAAAACATGGAAGCATTAAATGATACATTTGCACATTAAAATTGTCTGTACTTTTATTGATTAATGTGCTTGTTCATGGTAGCATAAAACAATAACATGGATCATTTTTACCTCACCTGACCCAAAGGGTCAGTGTGAGCTATTCTCATCACTTTGCGTCCAAGTTGTCATCATCGTCGTAAACTTTTCACATTTCAATCTTCTTCTCCAAAACCACTATGTCAATTGGAACCAAACTTGGCAGGAATGTTTATTGGGTGGTTCTTTACAAAGTTTAAGGTTTTGGTGCTGATCAAATATTAAACATGGCTGCCAGAGCAATTAATGTGTTCTGATTGGCTGAATTTAAAAAAAATCTTCTTTTCCTAAACCGCTTGTCAGATTGATTTGAAATATTGCAGACATGTACCTCAGTTGGTCCTCTACAAAGTTTGAGTTTTTAGTGCTGATCCAAAATCCAAAATGGCTGCCATCGCAGGACATAGTTTAACATAGGACCCTATGGGAAAAACATACAAACAACTTCTTTTTGGAAACTGTTGAAGCAAAATTATAAAGAAATGAAAGTTGGATAGTTATAATAATATTTTTACTTTTTGGAGCCAAGTGAAAATTCAACATGGCTTCCAGGGCCCCTTATGCATTCTGATTGGCTGGAATTTCATAATTCTTCTCATAAACCGGTTGGCAAGTTAATTTGAAATATTACAGATATGTACCTTGGATGGTCCTCTACCAAAGTTGAAATTTGTGCCCATCCAAAAATCAAAGATGGCCACCATCACAGGACTTAGTTTAACATAGGACCCTAACAGAAAAACATACAAACAACTTCTTCTCAGAAACTGTTCCACAGCCAAATTATGAAGAAATGATGGTTGGATATTTATCTTATTATTTAGAGTTTTTCAAGCCAAACCACATGCAAATTGATTTGAAATATTGCATAAATGTACCTTAGATGGTCCTCTATATATATTTTTTTGTGACGATCCAAAATCCAAGATGGCCACCACCGTGGAACACAGCTTAACATAGGACCCTATGCGAAAATCATACAAAAAGCTTCTGTTCCATACAAATAAACCAAATAATGCAGAATTGATTCCTAGACAGTAATCTTATTATTATCCTATTTAAGTTTTTCCAGTTGATAGAAGCATCAACATTTTTTGTAAGTCAGTAGAGCGATACAAGCCTCTAGTTTATGTTCCATTAAGCTCATGATATGTATTTTATTTGGGCAAAAAATGAATTTAAACATTACATTATGATCGATTGATTCTCAGATGAACTACTAGTACATGTAAGGATTTATACTTTCTTTTTTTCTTATACATGTATATCTTTTATTTCCAAGAGAGAATTTATTTTTTTTCCCACAATTTTAGCATGATAAATCAAATAGTTTTTGTGTATGAGAGTGAAACAGTACTTGGGTACAGATTAATTGTATAATAATATATATCCATGGATAATTATTCACAGATTGATAAACTTTAATGATCATTATATTATGGTACAGTCTCATTACTCCCATGGGAGACGGTATACATAGTCAAATGACGATCAGTCTTCAGAGTAAATGACTCTCTGTTACTTGATTGGGTGGTTAACTAAATCTGTAAATATTTTTCTCATTTCATTGGTTTACGTCAGGATCACACTAGTATGTGTACTGAAATTTCAATATATTCTTAGGTAGAATCGGGGTTGTAATCAGTATTTTAGTGTAGTAATGTAACGTTCCACGTATTTTCTTCTATTTAATTCAATCCATTGGTCAGTGAACAATTATAAGGTAAACATTGTACCAAAATCTCACTACTTTATAAAGCTGTTTTGGAAAAAATTATATGTTCTATATCTTTATTTTCGTTAATCAGTATTTTAGTGTAGTAATGTTACGTTCCACATATTGACTTCTATTTCATTCAGTGCATTGGTCAGTGAACAATTAAAAGGTAAACATTGTACCAAAATCTCCCTACTTTTTAAAGCTGTTAGGGTTAGGAAAAAATTTTATGTTCTGTATCTTTATGTTCGTTCTGATATTGATGCAAATTTAACAAAACATATTTTTATCACTAATTTTGAACTTTTGTTGTTTAGGGAGTAAACTTTTGTTTAATTATTTTTTTGAAAAGCACGTGTGAATTGACGACAAACATTTAAATCTCTCAAGCACCATTGGATAATAGGTTAGCGTAAACAATGTCCTTACAAGGTACATTTACATTGTTTACCTATCTTACATATAAATTACAAAAAAAACAGATACTTTAATAAAATCCATAAAATTTGTAATGAAGCTAAGAGACGGTTAGCTTTTTAGAAAAGCTAAACATGTTTTGATTACAGTAATCACCTGTTATGAGCTGACATGACATATTATTAAAATAAAGTGCAAATTCCAAGTTGAAACATTTACAAAATGTTAAACTACAAAGACATGTCCTTAGTTAAACATATGGATGAATCACATTCATTTTCAAGCTGTAACTGAGGTCCAAAAGAGGGGTGGGGTTCTTTATTTTTTTTTTAAATTTTTTTTTAAATCTTCACCAGGTATACCCATATGTTTTCAAAATTCCATTTCTTTCTGTCCTCCTTATGCATTTAAAACTTCATGAGATGCTTTTATTGAATTATTCAAATTTAATGACTACATGTGTGTTGATTGAATCTACATGTACCTCATTGATCTTGAATCCTTGACTTACATCTAGGTAATGACAATGCAGTACAGTTGAGGATCAAAATTAACAATAATAGGGCCAGGGATGATTTTAATTTTTCTAATGTGAATTTTCCATTTTATGTGGCAACAATCCATGGAGTATACATCTCCCAATTGATCAGGTACTTGATCAAGATCATGTATTTCCTATCCAGATTTTCTCATTAGAAGGGTGTCTGCTACGTAACAGTGGGTTTACAATGTGAAGATTGAAGTAAAAATTTTTTTTATGAAATTGATACATGTAGTTGCTATCATTACTAAGTTTTCTGTAACAGTGTCTGTGTCACAAATGGCCATTGATATGTTGCGTTTAAAAATAAATAAAAAATTTTCCTTTTTGGGAAGGTTGCAGAGCAATCTTTCCCTATGCTAATGCTCTTTTACACAGACACTACTGAGGACTGGAATCGGTGTATACTGTACCATTCAGCTTGTAAAAATAGTTCAGATGGGACCTATTAATTACTAGTACATGATCCAGTGTATTGGATATATCTTAAACAACTCTACTATGCATTATTTGTGTATTGGGGAAACTATTAACATTTTTTGCTATGACTCGGGCACCAAGTTTTGTTAAGTAATGAGAGACCCCTCAAAACGAGCGAAATAATTTAAGATATATAACATTAAATTTTCGAGGTTTCATGTCAGATAAAATTTCGCAAATTTAGAAACCCTGAAGGGTACTCAAGGAAACTTGCAAACACCCATAAAATAGTCCAGAAATGGGCTTTGCACAATCAGCTGAAAAATAACCAATATATTTAACAAATTATATAATAAATTTTTTTATCAATTCTGTATGAAAATGCTTTTTAAATACAGCTTTAATATGTAAATTGAATAATAATTTAAAATAAGCTGTTCATTCTACAGCTTGGCACAGCCAAATATCAAAATAAGAACTAATTTCCTTTCCCTCAGTCAAAGATCATTTACAGAGCCATTGTCATCTCAGATTTTAATTGTTTAGAAGCTTGTATGATTAAATATATTTATATGGAGACATTTACATAAATGACATGTACATGTATTTAATGCAAGTTATAGGAAAACATTATAGCATGTGCTATTTTTATGTCTGAAATCAGCAAACTGATCAATTTTGTTTTTTTATTTATTAATTTATGATAGAAACATCTTCATTTGTATCGTTTCCAATATTGCCAACTCTTACACATTTCGCGTGAGACTCAAGCATTGGATTGTTCTCTCACGCTCACACGGGGACGGCTTGAAATGTCACGCATTTTGACGAAATATAAATTTTCCGGATATTTTTTACCGGATACGATTCAGCCCTTATGTATTCAACTGGTTTTCCTTTACTTTTTGTCTTATTATCCAGTACCAGTATAATAATCAAGATCGCTAATGTGTTTGAAGAGAATCGGAACTATATCTATTAACATCTACATAATACTTCTAAACATCAATATATTGATGAAACTAGAAGGCGCACGTCAGGGTCTCGGAAAAATTTTTGTAAATATATACAATTTGTAATAAAAAATATTTTCTTTTTTTTTTTTAATAATTTTTTGTATTAGATAAAAACAGAGTGTTAAAGATTTACATGAAGAACGATTTAGCACCAGCCTTAAAGGATATCAGGTCTGGGCTAGTAGCTACCTGGTTTGGCAATGAATTCCACAGCTTTATAGATCTTGGGAAAAATGAGTTTGAGTGGTAGTTAGTGGGTGAGTGTGGTTGTAAAAATTTATGCTGGCGAGTTGGTATGAGATAATTTGGTGGTACTGTGATGTTCACTAATTTATGTTGTATTTTATAAAGCATTATGACTGTTGTAAGGTCTCTTCTTAGCTGTAGTGTGGGTCAATTGAGTTGTTGCAGCATGGCACTGACACTACTTTGGTAATTATATTGATGTAAGGTGTATCTTGCAGCCCTTCTCTGTATCATTTCTATTTTTTGAACGATATGGTTTTGCCATGGGTTCCAAATGATGCTGCAGTATTCAAGTTTGGGCCTGACATAGGTTTTGTAAGCTGTTTCCTTGGTCTTGATGCTATTAGTTCTGATGTTGCGTTTAATAAAGCCAAGAGTTGAGTTTGCTTTGTTAGTGATCGTGTTAATATGTTTGTTCCATGATAAGTCTTTTGTTAATGTGACGCCCAAGTATTTTGCATTTTCAGTTGATTGTAGAATTTGATTGTGAAAAACATAGTCAAAAATAATTGGTTTTGATGCGTATTATTTCACATTTGTCTTGATTGAAAGACATGAGCCACTCCTGTTCCCACTGTTCAAGTTTTTGCAAGTCTGACTGAAGTGTGTGACAATCTGTAAGACTGGATATGGTCAAGTATATAATTGTGTCATCTGCAAAAAGGCGTACATTACTTATGAGGCTGTCTGGCATGTCATTAATGTAAATAAGAAAAAGACATAACCCCAGGACAGAGCCTTGAGGTACACCTGATAATACAGGACAGCTGTCTGAAGCATGACCATCAACTACAACTTTTTGAGATCTGTTACTCAGCCAAGATTGGATCCAGTTGGATGTTTTATTGTTTATACCCATACGTTTTAATTTTAGGACAAGTCTTAGGTGGAAATACTTCTTGTTTATAATCTTGATTAGGTTACTAGCAAACATTTCGTAAAATAAATTCAAAGACATTTCCAGAATAAGAAAGGCTATCATTGACCAAAATAATGATTTGGTACTTAGATTACAGCAAAAGTACGCTTATAAAAGCATCTGAGTCGTGTTGCAATGCTTGTGTTAACACTTCCCCATTAAAATGCAGATGAAGAAAGGGTGTTCTCATTCATAAAACGGAACAAAACTGATTTTAGAGATTCTTTGGGACTGGACAGTACCCTTTCAAGTCTACTGACAATCAAAATGGCAATCCCAGAGCCCTGCCACAAGTATGAACCACCAAAGAAAATAATAAAAGAATCAAAGACAGCAACATCAACTTATAACAAAGAACATTCAACACTCAAACTGAAATATGTGTCACTGGTGTGACAACTTAACAAAGAATAAAAGTATATGTTAAATGTTTTGTTTTTACTCATGGAATTTTGAGATTATATTGGCATTTTGGTATGTGCTGCATGCGGCAAAATGCCGCGTAAATACTGCGATAAAATCTCACTCATTTTCAAAGTCAAAAGTTGGCAGGCCTGCGTTTCATAATCCTGTAGACTAGAAGTATGGGATACCTATCTATTATCCCCCACTACTTGCACCACTAAATGGGATTTGATGAAACTTTTACAGAATCCTTTTTTCACATGGTTAAGTAATAATGTGCACCTGATATTTTACACTTAGACCAGCATGATTTTTGAAGTTTCCATAGCAAAGCCCTGGACATCATTGCCTTTCAAGACATAAGGGAGCTGAGGTTAACAATTATGAGGAGTTTTTTTTCTTGCCTTTTTTAATTTCCTAAATGTTTCTTGAATTTCCTTATTTATTTTGCATTGGTTTGTTTTGTTTCCATGGATGCATATGCCAGGGAAATGTATTGGTGATAAAAAAACATGATGATGAGTCAGGGATCTAGTCGAAAACTTGCAAGTAACCTTTCATTCAGTCCAGTCTGCACTTTGATTTACTGGCTTATGACTACCCACTGATATTTACTGGCTTATGACTACCCACTGATATGACACTCTGACAATGGATTTTAACCTTAATGACACAAGGAGCAGAAGTTGCTTACTCTTTGGATCACCTAGACTAATCCCTGGTTTTTACCGGGTGTGATGTCACTCAGTTTTTGTTTGACCATTTTATTTGTGTTCCTTCTTTTGGTTAACAATGGTTTTGTCCGTCCCAAAATTATTGTATCTTTTTAATAACACTCACTTTTCGATTGGGGAGTGGGAGTGGTATATATTGATAGTGGTATCCTTCTGTTCATCGCGCCGTCTGTCCATCCCTCTGTTGTTACACTTTATCTTATGCACAACTCCTCCTACACTACCGAATGAAATTTGATGAAACTTACACAGAATCTTTACCACTTAATCCTATTGTCCATCTGATATTAAAAATTTTGATGGGAATAATATTGAGGTTTCCTATAGAAAAATGTAGACTTATGTTGACATAAAAGGGTATCCATCTCTTATCTGCAACTTCATCTTAAACCACTGAATGGAATTTGATAAACCTTTCACTCAATCTTTGTCACATTTTTTCACAGTGCCATTGTGCACCGGATATTTAATATTGTGATCAGATTAATATATAGGATGTTTTGACAATTAGGAAGGGGGTATCAATTAGTCATTTTTTCTAGTTTAACAGGTTCTTCCATACGTATTTGGGAAAGAATGGTTGATATTTAACAAATTATTTTTTATGTCTTTTCGTGATTGGAGTGCAGGGGAATGAGCCAAAAGACATAAAAATTTCTATCACGAGTGAAAGTTCACAGGTCTTCCCCAAAGTGCATGAAAGTATCTTTTTCTTCTGTAAACCAACAAATCTCACATTGCTTTATCCTATGGACTCCCATTGTTTTATACTCCATTGTCTCTGACATCCAATCAGAACGCTGGAAAAAAGAACATCAAACAAGAACATTCTTATGCTTCCATAATAACGTTCTTGTTTCTGGCATTTTGATTGGATGATGCGGCAAGTACAGATGTATGCGTGTGAGCTCATCTGTACTGGGTCATCTGTACCAGAAATTGGCCATTTATGGAAGAAATAATTTGTACATATTATCAAGTAAGATCTATTTCAATGGCAAATATTACTGCACAATGGTTAATTATCAGTCTCATTTATCCAGGCCCAGCTCTTCCCTGGGGTGGCATATAGAAATGACCCATTCATTAGGGAGTTGGCAGGTCCTAATACCAAAAGCCTGACTGCATACCATAGTGGATGCCACACTTCTAGCATGATAAAGACCCCTTTTTAGATTTCAGAGTAGGCTAATTGTAACCACTACTTGTGGGCTTAATTCTCTGCCACTACCTAATACTCTATACTTTTCCAGTGGCAGTCAAAATTGTTATCCCTATGTCCCATTCCAGCCCTTTTTTCCATTGATCTTGTCAACGTCCTGAATATTGCTGAAAAAATGCTCGCTTGATGTAAAGCAAACATCCAATCAATCATTTAACCAGCATGTACTTTCACACCCTACCAATAGCTTCTTGTATATAAGGCTACATTTTAGCTCATGTGGACTGAAGGTTCATGTAAGCTTTTATTGTGATCACTTGGCATTTGGTGTTTGTTTAGACAGTATCCTTGTGCCCTGGTCATGCGGAAGAAGCAAATAATCTTGGTATTTCTAATGAGGGTTTTAATTTTGTGTGAGGCATCTCTGCTAGTAGCTTTGTCAGGGTCTGGCAACCTTCTGCCTTCACTAAGCGTCCATTGGCAGTCATCCTTCATCCATTGTAAACCTTTTCAAATGTCTTCTCCTCTGAAACCACTTGACAATTTTTCTTAATGAATTTTCAGTTTTTGTCCTGTTACCTGTGAACATCTAGATTAAAACTGTAAATTCTAAAAATGAGCAGCAATAGTCCTACAATTTAACTTCTACAATTTACTTTATTGGTCTGAAATTGTTAGATGACACTTTATAGGAGTTGTTGACATTCATAACAAATTCAGACAAAATAATTAGTTTTTATGTTGTTAGAAATTAAAATCTATTAGCTAGTATAAAGGCTACGTTAAAACTGTTAATTACTGAATTAATGTTAAGGACAAATCCTACAAATATTTTTTCTTCTGGTACTCCAGCTTCATTGCCCAATATAAAACTGGATGTCATGATACAGCTGAAAAATTGCTGAAAGTGGTGTTAAACATCATTCAAAACAAATCAAAATTTTATTTAGTTTTTCAGAAATTGTCTAATGGCACCTAACCTTTTAATAATTATTGTCTTTAATCAAAACTTTGAAGACATTTTTAGTGTTTGCCCACTAATTTATAAAGCTATAACAGCTAGACTGAAACAGCAAAAATTTAAATGTGTTCCTGGTGAGTTAATACAGGATCCCAGGAGACTGTAGTTTATGTAGTTTTGAAATTTCTGTCAAAACTAGTGCTCAGTACCAGCAATTAGAAATAATTATTTGATGTTTAAACCAAAGCAAGCAATATTGTAATTTCTGAATATATGTATTAAGCTAAATTCATGTAAGGGGCTAGTTGATGTTTTATAAATTTATAATAACATCATAAAGCTTTGTTTTTGCAAGACTTGCCAAAATTTTCCACTGAAATGAAGATATGATATGCAGATATTGAATTCAGAGAAGTCATGTATATTCCATAAATTATTGTCCATGTATATTCTAAAGTTAATGGCAGCAGTTTCAAAGAATTAAAAATTCTTTAGTGTATGTAGTTTGAATGATTTTGTACTTGTATTTTGATATTAGTTTTTTCATGTGAGTTTTTCTGTTGAAAATTTTTAAGTTATAAGCATTCAAGATTTAGTAATGTTGTCCCATCTTATAAACTCTACTCAACTATTATCTAAATATTTTCTACATCGTAACAGAGTAACATTAAGTGATTTATATTTTGTATGAAAGGCTATACATTCAACACATGTAAAATCTGTAGAGGCTGTGACCACATTCCAGTCACCTATAAATAGAACACATAACATCTCAAACCTTCCCAGAGTAATTTTAGAAGGTAATGCGTCATATTGCAGACCATAATCACCTAAGATATAAAATATATATAACCACATTTTTTTTATGGATTGACAAAACTTAAACCAAAACACAATTTTGAAACAATATGTAATCACTTTGTATGTAATTTACATGCATTTTTTGTTGCTCTTTCTAGTGGAAGTCCCTTAATTTGAAAATTGTGCCTTGTGCAATATAAATTGAAAAAAAGAACTAAATCTGTATGTCTCAGTGTTTTAAATAGGGATACCCTGGGACACTTTTGTGATGTTAATTCCCCCCGCAAACTTGTTTTGGGGGGGGGGAATATAGAAATCACCCTGTCTTTCTGTCCGACTGTCCACATCCCTTGTAAGCGCTTCTCCTTCTAAACCGCCTGACAGATTTTGATGAAACTTTACATGAAGGAAGTACATCATATGTTGATGTGCATGAAGAATTTTCATCACTGTCGGATATTATTCAGGGGAGATAATTGGACTTAGACTTTTTAAATATCTTATTCAGTGGGAGACCTCGTAGGCACAACTCCTCTTAAATCATCTGACAAATTTTGATGAAACTTTACATGAAGGAAGTACATTATTTGGGGAGAAAATTGGACTTGAAAGCGAAGCGGGTGGTATCCCTTTGTGAGTGTGCTCACAGTCCACACTTGTTATTTTGGTAGATGCACATTGTTGGAAACAAAATTATTTTTATATATCTGCAGTTAACACAAAAGGAAAATATGAATGGACCTTTATAATAAGGTGTCATCAATGATACTTATTTTATCAAGTTGTCTACATGAGACAAGCATATTTTAATTTCATTATAATGTGAACTTTATATATCTATATATATTTTTGGCTGTATTTATATATGTTCGTTTAAAACATAATTTTATAATTTTCCTAATATAAGCAAAAATTGTGTTAGTGTGTAGTGCTGAGATAAAGTGATCGTGATACACATGTTCATGAGGGATATTAACAATTCCTGACTTTGATCAGGAGTTCTCAAACAGAAGAAATTTAATATTGACCGAGCCACAAGGCTAGGTGAATATACATTTTTGATGGTTAAAAAATACAGAAAGTAACCAAAGATCAAAGTAAGAAACTGTTTTATTACATGAATAAAACTAAAAAATCCCCATCTTTTATAGCAAATCTATTTGCAGCAGACGCATCCATCGTCGTCAACCAGATTTTTGTGTTACAAACGCGTACATAAATCAGATCATCCTCACAAGTCAAGGTTTCTGTGTCCACATGTGTCCATGAAACCCTGACAAACATAGCTAGGAAATTCCCGGGTAAGAAGTCACTATTTTGATTGGCTGCATCATACCTTGATGTCGTCAATCAAAAGCTCGCTTTCATTCATGACTTGGTTTAGGGGATATCCCAATGTCAATTAAAAAAAACTAAACGAATGTGTTGCCTAGACCATGTGAAAATCAATGTATTTTGTACAGTGGTTTGTTATTACAGCGTTACTTATTATATAAGTTAAGTTATGTTTTCTTCCAACTCAAGAATGAGTAAAAATGACTACTGCCAAAACCCTTGCTTCTTTCAAGGAATTTCATTGGTTGTTTTTTTGAAGGATTGGGGTCATACGAAACTCTTCTAGCCCGGGAATTTTCCAGCTAAGCTTGTTAGGGTTTTGTGGACACAGAAACCCTGACTTATGAGGATGGAATCAGATCAGAAAACTAGATTGGATTCTACTTGACCACTTGTGCATCAGAAAAATATAATCATATTTTGATGCATTTTAAATATTGCTGTGATTTAACATGACACAAAAGTAGTTTTTAGACCAATTAAAAGCACACAAAATTCTGTTCATGTAATAATATTAATGTGTTCTTAAAACTAAATAAAACTTAAAAAACTACATTTTTAAAATGTGAAATAAAATAAAAAGACAATGTCTATAAGGAATGTGCCATAAAATTACCTTGTCATCAATGATATTTAGTTTTATTTAATTTAGGATATGTGAATGAATCTAAGTTTTTGAATTTTATGATAACTGTGACAAAGTATTATATTTATAACTGTAAGAAATTTTAACAAAAAAGTTGTTTCCGGACAATAACTCAAAAAGTTTACATCCGATTTGAATGAAACTTTGGGATATTGTCATTTATCAGGTTGGTAACAAGCCTATCGATTTTGGGGGAAATTTGTCAAATAACAAGGTCACAGTCCACGAAAAACGTTAGAAATTTTAACATAAAAGTTGTTTCAGGACAATAACTCAAAAAGTTTGCATCCGATTTGAATGAAACTTTGGGATATTGTTATATATCAGGTTGGTAAAAAGACTTTTGATTTTGGGGGAAATCCATCAAATTTCAAGGTCGCAGTCCACGAAAAACGTTAAAATTTTTTACAAAAAAGTTGTTTCCGGATGATTACTCAAAAGTTTGCATGTGATTTGAATGAAACTTTGGGATATTGTTATATATCAGGTTGGTAAGAAGCCTATCGATTTTGGGGGAAATCTGTCAAATTTCAAGGTCACAGTCCACGAAAAATGTTAGAAATTTTTACAAAAAGTTGTTTCCGGAAAATAACTCAAAAAGTTTTCATCCGATTTTAATGAAACTGTAAAATATTGTTATATATTTTGTTGGTAAGAAGCCTATTGGTTTTGGTGGAAATCCATCCAATTTCAAGGTCACAATCCACGAAAAACATTAGAAATTTTCACGAAAGCGGGAGTATCAGCGATCGCTAGATCCATTTTTTCTAGTTTACATTTGTCACAATAAGTTTCATTTGTGTTTTTTTGCCTTATTTAACGACACTAGGGTTTAAAATTAGCACTTGCCCATCTGCCATTGGCGAGTAGATTTGATTGTGGGCCACAATTTTTTTTTCTGTTGCCCACTTGGCGAGTGTTGAATGTGGGCAAACTAAAAATTTTTTTCTCTGTCGCCCGTGTTGTCAATGTTAACTTCATAATTTCACATTTAATCAACATTGTTTACTTATTATTGTGCATGCTTTGTTTTAACTGGGGTGCTTTCAGAGTTATGGCTGTTACGTTAATTTGGCAGCTGTTCCGCTAAATTGGTTGCACGATTTTAGGACATTATCTACTGTTTCGACAATCAATTTTTTAACTTTTTAAACTTAACATGGAAATGGAACATTTGTTATCATTAGTAGCATCCCCCCATTGCATTTACTTAAATTGGGTTGACGACTCATGTGGCCAACCTGATATTATTGTGATAACTTGAAGACAGCTTACGTGCACCTGTGGGCCCCCTACTTTCTGATGTGGACTACTAAATTCATTTTTTTGGGAGCCCACATGGCCCCTACACACATTATTTAAGCTTCAAACCCCGAGTCACACTGTAGATCTAACAACCTTTGCATGGATGCAAATTTCTTATGGCACAAAGAAAAAAATCTAAACATACTTCTGGCAAGTCCATGAATTATATTGCCAATCACAAATGATGACCAATGATAATTCTTATGGTTTTATTTTTCTCAAGAAAAATGATAAAGTATCTAGTATTCCATGTACAGGTATCAATTTGTGTTGTAGTTTAATTACCTACTAATGAAGTGAGGGTGTGCTTCACAGAAAAATGCTTTAATATATAATCACACATCATGTAATAAAACTACATAATTCAGTTCAGTTCATTAAAGTGCAATAGAGGCAAATTGGGGCTTATGTTTTATAAATTTACACTTGTTTCTAGCAATTAATATATTATATAATAGTTAAAAATGTAAGGTAATGGTCGATCAAGTTTCAATAGAAATTAAGTCATCTGCTAAGTTATTTAGATTTTATCTATGAGAATCTTATTATATTTTTATCCTCAATTTTTCACTTCAAAAGTATTGTTTGGATGTGTCAGTCCATGTACATTATATAGTCTAACTGTATTTAATACATTTGCATTAAATCAACAGAACCCTTTAGTCAGATAGAACCAAACTTGCTAGGAGGTAATAGATACATGTATAGGATCAAAATATGTTCAAAATGAAGTTGTTACACTAACACTAGGAGGAACCACCTGAAATAGATATTTTATGAAAAATATTATACAATTACTGTCTTTTGATGAGGTAAATGTGTGGAGTTGTTGACTTTTGAAAAAAACTGTTATTCACCGAACCCAGCGGGCGAGGTGAATAACAAGAGTTTTTTCAAAAGTCAATAACTCCACACATTTACCGATTCAAAAGACAGTTATTGTTTTATTCAATAAAAAAGGATATTCACTAAAAATAAAATGGTTATTCACAGCGGGAAAATGCATGCGATTGTTATTTAAAAAAGGGAATAACCAGGATTCTATAAATAACAATCGCATGCATTTTCCCGCGGTGAATAACCATTTTATTTTTAGTGAATATCCTTTTTTATTCAAATTTTTCAGTCACATTATTTTTATACAAAATGTTTTATATATTATTGAATAATAGAAATCTATGTCTGAAAAACCATAAGTGTTAACTAATTTGGAATAAAGTATCACTGAGTGGTTTAGAATGCTCATGAAAGTATGTGTGTCAGTGGGGGTGGGGTTTAATAGAGGCTTATGAAATGTACAATGTTAACTAGTACAAATTTAGTCTAATATTGCTAATACAACTGAGCATAGTGAATTGTAATCAGGAAATCCGAATTTGTTCCAAATAAAGGGCCCATACTACACTAGAAACCAAAAAAAATCAAAGAAGTATAGAAAACTTTTTAAACTGAGTTTTCAGAAGTAAAAAGGATTGGGGTGCATGCTTTTCTGGCTATTTTCTCCAATAGTTTTTGGAGTACAAAGTTTTCATTGTTTTCTTTGTTTTTTTTTTAAGCTTTTAGTAATGTCTTTACAAATATGTCATATTTTGTAAAGATTTTAAAAATAAAATACATGTAGGTAGCAATAAGCAAAGCATATGTAGATTTATTTTGAGATATTGAAAGGATTGTTTAAGAAATAGATTATTGCCAGCGGGCTTTATGGGAATTAGAACAAGGTCTGACCATGTTCTAATTCCCATAAAGCCCGCTCGCAATAATCTATTTCAATTCTAATATGTCTAACAAATGTTTCAAAATTTCGAAGCGGTTCTAAGAGGACGCTTTCAGTGGTAATATTGTTGTTTGAAACTAATCCGATATATCCCAAAACAGTATGTTAAAGCAGATAAAATTGACATAAACATATATTCTCGTCATTTTATTGAATGTACGTACCTTTTAAACAAAAATATTGAGAAATCTTAATGAAATTGCATTGTTCCAGTTAAAAATTTTCAGTTCAGCGTAATATGACGTCGGAATTCTAATTGTGACGTCATATTAATTCGAATGTAGAGTTGTTTAAAAAAAATGTATCTGGAGTAGTTTAATTAAATCAAATAAATCTCAGAATTCAGACTAAAAATAACTAAATTATTAACAATAACGATAATTATGGATAACACATAACAAACGGCATTTGTAAGTAAGTTTTTACATTCACACAAAACACGCAGTTTACGCATGTGCAAACTAAACTTATTGGAATTTTGACACGACTTTGTTTACATAGCTAAAGCAGGACGTCATATTAGAATTATTTTTTATGATCATTCAGTAGTTGGTCAACAGGTTTTTCTATGTCTTTTATGTTTTTCAGGAAGATTTTTGTTTTTAATTAAATATATATTTTAATTTCTTTGTGTTCATCTCATTACATGTAATTTTTCTACAACTTTTAAAAACTTATTCAAAATTATTGCATTTTCAGCACCAGAAGAAGCCAAAGACTATCAATTCGGGAACAGCTAATGGTAAGTGTTTTAAACCAAATTCACATGTATTAAAATAATTTGTTACTTCCTGTTGTGAATTTGATTTATAACTGCGAAACAAAATTATGACCCTTGAACTTAAAACAATTGCTTGAAAATAACAGTTTTCCAGACTGTTTGTATTTTGAATTTATAATGTTATATGTGCTGAAATGGACTTGTTGATTGTCTGATATCTGGCATTGTAAAATACTGATGATTTGCTGTGTTGCATTTTTAAATATTTTCAATACATTTTACACATTTAAAGGTCAAATCATATATGCTTGATGTGCTACTTATGAATGTAATAAGGTAGATGACATCATATTTTGAAACTGAATTATGTAAGGTTAATTTGAGACATTTTGTTTATTTTAATGCAAAGTTTGATTATATTTTCAGATCAGTGGTTAAGGTAGTTACATGTACAATTTAATCATCTACATGTACTATTGATCACTTGGCATGTCAACATTAAGGTTGTCAGTGTTAGCCTTACTGCGGTCAGTTGGTGCTTTACAAGGAGTGCCAGTTTTCCTGTCTAAAGGGCTTTTCTCTCAGTACTCCAACTTCCTCCCGCCACAATATAGCTGATAATTTCCTGAAAGTAGAATAAACACCATTCCATTAAGCAAACATATTTTCAGATCTAGTATGAAACTGCCTCATATCTGTATCTCCCTAGGATTACTGGGAAAAGTTTTATGTATTCCCTGTCATCTTTCCATAGCAAGTTCTTTTGCCCTTAGCTATACTTAAAAGTTTGAAGAAGTTTTATTCCTGCTTACTTGCTCATAACCTGTAGTTACCATATACACATGTAATAATAATAAATAAACCATACCGTACACTCCACAATCATGAAAATAAATGCATAGCCTTCTTGGATACATAACACCCATCCTTTTCTTATTAAATTCTAAAAGTTCTCTGCTTGGAGCCATCTTTAAAGTATTGTCGTGTTAGGAAATAGCTGTTGTTTCATTAGTATTACTAGTGACAACTTCTTATCTTCTGAAAGAGGCCAATAATTTTCTGCCAATTATAAAAATGTTTCAAATGTATGTTTTAATAACCTTTTTTTTATAGAATAATGACATCAAGCAAAATAAACATGTTGTAGACATGTTATCAAAAGGGGAAGATATGGAAGGATTCCAGGTCAAGTTCATCAACTCAGAAATCGGTATGAAAATCGCATCATTATTGTTGTGTCAGCATTATTACATTTCTCTAGCTAATTATTTTCCACCAGTTTCTAATGCACTTTAAACAGAATGAAACTTGTTTGTCCCATCAACATTTTGAAAATTAGTACCATCAGCTGTCAATTGGTCTGTAATTGTCTGCTGTAATTATGTTAAACTTGAGACGTTAAAGCACTGTTGTTAGTTTAACATAGGACCCTTTAAAAATGTCTTCTTCTCTGAATCTCATTAACCAATTAAACAAAACATACTCACAATATTGTTTGGCTGGTCCTCTTGTAAATTTAATGTTTTTTTTAAATAATAAATTTAAAATGGTCACCGATACCACCTCAGGACTTAGTTTGACATAGGACCCTATGGGCAGGGCTCGCGTTGGAGGGCGACTCGGGCGAAGAAGTCGCCTTATCGTGTTCCCACTTCGCCGTCGATCACCTTCAAAAGCGAAGTGAAGTCGCCCTTTCATTTTGTAGAATCGCCTAATGTCGCCTTTCAAATTTTATTCCCATTTTGGTAAGAAATGTTAATATTTTTGATACCGCGTCATGTTTATTTTTATTTACGCGCCAAAGTTGAACTGGTACCCTTTTAACTTTTATTTGGTATATAAAGCGTAGGTTTAAAATATGACCGGAAACCAGTTCAGAGCACAATAACTTGTGAAAATTTCCGGAACGGATATGAATTTGGTGCCGGAGATTGCAGATAGTGGTGAAATGAGTTTTGCAATGATAGAAACGTAGTAAAAATAGTATTTTGGCAGTTACTTAAAACAAATTTAAGTTAAATATGCTTAAATACTTTTATTGTGAATTTTACAATTTTACATAATATATTATGTGTCGCAATTATGTAATTTTCTACTTCTAGTTCAAATAGTACTTCATTAAAAATCAATCAAATAGTGTATCAATGACAAAGAAACATTTATTTTAATGAACAGTTTTGTGACAGTTTATTCTTTTTTTATTGTTATGTTTAATGCATGTGTTTTTAAAAATGTGTGAAATAAGTAAACTGAATAGTTAATCAAATCTTTGATACTTTATCCTCAATAAATTAAACTGCTAAAAAGACATCTAGCAATGAAAATGCAAATGCCAACACTTATTAAAAAAAAAACAAAGTAAACAGGACGCTTTCGCGACATATTATGCAACTTCTCCCTGTTGTCCACCCACTTCTCCCTGTTCTATCCTCACTTCTCCCTGTCAGCCACCCAAAAGAGAAGTGACTTCTCCCTATAATTTTGACCCAGCGTGAGCCCTGATGGGAAAAAGTTAAAAGGCTTCTTCCCTGAAACCAGTTAACCAATGAAAGCAAAACTTACTAGCATTATTGTTTGGATGGTCCTATTTAAATTGTGTTTTTTAATGCCAATTGGAAATTCAAAATGGCAACCACCACAGGACCCTATGGGAAAAAAGTTTGAAAAGACCTCTTCTCTAAATTGGGTTAAACATTAAAAACTAAATTAACTCATAGAATAGTCCTGTATCAAGTTTATTTTTGTATGCGAATTGGAAATTAAAATGGCTACCACATGACTTAGTTTAACATAGGAGCCTATGGGGAAAAAATTTAAAAGGCTTTTTCTCTGAAACGAGTTAACCAATGGAAACAAAACTAAGAAGCAAAATTGTTTGAATGGTTGTTTATAAAGTTTATGTTTTTAATGCCAGTTTGAAATTCAAAAGGCAATCACCACAAGACTGAGTTTAACATATGACACCAAGGTAAACAAGTTTAACAAAGCCTCTTCTCAAAAACTGGTCAACCAATAGAAATAAAACTTATAAACGTATTCATAGGATAGTCCTGTATAAAGTGTATATTTTTATGCCAATTGGAAATTCAAAATGACTGCCAATGCATGTCCTACTTTAAATGTTTGAAAATATGTGAAAAATTATAAAACGCTTCTTCTCGGAAACTGCTTAACCAATTAAAACAAACTTATCACCCGTATTCATTGAATGGTCTTAAATAAGGTTTATGGTTTTATGCTTTCACTACCACAGGACTCGGTGTAACACAGGATCCTCTGGAAATTTTTGTAAAAGGCTATCTCCTCTGAAACTAGTTAACCACATGAATATGTTTAACAGAGGACTCTATTTTCAATGCCATATTATATGTGAATGTTTATCGGACGGGTCTCATAAAAGTTTATGTTTGCTTATTTGAACAAAAATCCCTGATGGCTGCAGTTGTAATAATTAATTTAACATAGAAACCTACAGGATAACATTAAAATAGCTTTGTATCTGAAACTATTGAAACAGCAAGATTCATTGTTTGGTCGCTGCCAGTAGAAAAATGAAAATTACAGGACTTAGTTTAACATCAGGTAAATGCCATCTCCATTACCTATAAAATCAGATTCTCTAGTTTTTCAAAATTTTCTCCAGTTGGTTGATGTAAACTAACTAATACAGATTTGCTTTACAGGTTCTGGAGTTTTCACTACCAAGGCCTTCAAAAAGGGTGATTTCCTCTTAGAATATGATGGTGAGGTCATTTCTAAGAATGGGGGGATGAGGCGTCTGGATACCTATCCACCAGGCACAGGCAGCTTCATCTTCTTTGTCAAAAGCAAAAACAGGCACTTTTGGTAAGTACTTTACAACATTTTGAAGCTTGTATCCCCATAAAGAAATGAGTAAAATATCCCCACATTGAAGTAAATATCAAGCTATTATTTTTCTATAACTTCTCATATTTCTTGATGGGGCCACGGTGGCAGAGTGGTTAAGGTAGTTCATCTACTATTGATCATGTGGTCTGTCAACACTGACGTTGTGTGTTCGAGTCTCACTGCGGACTGGGTGTGCTTTACTCCAATCTTAATTGACAAGGATTGTCAGTTTTCCTGCTGAAGGTCGGAGGTTCTCTCAGTGTACTCTGGCTTCCTCCCCCAATAAAAACTGGACGCCATGATATTGCTGAAAAATTGCTGAAAGTGGTGTTAAAACATCATCAAACAAACCGTGGTGTTTGCATGTTGATTAGATAAATCTACCTTACACTCGTTTAAAACCTATAATATACAGACAGTTTATGGAACTTGTATGGTCAGGATAGACACACATGAGTCTCAACTTGTTAACTTAAATATTAAAAACATATCCTGTTGAACAGTTGTCCCATACTCTTAACCAGCTACTTAATATCTTTATCTAACAATCATTATTTCTATCAGTACAAAATGTTGAATAAATATACATATTACTGGTATCTTAAATTTTTTCAGCATTGATGGCACTTTTTCCAAGCGTATAGCGAAGTTCATCAATGACGGCATTAATGAAGAGCAAAATGCAAAAATGAGAACGTTGGATGTTGGTGGACAGGTCCATCTAGCGTTATTTGCCATCAAGGATATTCTTCCTGGGGAAGAAGTAAGATATGATTATGGTGTGAAGAATCTTCCCTGGAGGATAAAAAGAAGGCCTAAAAATGTAAATATTGCTTCATATACATAGAGGACAAATTATTTATGCAGTTAACTTTATATTAACTCCAAATCAGTTTGCTTGAAAACCATTGATTTAACAAAGTGGTATCATCTTTTTTGTTTTTGTCATTGTACATAAAACCCTGGTTTATTGAACACCTATCTCTTGAAAATTAGAAATTGTGCAAGGATCCATCTAAAAAGACATTCATACAAATCGCCACTTGCACCTGGAAAACAACGTAATTGGTGTTGTTAATAATGATGGAAGCTAGACATTATTGATTTGTGATTACAGGTAAATAGACAGGCATGAATGGAATTCATTAATCTTCAAATTCAAAATATTTACTTTACCAGGCCAATTATCAAATAAAAAAAAATTGAGTTAGATGATTAGATCTCTTCACTGGCAAAATTCTGTAGGCTGACTTCCTTTAGCGAACAGTCTGTCCATCAGTCAGTCTGTGTATCCATGCGTCCATTCTGTCTAAAACTAATCATGTCGGCACTATTATTTTTTTGTCTTTTGAGGTAGGCATTTGATATTTGGTTTTCAAGAGTATGTGTCACATACCATGTTTGATGTCATTTGATCTTGAACTTTGACCTCAAGGTCACATTATTGCTTTCTGTATGACATATGTGTCTGGGCTGTAAGTTTTTTTCCCTTTTGAGGTAGGCTTTTGATATTTGCCTACCATGTAAAGTGACCTTGCCGTTGGACCTTGAACTTTAACCTAATTAACATTGAACTTTGCATTTATGCTTTGTTCATGGAAAAATTGTATCCAGGCTGTCACATTTTTTACGCCTGTCTAAGATGTAGTATGGGAACAGCCATGGCGCACATGAGATATTGGCAAGTTTGAATACCAGCCAAATCACTTCCGCCATTAAGAATAATGACCCTTTATTTTTACAAACAATGGCAAATTGGCCTTGTCCGCTCTCTAACTCAACAGTTGTTGTCCGATCTTTATGAAACTTGGGGAAAATTTATGTTTATAATATTTCAGCCAAGTTTGATAACCAGCCAAATCACTTTAGCCATTTCAGAGTTATGGCCCTTTATTTGTAAAAAATGGCAAATTCGCCTTTTCTGCTCTTTAACTCAAACAGTTGTTTTGTGACCTTCATGAAATTTGGGGAAAATATTTATGTTCATAATATCTTGGCTAAGTTATGATTACCAGCCAAATCACTAGCCACTTCAGATTTATGGCTATTTATTTAAAAAAAGGTATATTGTCCTTTTCCGCTCTCTAACTCAAACAGTTGTTGTCTGATCTTCATGAAACTTGTGGAAAATATTTATGGGCATGATATCTGGATCAAGATTAATAACCAGCAAAAATGCTACAATTGGCATATTTTATAGTACTTAAGCACTTGTTCTTCTTTGAGATAGCTTTTGACAATTGGCGTGAGGGTTTGACCTTTACTTGTTTAAGGTTGCATTACTATATGAATGACGAATTTATGTCCAGACTTGAACTAATTTCTCATTTGAGGTTGGTTTTAATATTTACCATGCGGGTAGATCTTTCAAGGCAACATGTTCGAACCATGGTTGGTTGACCATTTCCTAGAACTATGACCTCAAGGGCACTACTTTCTGAATGACAAATTTGTGTCTGGGCTTTAATATTTTTGGCCGGGTTGCACGAAGAAACCTGGGTTATAGTATGGTGAAGTCAGGCGAATGGGCAGGCAATTGGGCAGGCTTGCAGACAGGGAAAATAGGGTATCTATTTTGTGTAATCAACTCCTCCTACAGTTTTTAACCCAGATCTCTGATACTTCACAGAAAGATTGCACATGTATTGAAGTTGTGCACCTGCTATTATGGAAGTGTTCCAGGATTGTTTTCCTATTTTTCCTGCCTTGAGTACTTAGTCATTTCTTAGAACATTGTACTAATTTTGTGTAATCAACTCCTACAATTTTTTACACAGGCCCAAACTTCTTCCGATAAATTATAAACCATCATTACATTTTTATTAAGGCACTTGGTTTGTAACCCGGCCATGGCATGAGGGTAAATCATTTCATGGTTGGTGACCTATGACCTTGAACTTTGACCTCACTGTCCCATTACAGTTTTTGAAAGAAAGTGAAACTGAGCTAATAGGAATTTTTTTGAGGAAAACAAAAGTAGAAGCTGAAGTCAATATTATATCTTTTTGGAACAAAATCATTAATGTTCTTACTTTGGCATTATTGCTTGATGTGATCTAATACAAAAAAAAGAACTAAATCAACTAAGGGTCCTCAGATTTTATATATTGTGACTATGCATCATAATATAAAGATCCATATATTGTTTAGGTTAAGATGCCAATCATTTATGTAAGACAAACGAGAACAAGGTCATAAGTAAGTTTAATACTTTTAATTACATTGCTCCACATGTTTTAGGAAATGTTATCTTTAAATGTGATATCAGGTATAATTTTAGATATTGCAATACATTTACAGATACCACAGATTAACTCAAGGTATGACTAAAATTTATTCATTATGCTGCAACAGCTCTAAGGAATGCACTGCAGATAATTAAGAAAGTGCTCCAAGTTTAATAAATAAAAAGCATTAATTGAATTCTTTGCCTGCAATAAAGTAACCTGAAATCTATAAAATCTGATGTAGCAAACCTAAAGGTTGTTATGCTGATGCTATGCTTTCAGTTTTGCTAGCTTTTTGTATGCTTTTATGTACTCATTTTTTGCACATTTATTTATTTATTCTGGTCAACATAGACCTTGCTTTTCTGCCTGGCCTATAACAATGTGTATTGTGCACTCTTTAAATTTTCAAATTATATGTGATCCTTTCATCAACACAATGTGTCATTTGCGACATTCATTGATGAATGAGCTCACATGGAAGCACTCTTTGGATAAGTGGTTAAGGTTGTTAGTTATCTACTAGTGATCATGTGGCCTGCCAACACTGATGTGGTAAGTTCAAGCCTTACTGTGAGTAGGGTGTGCTCTACTTTAACCTTTATAGACAAGGAATGCCAGTTTTTCTGCCAAAGGTGAAGGATTTTCAAGGGTACTACAACTTTCTCAGTAAAAAAACTATACCATGATGTAGCTGAAAAGGGGCTGAAAGCAGCATTAAGCCGCATTCCAACAAACAACCAAAGTATGGGACATAAGTGTTCAAAGGTCACTGTGCAGCATTGAATCAAATGGATGTCTTACCTACATGTATAAAACTGTTGTTTGTATACAGATTTAAAAGTAATCTGGCTCAAAAATGTCATCACATCTGGCATGGCCATTTGTCACTTAAAATTTGGGTCATTACCTGGAAGCCCAAGGTCGCAACACAGCACTGAAGCATGGAATATTTTACCGTTTACTTTTTTTTAACTTGTATATAATTTCACGTGGACATGTTGTATTTATAAAATTATTTTTTTTTTACAATTTTTTGCCAAATAAACATTATTTCACCAAGACATTCAAGTTGCTTCATTAAAGGTCAAGTTTGTGACCTTTAACAATTCTAGTCAACCCCTTAACTTTATTATTTGCGAAAACCCACTTTGTAAATTAAAAAAAAGTAGTCTTATTGTTGCAGCACCAAAAGGCTTAATTATCAATGTTCCAGTGGCAGTCAAGATATTTTTCCCTGTGATCCATCCCTTTCCTATTGATTTATTGTTTGTTAATTTTGTCTCGCCCAGAATTAAGCTGAAATACTGCTCGCTGGACTTTAAGGAAGCAAAAATCATTCAATCAATCATTCTTTCTGGTTTTAATATCATTTGAAATTTGGGTTTTTTGAATGGCTGTAACTTAAAAAAAACTACATTGTTTGTATAAATCAGTACAAATATTATATATAAGGTCTCGAAAGAAAATTCCACATTTCATCTTGATTATGGAATAATAAAAATCTTCAAAAGTTTTGTTCAAATATTGTTTGTGATCCACATCAAAGGCTCCTTATTTTTTCTTGATCCAAAGAAAGCTTAGCCACAATTGATACAGTATATTTTGGTGCATTTTCTTAAATTTTTATGAAAGCTACTGTCAACCTTCATAATACATGTATTTAAACCAGCATTTAGTTTATCTCGCATATTTTCTAATACTTCATCACATTTGGAAATCGGCATTTTCTATGGCTTTCAAGATTTCTCTGGTTACAAGACTTCATATGAAAATGTTTATTGTTTTGTGGGTACCATAATACACATTGATCCTCTATTACAAGGGTCGCGGTGGCCAAGTGGTTAAAGTAGTTCGTCTACTATTGATCACATGGTCTGTAAACACTGAGATTGCGGGTTCAATTCTCAGTACTCGGGCTTCCTCCCCCAATTAAAACTGGATGCCATGATATAGCTGAAAAATTGCTGAAAGTACATTAAAACACCATTCAAACATTTCTCCATTACACCCTGTTAGGGTTTGACAATATCTATTTGTACGTTATTTTGCAAACTTATTTTCCTTGATATACCAGTCTTCACTTTAATATATTGCACAAGCTAGTTTTTCAATTGTTATAATTTGTTATAAACAGAAATTATTGTCATTAAACAAACCATCCATCACTGCACTGTTTAACATCGATTATCTTGTTTAAGTCATTACATGTTTAATAAAAATAATTTTCTAAGACACTTTAAAGTTAAGTGGATTAAGTACAGCTGATCCTTTAGATTGGTTCTTTCATTTCTGCTGATCAAATCATTCTTGTTTCTGATCAGCTGATATTTTTATCATTTTCTCCTCTGAAATTAAAAGTTTAAATGGACTGCACTTTTCAGGATTGAAGTTTTGGAGTTTGATGGTCATGTTAATGTTTTTGTGAAACTTTAATCACATAATCAAACATTCATATTCTTTACAAAAAACTAAATTTCAGGCTGAAGAAACAACATCTTTTTATAAATATGAATATGTTAAATATATTTGATTATCTAAGTATTTTGTAACCATGCATTGTAGGATGACAAAATTTGGTATATATACTGCTGATGAATAGTACATCATAGTCTATTGGGTCTCGCCTGACAGTGATGTCAATTTCATGGTACAGTAGCTACGATAAAGCTCATTTTTCTGTGTGAACACTTGTCTTAAAAAATTTCTCTCCTTCACCTGAATGCAATATTGTATGAGCTCAGATAGATTCAATTTCTTCTTAGTTAGGCTTGTCATAATAGAACATTTTTCATCAAGGACATCTTTGAGTTGAATTATATACAAGTAGGGTCACCATGACCACAGTAAAATATAATTTTTTTACTAGTAGTCCATAGCCACAGCTTAATTATGCTTTGTACAAGCTTTTTATTTATTTCAGTGATACATTCTTCAGAAAGAGTACAGCGATAAAGAGTGAAAAGTTTGAAGAGAATCTACAGAGGCTAACTGCCCAAATGAAAGATTCAAGGCCTTTGCCAGCAGATCAAAGGCTTAAGGTATTGGAATTAATACATATGTATGTTGTGTCCACCTTTTGCTTCTTTCATTTTATGTATTGACATTTAACGTAGTCAAATTATACAATACTGAAATGTTGTCGGAAGCTTTGTAGGACCCTGCTACATTTTGTGACTTATAACCCAGCACCCCATATTCAATAGGGTGTATATTATTTGCATCTATATATTTGTTTGTAAAAAGTTATAGAGCGCTGATTTCATCAGGGAGCATTATCTCACAGAAGTACTTGTTGGGTTTCAGGTTACTCACTTTCTGTTTTTGTTTTGTGTGTTTTGGTATTTTTTCATATTGTTTATCAGGAATACTCCTCTGACTTTCGTCTATTGTTGTTTGATCAGTGTCATGAAAATATTCAATACTGTTGAAGTACTCTTATTGCCATTGACATAAGGGTATACCCATCTCTTATGTTCAACTCCTCCTACACCACTGAATGGAATTTGATGAAACTTAAACAGAATCTTTGTCACATAGCGCCATTGTGCACCTGATATTTAACATTTTGACCGGAATGATATTTGGGTTTTCCCACAGAAAAAAATGGACATTGCTATTCTTCGAGGTGGGGGAGGGATGGGGGTTCCCATGTTTTATCCGCAACTCTTCCTACACTAGATTAAGTTTCAAGTTCGTAAGTAAGAACACATGCATTTTAAAAAAAATTAATGGTGAGCATTGCTCACAGTTTTTTTTATGCTAGTTTTTATTATTTTAATGTGTGTTCAAAGGCGCAACCAAACTCATAATTCCTATAATAATTTGTTACTTTTTAACATCGAAAATGAACATTATACATGTTTATGGCCTCTCCTTGACCAGAAGTCGATGTTTCTTTGTATTCTTTACAAATAAATGATACTTACATTTAATAAAACACACTTGGAACATGAAATTTACTTACATAATCATTTAAGATGGATATTGAGCTTAAATTTTGGTATGGCTCACAAAAAACATACATTTATTGCATTTACAAATAAATGACCAATTTCGGACATTTTCAATTCGTTGTTCAAATCTGTTAATGAAGTTTTATTCTTCGTTGGCTTTGTAATTTCTTGGTCTGAGGCTCCTGCGAGAATAAAAAGTATTTCACAGTACATTAAAACTTTTTCCTGTCTGTTTTTTTTTAATGTCCCATGGACGAATGAAAAATGAAAATTGATCACGTTTAATTTCTTTGCAGATGACTAAACCATGCAGTGTTAAACTAAAGAGATTCTGCATGAAGCAGTTGAAAGGTATCAAATTTATCAGTAAAAATTTTAATGAATAATTTAGGTAAAATGTATTCATTTGATCTTGAATAAAAGCTGTATTCATCTTGTGTTAGTATGTATTCTCCATATATGTAGATCAATTAGGCAAATACTTTGTGACTCGTCTGGCTCAACCATTGAGCTATTTCCATCAAAACTTCTATCATCTGTTAATCTTTTTTATCATCTCCTATTTCATCTTTGCTGAACAATAATGTGTACAGACCAACAATTTCAAGGCAAAATTATATGTAGCTGTCCCCTGACTTATCTAAAGTATATGGCAGGGGGAAGTGCATGAATAGTTATGTGTAAGAATTGAATGTCTGAATTTTACTAGAGTTGAACTGAGGGCTTTACAGAAAATTCTTGTTCGGTCAGAATGCAGATCCTGAATATAGCTGAAATACTACTCTCTTGACATTAAGAAAACATCCAATAATTCAGCTTAGCCTATTTTAATCAGTTGGTATTTCTGTGATTTGATTTAGGAACTGGTAATTTGAAAATTGATGCTGGTCCATAAAGAAAATTAGTGCCAATAACCTTAATTCAAAAAAAACCTTTTTGTCAAGTCTGCAAAGTCAATTTTATGAGTTATTATGATACTTTAATTTCCCGCAATTATTTAATTTTAGGAATGGGCACTTTTAAAGTTCTTGATTCAGGTACATCAGCTACACCCAGTACAGAGATAGGTAAGACTTTTGTAGTAATTACACCCCCGCTTCAAAGAAGAGGGTATATACTGTTTTACCTCTGTTATTTGTCTTTCCATCTGTCCATAACAAAAATTGATGTCACAGTTTTTTAAGCAACTGTAGAATGCAGAAGCCTGTTATTTTGCATATTGCTTTATCCTATTTATCCCATACAATAAATATAAACAATTAAATTGATCCAATGAAACTGGAAATTATATAAATATATAAGCCAATATCGATTCAGGTCCTCCCATGAACTATTTCTGGAAATCACAAGACCTGGTTTCTCAACACCAGATTTTTTTAACACTCTTCATCGCCCTTTGTCCTTAGGATTGTCAAGACAAGAGAATAATTTAATGCAACTCTTTCTTCTTTTGTGTTTTGTTCGTGCTGCTTTAACAAGTTGGAAAATAAATTTAGGACTGAAATGCCAGTCAGAATATACTGCCATTTTATAGGTCAGTAATTGGATATATGCTCCAGATAATGGTAAATTGAACCATTATTTGATCATGGATCTATATAATTTTTTCATCAATCAGTCATTAAATGCATAAAATATATATAATGTATAATCTATAATCTATAAATTTTCAATATTAAATAATGTTATGGATATTAATTCTTTTATAGTGAATTCATCAGTACCATGCTCACATGTGGTTTCATCACAAGAGGCATTACATCAGTCTTGTATAAACCAACCTCAACACACAGAGGCCTCCCATCAGTCTTCTACAGACCAACCTCCACACACAGAACCATTACATCAGTCTTGTATAGACCAACCTAAACACACACAGGCCTCCCATCAGTCTTCTACAGACCAACCACCACACAAAGAACCATTACATCAGTCTTGTATAGACCAACCTCAACACACAGAGGCCTCCCATCAGTCTTCTACAGACCAACCACCACACACAGAACCATTACATCAGTCTTGTATAGACCAACCTCCACACACAGAGGCATTCCATCAGTCTTGTACAGACCAACCACCACACAAAGAACCATTACATCAGTCTTGTATAGACCAACCTCCACACACAGAGGCATTCTATCAGTCTTGTACAGATCAACCTCAACACACAGAGGCCTCCCATAAGTCTTGTACAGACCAACCACCACACACAGAACCATTACATCAGTCTTGTATAGACCAACCTCCACACACAGAGGCATTCTATCAGACTTGTACAGATCAACCTCAACACACAGAGGCATCCCATCAGTCTTGTACAGACCAACCACCACACAAAGAACCATTTCATCAGTTTTGTATAGATCAATCTCAACACACAGAGGCCTCCAATCAGTCTTGTACAGACCAACTGCCACAAACAGAACCATTACATCAGTCTTATATAAACCAACCTCAACACAAAGAGGCCTTCCATCAGTCTTGTACAGACCAACCACCGCATACAGAACCGTTACATCAGTCTTGTATAGACCAACCTAAACACATAGAGACCTCCCGTCAGTCTTGTACAGACCAACCTCCATGCACAGAGGCATTCCTTCAGTCTTGTACAGACCAACCACCCCACACAGAACCGTTACATCAGTCTTGTATAGACCAACCTAAACACATAGAGACCTCCCATCAGTCTTGTACAGACCAACCTCCATGCACAGAGGCATTCCTTCAGTCTTGTACAGACCAACCACCGCACACAGAACCGTTACATCAGTCTTGTATAAACCAACCTCAACACACGGAAGCCTCCCATCAGTCTTGTACAGACCAACCACCCCACACAGAACCGTTACATCAGTCTTGTATAGACCAACCTAAACACACACAGGCCTCCCATCAGTCTTGTACAGACCAACCTCCATGCACAGAGGCATTCCTTCAGTCTTGTTCAGACCAACCAACGCACACAGAACCATTACATCAGTCTTGTATAGACCAACCTCCATGCACAGAGGCATTCCTTAAGTCTTGTTCAGACCAACTGCCACACACAGAAGCATTGCATCAATCTTGTACAGACCAACCTCCATGCACAGAGGCAGCATACATGCTTTCATCAGTTTTGCATGACAGAACAGAATTTTGCAAAGATGGTAAATAAAAAACTGATGTATTTTTAGTCCTTAATATAATATACCATGCTATGGCCCATATTTTAAGTAAATAGTAAAATTTAATATTTTTACAGTTTGTCTCTATCTTGTTAATATTTTTACAATTGAAAATACAGTCTTTGTATACAAATGATACACTGGAAGACTTAGAAATTTTACTCTAATAAACATAGGCGATGAAAGTTTTAAAAGATTTGTAGTCCTTTCATTCTGATCAAAGATAATATGTAAACATAACCTTGTACTGTTTTTTAACTGAGATATTTATAATACATAATAACTTTTAAGGGAGATTGCTTATATTTGTTTAATATTATGCTTTTACAACTGTGTTGTAATGCAGTCTATTTGTTCCTAAAACATAAATCCAAAATTGCTGTACTCATTTTAAAGGTAACAATTAACATTGAGTTTGAAACGATTGTACAATATCCGAGTCTTACGGTATTTTCAGGTTTAATATTAAAATAAATTAGAATAAAATAAAAATGTGTAGCTCTAAATATTGGTCATTGACTGGTCTTATGGACCGATAAAAGTATATTGGACCTCTTACTTTATTATACATTTAAACATTTTTTTGGTTGATAAAATTGACCATATCTGAATATGTGATTGTATATTATTTCATGAATAGAATTTTACTTTTTTTATTGGTATAAAAAAGTACAATTCTAATTGTCATTCTTAAAAATTATATACTCAAGTGTAAAACAAGTATATATTCCTAATCGATGTTATATAAAGTATCAACACTCTTTATGAGGTCATAGTAAGATTTTTCAGATATTTTAATGACGTCACAATTATATTTGGGTCCTAATTGCAGACAAGTCCTGCAACTCAAAGGTTTGGTTGTTGAAAAAAATTAATATATTACATGCCCTATTAGAATCGAAATAATTCATTGGGGGAAATAATATATACTGATTTTACCATGGGTTTGCCCTAACGCACGAGGTAAAATATTGGACATAAAGAGACAACCATTGGTAAAATCAGTATATTTCATGCCCCAATGAATTATTTCTTTATACTTTAGTAGCGAATCAGAAAAGCTGTCTCAATTAATCATTCAATTAATGTATCTGATTCATTTTTGCATCAGTAACAGTACCTCTTGTTTAATGTTAACAGAAACATGGCAAAATTCTTGAAATCATCAAACTAGCAAAATTTTTTGGCTTAATTTATATAATAAAAAAATTACTTAAATATGTGGTGTCAATCACTATTTCTCAACCCAACACTCAAAAATGTATATTCATCTTGGTTAATGGCTGGGTGAATGTTACATTTGCTCTGGTTTTGAGATCCTAACATAACTAAATAATAATCTTTCAGATTGATCCAATTAATAATTGTGCAATTTAGGTCAAAGATATTTAGAGTTAGCAAGCTAAGGTTTGTAGAAAAAAATACTATGTCCCCCGTACTTACCTCCCCCAGGAAGGCATTTTGATTACACAATAATGATCAAAGTAAGGGAAATGCACATATATTTATTCAACATAATGCAATATGGATTAGTTTAAATGAGTGTTTATGGTTAAGAAAAAGTGAAGGTCAGGTTTGATGGGGGGGGGGGGGGGCAGTAGTACATAGTATTCTTCAGCCTTAGTGATTTCTTTATTCTTTATTACCATTTTCAGCTGTGGTTTCATCACAAGAGACACAAGAGGCATTGCATCAATCTTGTACAGACCAACCACCACAACCACACATAGAGACCGCATCAATGTCGCAGGACAAAACTGAATTTTGCCAATACAAAAAGGGTACATTAACTAACCTGAATTAAGACAACCTTAATTTGTCTATTCCCTTCGATTGTTTGTTTGTTGGAATTACTCCACTTTCAGCAATTTTTTGCAATATCATGGCATCCAGTTTTTATTGGGATGTTCCCTGAGAAAACCACTGACCTTTGGTAGGAAATCTAGCAGTCCTTGTCAATTTAGATTGTAGTCGAGTACACACTGTCTGCAGGGAGACTGGAACTACTTTAACTCAGTCACTGAGGCCCTATTCCTTTGACACATGTCAACTGAATTTTAACAACTTACAAGATACTACCAATTAAACACATCAATATTTGGATGGAAGAACAATTTAATTTTAGGCACATATTAGATTTTTGATGCATGGATTTTTCCAGGGTTTGATGGCTGTAGACATTTTTGCAGTCGTGCTGAATAAGCATCAGGTCTGAAACATCAATTGTACTGGTGAAATATAATTGTACAGTATAAACAAGTTTATTCACTTGCAGCTTATATTTTTCTCAGACAGTGATTAAAATAATATACATTTATACATTTTGAAAGAAATTAAATTTTTAAACTAACTGGAATATGTTTGTTCATCAATAAGTTATAAATTTTCATTTGTAATCCCTTTTAAAAACATGAACAAACGAAAAATGAGTAAAATGAGACAAAACCTTTGCCATTTTTGTCTCGCCTGCGACGAAAGTCGCTGGAGGCGAGACATATGTATGGGAATCCGCCGGCGGCGGCGTAAACACTTGACATCTTGCTTCATATCTTTGTAAGCCCAAGCCCTAGGTCCATCAAATTTTGTCCAGAGGTAGCTTATGATGAGTACTTGCCTGTCAGTCACCTGTCACCTGACCTTGACCTCAATTTCACGGTCCAGTGACTACGTTAAAGTTTTTGGGTTACGACAGTTCCTCTGTAACTATGCATGGTAGGATGACAATATTTGGTGTATAGGTTGCTGATGACGAGTACATGACTGTCTGGTAGGTGTCACCTGACCTTGACCTCAATTTCACGGTCCAGCGACTACGTTAAAGTTTTTGGGTTACGACAATTCCTCTGTAACTACGCATGGTAGGATGACAATATTTGGTGTATAGGTTGCTGATGACTAGTACATGACTGTCTGGTAGGTGTCACCTGACCTTGACCTCAATTTCACGGTCCAGCGACTACGTTAAAGTTTTTGGGTTACGACAGTTCCTCTGTTACTACGCATGGTAGGATGACAATATTTGGTGTATAGGTTGCTGATGACTAGTACATGACTGTCTGGTAGGTGTCACCTGACCTTGACCTCAATTTCACGGTCCAGCGACTACGTTAAAGTTTTTGGGTTACGACAGTTCCTCTGTAACTACGCATGGTAGGATGACAATATTTGGTGTATAGGTTGCTGATGACTAGTACATGACTGTCTGGTAGGTGTCACCTGACCTTGACCTCAATTTCACAGTCCAGCGACTACGTTAAAGTTTTGGGGTTACAACAGTTCCTCTGTAACTATGCATGGTAGGATGACAATATTAGGTGTATAGGTTGCTGATGACTAGTACATGACTGTCTGGTGGGTGTCACCTAACCTTGACCTCAATTTCACGGTCCAGCGACTACGTTAAAGTTTTGGGGTTATGACAGTTCCTCTGTAACTACGCATGGTGGGATGACATTATTTGGTGTATAGGTTGCTGATGACTAGTACATGACTGGTAGGTGTCACCTGACCTTGACCTCAATTTCACGGTCCAGCGACTACGTTAAAGTTTTTGGGTTACGATAGTTCCTCTGTAACTACGCATGGTAGGATGACAATATTTGGTATATAGGTTGCTGAGTAATAGTACATGACTGTCTGGTAGGTTCCACCTGACCTTGACCTCAATTTCACGGTCCAGTGACTACATTAAAGTTTTTGGGTTACGGCTGTTCCCTGTAACTATGCAGGGTATGGTGACAATATTTTGTATACAGGCCGCTGCTGATATTTAATGCTATTTACGTAATGCTTATGACCAAATTTATTTTCGTTACTGATGCGGAATGCAGGCGAGACGTTTTTCTGTGTCCACACTTGTTATTGTCTTGCCTGCGACGAAAGTCCCTGGAGGCGAGACATATGTATGGGAATCTGGCGGCAGCTTAAACACTTGGACATCTTGCTTGATATATTTGTAAGCCCAAGCCCTAGGTTCATCAAATTTAGTGGATAGGTAGCTTCTGATGAGTACTTGCAACTCAGTCACCTGTCACCTGACCTAGACCTCAATTTCACGGTCCAGTGACTACGTTAAAGTTGTTGGGTTACGACAGTTAATCTGTAACCACGCATGGCAGGATAACAATATTTGGTACATAGGTTGCTGATGAATAGTACCTGACTGTCTGGTAGGTGCCACGTGACCTTGACCTCAATTTCATGATCCAGCGACTACGTTAAAGTTTTTGGGTAATGGCTGTTTCTCTGTAACCATGCATGGCAGGATGACAATATTTGGTATTTAGGTTGCTGATGAATAGTACATTACTCTCTGGTAGGTGTCACCTGACCTTGACCTCAATTTTAACAGTCCAGTGACTACTACGTTAAAGTTTTTGTATTGGGACAGTTCCTCTGTAAATATGCATGGTATGGTGACAATATTTGGTATACAGGCCACTGCTGATTACTAATGCTATTTACATAATGCTTATGACAAAATTTAGAAGTCTGTATGATCTATACAACACTTTTTTTGATGTATTATTATTTACCAGGAGCACCACTTAATCGGAACATATATGTTGTTTATACTTTCACAGAATTAATTTTATCCATAAAATTTTTATACTTGTTGGGATTTAAGTGACAAAATTGGCTTTGTAATCAATCATAAATTTTCAAATTCTTTTGTCAAATACAAAAGTGGCTAGTGCTACAAAAATGCACTGTTGGATAATAAATGCCAACTAATTCTGACTGATTGTGTGGGCTTATTACTACAGCCTTCTTATCTTATTATGGTACAGTACTTAGAAAAAAAACACTTTTAGCCATCAATGAGTAGTCACCAAACAGTTACCAATCATTCAGATCAGTCGAATCATTTCCAGTCTATCAGATTGTTTCCTATTGGTCCATCAGCAAATTGATGTTTGTTTGTTTGTTTGTTTGTTTGAATGATGTTTGCTACCACTTTCAGCAATTTTTCAGCTATATAATGGTGTCCAGTTTTTATGGGGGAGGAAGCTAGAGTACCGGGAGAATACCCTTGACCTTTGGTATGAAAACTGCAATCCTTGTCAATTAAGATTTGAGTCAAGTACACCCTGTCTGCAGTGAGACTTGAACCGGCAATCCCAGTGTTGACAGACCATGTGATCAAGAGACAGGCAGATATAGATGTTTGTATTCATCTAGCAAGCTTTTATTCATCGTTTTTTTAACATCAGGTAATACCCACATGTTTACTGATAGCAGATTAACAAAAAATCAAAAAGTTAGGTGACTTATACTGAAAAAAATATGATTTCTTTTGTTTTTTTAGTCATTTCAGAAATATGGGAGTCAAAGAAATATCAGACAAACCAGACTTTAGGAAGAGTTGGTCCATTTACAATAACTACCCAGTCTATTTGTAATTTGAGGACACTTCTGTCAGATGAGGTAACATTTGTTATCTTGGTTGAAACTTATTTTGCTTTATTTACCAAACATAAGGTTATTAAACAAAATGTTGTTATACATGAAAACAAAAGTTGGTGGACATAGAGATTTTTGGGCTGTTTGTTCATGTGACAACGGCTCTGTAAATGAACTTTGACTGAGGGAGAGGAAAATAGTTCTTATTTTGATATTTGACTGCGCCAAACTGTAGCATAGACAGTGGATTTATTATTCAATGGAATTTTAATATTGGAGCTGTATTTAAAAAGCAGTTTCATATAGAATTTATAAATAAATTTATTCAGATAATTTATTAAATGTATTGGGTATTTTTTTATCTGATTGTTCAAAGCCTATTTCTGGACTATTTTATGGGTGTAAGGGAGTTTCCATGAGTACCCTTCGGATTTTCTAAATTTGCAAAAAATTTTATCTGACATGACACCCCGAAAATTTAATGTGATATGCGTGAAATTATTCCGGTCGTTTTGAGGGGTCTCTCATTACTCAACGAAACTTGGTGCCTAAGTGAGAGCAAAAAATGTCAATAGTTTCCCCTATACAAAAATAATTAAGAGGCCGTTGTCAAGTTGAAGTGTTGATTTTTTACTTTGTTGTCTAAAAGTTTGTATGTCAATGATGTTATTAGTTCAGCCACTGCAGCTATAATGCTGTAACTTTCACTTTATTCTGTCAGATAACAGTAAACAATTAAAAAATACATTTTTCTGTCTAAATTTAACTCAAAAACATTAAAATTTATGGTTTTAAACAGTAAGTTACATGCCCTTGAATGGCAAAAAAATTGTCAGATTTCCTTGTAGACAGAAACAACAAAGAATTTAAGAAAAAATTGCTAAATTACTCAAAGGAAAACAGAAGCGAAATTAATTTAGTTATTAAACACTATTGCAACTAAATAAATTTAATTTTGAACAAAAACCAAAAAAAAAGTACCTGTGTGTACTTCAACCCTTTAGAACAGCAAAAAACAGCGCATGGGAAATTTGCGAGATTAGGTTCTATATGATATTGCTCACAAATGTACTTTCAACCAAATCCATGATACTGTTTACCCAAAAAGCATGCAAAGCCAGTAAAATATGGTTTGTATTTTATTTATATCATTAATTTTTGTCTGAAAAACTGTTCCAGTAGCAACTGATACTAGAGTCGGGTCATAATCTAGCACGCACTTTTCCTCCAAAACAAATTATGATTGCATGACCATTTCTACAGGATGTATTTAAATCCAGCATTTTTCCTCAAATGCTTAATTTTACCAAGGGGAAACACTTGTAATCAACATTCATATTTCTACCTTTTAGCAATTAACACAATAGACACTAATAAAGTTAAAACCTTGTCAACCAAGGGAGATAAGTGTAGGCACTGAAGAATGTAAACAAACTATAAAATGAAGTTTTTATTGTAAATATATGACATTGATCCATATTTAAAGAACAAAATTAGAAGATAATAATCCGATTCCTATTTTAGAAATACAATCACAGAAAAGTCTTCATGAGATTACAAAGATAGCTTAAACATTGTTTGTGGGGAAAGGCGGGGGGGGGGTGCACATGTAGATGGAAAAAGCCAGGATATGCGCATATATATATAAAAGTGACATATCAGTAGGTGGAGTGGTGTCATTTGGTAACCATGGACCTTGTACACAATAAATGCACTCGGTTACTAATTTTAAAAACATGTTTGTTTGCTTTCACCATTTATTTCAAATTCTTGTATTGATGTTTACAATATACATGTATGGTTACAACATCATAGCATTATGACGTCACAGTTTGCATGATGTCATAAAGGGTACTTCAAAACTCCTGGCTGTGTAAATCTCTTTTTTAAGAAACTTCTTTGGAAATATTGCTATTAACCTATTAATAATCAGTTGAATTTTAGTAAATACATTTCTGAACCATAATTATTTGATTTATATATTGAGTACTGTTTAAGAATGTTTGATTGTGACATTAATACAAAAAGTAGAAAGTAAATGTAAAAATTTGTTCTAAAAGATAAGTAATGTGCCCATTTTTCTTCTTAAAAAGGTAAAATTTTTATAACTTTGGAATTCAGTATTGATATTATTTAAAGATATAGCCTTCCTATGGTTTATTATGACATATATATAGGTTGCGAAAGCGAAAACTTATCATCCAGCTATAGATGTAATGACACATGAAAATTATAGATTTTTTTTTAAATCAAGTGTTGAGTTGAACAATTGAAAGCGTTAAAGTTTGTTCATAAAACAGGTTGAAACGGCTTTATTTTATTTCGGAATGAGATGAAACTTGGTAGATTTGCTCGTAATATGGGGAACAAAAATAAAATACAGTAAAAAGTATGAAAATTGAAAATTTTGTTTTCAATTTGACAACGGCTCTGTAAATGAACTTTGACTGAGGGAGAGGAAAATAGTTCTTATTTTGATATTTGACTGCGCCAAACTGTATCATAGACAGTGGATTTATTATTCAATGGAATTTTAATATTGGAGCTGTATTTAAAAAGCAGTTTCATATAGAATTTATAAATAAATTTATTCAGATAATTTATTAAATGTATTGGGTATTTTTTTATCTGATTGTTCAAAGCCTATTTCTGGACTATTTTATGGGTGTAAGGGAGTTTCCATGAGTACCCTTCGGATTTTCTAAATTTGCAAAAAATTTTATCTGACATGACACCCCGATAATTTAATGTGATATGCGTGAAATTATTCCGGTCGTTTTGAGGGGTCTCTCATTACTCAACGAAACTTGGTGCCTAAGTGAGAGCAAAAAATGTCAATAGTTTCCCCTATACAAAAATAATTAAGAGGCCGTTGTCATGTGTCTGTCCATCTATCTCTCTTCCACCCCCAGTTCACTTTTGCACTGAAGCTTTTTTTATGAAGATGAATTAACATGAAACTTGGTTCCCAGATACAACATGATCAAAATCTCTTCACTGGCAAAATTCTGTAGGGCTGTGCAAGATATTTCGGGCTTGAATGAATTTTGAAAAGGGGTATTTACCAATAAGTGGGACACATTTTCTTGTGCAGTTAAAAAAAGTTAAAAAACAACAATATAAGTAACTAAAAAATTACTTAATACCAATTCAGCAACTTTTCAGCAATGTATTGCACTTGTGTTTTTACTCCTCTTATGTATTTTTTTTAAAATATTGGACAGTTTAGGCACCAGAAATATCTGTTTAAAATCCTGACAAAAACTGCCAAAAGATAGTTAAGAACACTTTACTCAAGTTGGTCTTGTCCATAAGTTGGTTTTGAACACTCATTCCTTTCTTACTAACTGATCACTGATAGATACACCAGAACTGAGTGAACACAGTTTGATTAAATACAACTATTGAATCAGTAAATGAAATATGAACACTCATACAGAAATGGCTAATCATATTTCAGAAATTTTGATATATATTTTATGATGTATTGTTTTGATTTTAAAATTTCAGATAATAGATGCATATTTACATCTTCTGACATCCAAGTTAAGCAGATCCTTTCATGTAAATAGTGTATATATGACAGGTATTTTCAACAACACTCCAGTGGTTCATGGACATTTACAACAGGTATTTCATAAATGGCAACATAAAAAATAAAATAATTGAAAGGCTATAGGGTCATTTCATATATGTTACTTAGGAGTGTGGGTCCTAAATGCCAGTGTGAATGAATACATGTTTTTTTTATTTGTACATTCTCATTTTACTTGATGTATAGAATCTCCTCACCAAATAATGATATATGAAATTAATCATCAATCGCAATTTAATATTATCATGATATCTTTTTATTCTTAAATTTTCTTCAAAAATATTTTTTTGGTATCAAATACCAATGGGTAAGTCAATTTTGATAAAATAATTATACGAAATTTGTACATTGTCCGAAAATATAATTTTTATTTATAAACAGAAAATATAATATTTATTTAGACAAGCCTTAGAAACAGCTTTCAGGCCTGTTTTGCAGTGAGTACAAATAAATAATATAATTTCTTACAATGTACGAATATTGTTTGTATATGCAACCATAAATGACATTTTATACTTTAGAAATACCAGCAAAAAGTGTACTTTCTAACCGATTTAGGACTATAAATTTTTGGCGTGCATTGTTGTTTTACCTTGACGTCACCGACAAATAATGTATTACACAACATGTCACAAACCAGAACAGACTACTAAATATCGTCAGATGTAAGGACAAGTGTACCAGGAGACTTTATTCGGCACTGCCCTATAAAGCAAAAACTTATACTTTATTGTACATCAAATGTAACTATTTCAGGGTCAGTATTATATCAGAGCTATTCCAATTAAATCTTACCCTAGGGGTTGATTACCAATCAAATAAACATATTTCTAAAATGCAAATCATATTAGAATTATATTTATTATATTTGATACAGATAAATCTATGTGACTATGATCATTTGGTTGGAGCTATTAATGAAGGAGGAATTCATTGGACATTTATAGTATGTATTAAAACATAGTGTTTGTGTATGTGTGTGTACTGCAAGTGACAGTTACTTATGCAAGTGAATTATATTTAGTAATGTTGATGTTTAAGTACTGGTTTAGTTTTGATAATTTCATGCCTCACTTCATACAGAACACTTTTAGCAATTGGTCAGTGTGGTAAACAATTACTCCTAAAATTGTCTAGTTGAAAAGACAACAGTTTCTATCAAAATACTAAATCAAAAACAACAAATAGCTTTTACATGTAAACAAATGACATTTGTGCAGTAGAGAATTTTGATGGGAAAGTAAGTCTGCACTGTCTGTTTTAAAGAACAATATCTATTATGAAATCAGATCAAGTGTCCCTTGGACTTTGTTACAGATTAACTCTCCTGTCTCTGAAAACAGTTTTTAGAATATTGAGCCCAATATTATGGAGTAACGCAAAGGATCCATCTTTGTCTAGTAATTTTTTTTTTACTTTGAAAGATCAAGGCATCAAGATAAAGTTCAGATCTAGGTATGTTTTTTTTTATTTGTAATAAATTGTAACATTAACTTTAATGCTTTCTTCATTCTAGATTGGCTTGGAATTTGTAATAAACAAGACAACTTTTTGTAGGTTATCAAGCCAATGCAGAGGCAGATACTATATTATGATCCTTTAGGAGAAACAGTAGACTCGGTAGAGCAACTTTTGAAAAACTGGTAGTAAGTATTTTCAAATTGTACTCAACAGAAATCAACCACTAGCAGTATGTGTTGATAACTGCAGGACTTTAAAAGAATCGTATGAAAAATGTGTTATTAAAGGCCTTTCTCTTAAACTGTTGTAAAAGTGATGACATTTACCCTTAACTTTTATTAGCTTGTCTTTTACAAAATAAGCATTCTTTAAGCTGATCATAAATACATAATGTCACCAAATAATAATGAATTATTATGCTTTCTGTAAGAATGTGCTTTAAACCTTTCCTCCATAATGACGCCTTTTGACACCTACCCCTTTACTCCATAATGACGCCTTTTGACGCCTCTCTGCAATACCCCAATTTTATCACTTCTCACTTACGAACAGACCAATCTTTTGAACTCATTTAATGTGATTCAAGAAAACTGTATTGTCTGGCATTAGCCGGTGAATTTTTTTTCATAATGTTTTTCATATAAACAAATGCCGAAAATTTGTGTGACAATTTTTTCTGTCGCTTCACTTCTTTTGCTTCAAATCGTAATAATATTCTGTTTTAGAAATAATAAGAATTATAAAGAGCTTAAATGGGTGTTTCCCTTAAATTTGTATGATTTTGTTTATCATGACAGTGACCTCTAAGTTAAAAAATTTTGATTGAAATTGACAACCCGAAAGTTAGGAACCCAGCAATGTCAAGAACCACTTTTCAATTTACAAAAACGTTCAAAAGTAAATAATAACGACTGTTCCTGTTGCCAAATAAATAAATATTTATAAATTGATTTGATTTGATTCTCCCTAAGTAAATCTTTAGTAAATAAACAGAAGAAAATGCTAATAAAACACAGTTTTGGCGAAACCCCTCTATCACTTCCGGTTTACCGCGCATCCTGGGCGGGAATTATGAAACGAAAATTGTAACTAGCATAAACATAAAGATATTTTCTAATCTCTCTTGATTTTTTATAAACCGTTAATAGCCAAAATCATATTAAGTCAATAATACATTGGAAATTATTTATTTTTAGATTTAATAATTGTATAAAATGTGTACATTCATAAGTTTTTACCATTAGAGCAACACACAGCCACGCCCACTTTTTACAAGCGATGTACGTGCATATTTTAATAAATAACTACAAAACGAAAATGTTTGAGATTTTCTTTTGAGCTATTGTCTAAAACAGGGCTAGGGAATGTTTGGCAATATTACTATTCCAAACAATTAAACAGGACTAATATGGATAAGGTAATAGTTTTGCACAAAATATAAATGCAACTCAAACAGAGCATCTAAAACCTACAACCGTGCCCATTTTATGAATACAAAAATGATGTCACTAACCCTCATAACCAGGTGTTATTATCTGAACCTTCTGTGTTCTGTTAGTTTCAGAAGCAACTTTTTACAGATAAAAAAAAATTCTATATTTAAACAAGTCAATTCCTTGTTAGAATTATTTACTAAAAGCAATACAAAATAAAAGTTATTTTTTTACAATGAAGTGAGATTTAAGAACCGTAGGACCAGATCCATATGATGCTTGTAGAAGGAGTGATAGAAGAACATGAGATTTAATTGGATAAATTTTGTATGTGTAAATCAATTTCATCTGCGTTTTTGTTGCAAAATGCAATAATTTGGCACACTGTACAAATTTATGTTCTGGTCAGACAGACTGGAGACAAAAACAGATTTTTTAAGTTTAAAAATCCCTATCCTCAACTTTCTTTTTGTATTGTTATTTTTTTTTAAATTTTTATTTGGACTGCAGAAATTAACATATAGATAGAAATATGCAGAATATTAAAATATGAAAAAATATGCACATGACAGATATAACTTTGCAAGGCGAAACAATTGTTAATTGTTTTTTTTTTTGTTTTAAATCTTTTCTTTCAAATGATGTTCAATAGGTTTAAGTAAGATATAAATAATACATTCTTGCAGTTAACTAGAACTCACAGTGTCACGTTTAAAAATTACAAATGTATGTATCCTGATTTTTTTAATCTTAATTAAATTACATCTTTCGCTTCTTGTTCTCCCCTCCCCCCCCCCCCCCCCCATGCAGCAACAATGGAAAATGGGAGAAGCAAGAGAATTTTTTAATTTTAATGACAAAAGAAATTTAGATTAGCAGACTGATTTCCAATTCCACATGTTTCCGCAACAACCTTACAAAACTTTAACTATAGCACCAAATGGAGTTTCTACATGTACCTTTTATATTGCTCAGACATGAAGGTAAAAACTGGAACATTTTTATTAGTAAACTATTAGTTCTTACATTGGAAACTAAATATTGTATTTACATTTTACAATAACTTAAGCAAATAGACAAAACAGTATATTATGAACTTGAATTAATTGATGTCTACTAATTAAAGGCCTGTGGTTCATGGGTATTCTTGTAAATATCCCAGATATATACTAGTACTGAGCTTATAAATGAATTTTACATTCATGTGGTATACATACAAACTTAACATGAGAAGACAGGTGAATATAACATTTAAATCGTGTGAAATAATTGGGTTTATCGTTTTGTGCTCCCCTGACAATTAAGCTGCTAACAGTGGCTTTGACATTCCTTAACAAACATTATGATTTTTTGATAGTTGGTTCATGCATATGTTCATTAAGCAGCATTTATCTAAGTTCAAAACTAGAACAAGCTAACACAATCAAATTTTGGAAATCATATTCTGTATCGGTTGATGTAGTGGTACATCAAAGATTCTCACGAGGCTACTGTGTGACTGGATTTACCAAAAATATATGAACATTGTGAATGCCACTAAAACATTTGGAAGTTGGGGTAGTAACTGGTAATTTTCCCATTTCAAGCGGCTTCAATGTGCTTACTATGTTTGAAAACTTCAAAAAAGGGTCTATCATTCAAGATTCAAGAAGCATGTGATTATACAAAGACTACCCATTACTGTCCATCACTATGCATCCTTATTTAAACCTGACAACCTTCCCAGTAAGTGGGTATCTCTTATCTGCTAACCCAAGGTTAAAGCCAGTATGTAGGCATACATTATGCATTTTTAATTTTGCTGTCAAAACATAAGGGAGATGTAAGTTTTATTTGATTTTTAAATCATTAAGCGTTCTGAAAGTATTGCTATGGCCATGCCAATACCCCTACCCGCAAATTAAAAACCTACAACACTTTGCAATGACAAAAACTTTTATTTTATATATATTTTCTAAGGACCATAATTTCATGGAAAATCATTAGACAGGAATAAAATTCAAACTTAATCTGCAACTCATGATTTTTAAATTCTTATACCAAATATCAGCTCAATATTTCCACGGGTTTATAAAAAAAAAATCAGAAAAAATATGTGGCGGACAGATTTGCAAACCTATAGTCCCCTTTAGCAATGCTGGTAGGGGCTATTAGGTAACCATTAATTTTATGTGGATATTAACAATCTACTCTGCTTGTTCTATTAAAATACATATTATTTCATTATACAGCAGTAAATTTCTACATGTCCTGGCTGAAATCAAAAGATAGACAGGAACGCAGGTGTAAACACATGTTTGTTACTTGAAAATTTCTACATACTGAGTCTCACATTTATTATTTTTCTGTCAACAAGAAAATCCATTAATCTGCTTGACCTTACAGTTGCTAAATAGTGCACTCTTTAGCTACAATTGTGAAACCCCTTCCCCAACAATTGTCTAATGATTTCTCAGAAAATACATATAAAAGTACTTGCTTTTCATAACTGAAAATAAAATTGTTTAAAAAAATCACTGGATATTAATAATGCTCAAATATAAGGTATAACTGATCATACTTTAATTAAGTTACTGTGTAAACAAGACTTATGGGAAAGACTTCCATTTGAACCCCCATTGAAAATGAATTATTTCGAATGTAAATAAAAGAAGTTGGCACTGGTGGGTGGCAGCTACATTTTTGTACTGGTGAACCCCACAGTGGACACAGTCATGCATTGCCAATTGGGCAAGTGTGAGCCATGTGAACTCCATGTATCTTGTGATAGTCTTATGTATTGCGTTTTCATGCCCCCGCGACGACATGTCGGGGGTCATTAAGTTTTACTCATGTCCGTCCGTCCGTCTGTACGTCCGAACAAATTTCCGTCAAGCTTTTCTCAGAAACCGTACATGAGAACAATTTGAAATTTGGCAGGGTGGTTCAGTATCACAAGTTGTACGTCCTAAGCGACTTTCAGACCTGTCGGACAACTACTTCCTGTTTGGGACTTCATTTGTCCGTAAATACGTCCGTCCGTATGTACGAATTTCCGTCAAGCTTTTCTCAGAAACCGTGCATGAGAACAATTTGAAATTTGGCAGGATGGTTCAGTATCATAAGTTGTATGTCCTAAGCAACTTTCAGACCTGTCGGACAACTACTTCCTGTTTGGGACTTCATTCCCATGGACAGATTCTTCAATTTTTTTATTGGGGGTTCAATTGGAAGTCTTACCGACTTGTGTCACAAATCCTTGTTTTTATTTCAACAAAACAGAAGATTCCCCCCCCCCCCCCAAAATAAAAAAAAAGGAAATTGGAATATTTACCTCCTGTTAGAGCTTACAAGAGCAGGTCTCCCAAAATACCAACATGTTTGCATTGAGCCTACAAACAAATGTGCAAATCTCTTTTTGTTTAATTAACTTGTATAGAATAAACATGACATTATGACACAGTGAAAGGCAGATAGACGAGCCCTTTGCTATATCCAGCCTCACTGCTATGCTAATAGATAATGTAAGAGTATAAGTTAATTCTTAAAAAATCATATTTACATAAAGTCATTAACTTAAATGAATTTTCAGCAGTTTTTACACACAAAATTGAAATAATTTTAATTTTTTTCATTATTTTTTAGATTTTCACAAAAAACTGTTACCATGAAAACACATATTTTTTTATATTTTATGCATGAGTAGAAAGGATTTGGTTCAACCTATTATCCCTGTTATTTTTATAAATGTAGCATTTATCATTACAGTTTTCCAGCATTTACAAGATTTCTTTATTTTTTAATTAATTTTTGCTAAAAATCCCATGCAAATCAAACATTAAATTATTTTTTATCTATGGAGGAAAGGGTTAATAGAAATATTTTACTATTTATATAATAATGTTGTGTTTAGCATTCACTATGCCAAAATAGTGGCCAGGGTTGAAGACATAGTGCACGACCCGAAGGGAAGTGCACTATGTCTTCAACCCTGGCCACTATTTTGGCATAGTGAATGCTAAACACAACATTATCATTATTATTATACTGACTGTCTTGACTTGGAAAATTATAACAAAAAGAAAAAAAGGGCATTGATGGAACATTAAATGATTCCCCGCCACGTTGTGATGTAAATTATTCCTTTCCAAACCAGGGTGCCGTTTCATAAAGCGATCGTTAGCTTAACGTGCACGTTATCCCATTTAAATTGCATGGGATAACGAGCACGGTAATTAGCGATCGCTTTATGAAACGGCACCCTGGACACATTTTCAGGCTTTCATTGCCGCTTTGTTTTTTTTGCAGACGTTCTGCGTTGATCAGCTTCTTCCGTTGACTATGATAAAAATACCTTATTTAAAGCGCAGCAGTGATCAATCAATGATTACAAGTTAACCCCGCCCATTCGCGTGAATTACAATTGATTGACGTCCAAATCAATAGTTTTCTTAAGCAGGTGGAGAAACTATGAGGGCATAGTGCACGGAGCACAATTCGTTTGGAAATATATGTCAAAATAGTAAAATATTTCTATCAAAGGACATTCTTACAGAAAGTATAATAATTTGACATATATTTCCAAACGAATTGTGCTCCGTGCACTATGCCCTCATAGTTTCTCCACCTGCCTAAGAAAACTATTGATTTGGAAGTCAATCAATTGTCATTCACGTGAATGGGCAGGGTTAACTTGTAATGAATTATTGATCACTTATGTGCTTTAAATACTGTATTATTATCCTAGTCAACGGAAAAAGCCGATCATGGTATAATGTCTTCAAAAAAAAAAAAAAAAAAAAAGAAACAAAGCGGCAAATGTCCAGGTTTGGGAAGGACAATCCCAATAAATTTAGTAAGGAATACGTTACATCACAAGATGTAGGTGCATCCTTTAATGTTCCATTAATGCCTAATTTTTCTTTTTGTTATTTTACAAGTCAAGACAGTCAGTATAATAATTATAATATTGCATAATGTTGCATACTATTGGACTATGGGAAATGTTTAAATGCTGTTTTCTCTTGAATTTTCAAATGTTGTTTACTTGGAAACAACAATGCTAATTGATCGAAGCCAAACCATACATAAATATTTTATAATTTGATTTTTTTGTTGTTTCAAAATCTTAGTTAGCTGCCATAGCAGGACTGTTTCAATAATGAAAAACTGAATTGTTTTTTTTTAACACTCGAAATTATATTATTGACTTCAAGATAAGATGGAATTAAGAAAAACAGTTATCATAAATAAAACTGTGGATGCTGTATGATATAACATGATTTTTTTCAGTTTATTTTTGAATGAGAGGTGCACATTTGGATTGGATGGATCAGATGATTTGTGGGAAATTATTCCAGCATTCTCATCGCGACAGATAGATGGTACTTCATGTGGAGTATATATACTGACGGTATTTATGCAACATTTTTTGTGAAATCATATTTATTCTCAACATTGACATTTATTGTTGGAATGATGTATATGTAATTTACTTACATAAGTGTGTTTACGTTGCTTTTTTTGAAAAACATAATTTATATTAAAACACAAGTTAAATATTGAATGATTTTTTTATTGCAGTACCTTTCTGTATTATTTCAACAGATTTGTAGCAAAAAATGTACTTATTCCTTCACAGAATTTCTGTGAGTCTTGAAATCTGTTCAGAACTACACAATATTCTTCATATCCCATATGATTTGCTACAGTTTCAATATACTTGCATAGTGAGCTAAGGAGGTATTTTCCCCTTAATGAGAGTCATCATACTGGTGTTCATGGCTCTTTAATATCTTCTGTCATCACTTTCCATAGTTAGCTCTTTCTGACCACAGAGGGTTATGTAGTTAGGCACTATAACTGGGTTGCATGAAACAGTATTCCATATAAACATTAGTTTAATAACTAGGGCTTATACTCGGGACCTCTGGATTACTAGCTAGCCTGCTAACCAAGTTAGATAAGAAGTACTCTGTTAGTGCAATCTATTTTGAATGGCTTTATATATAAGGAGCTAAATAATACACATCTACTTCTCCCATTACAGTATTGATGTAACATTTACTGTTTACAAAGATATTTTCCTATGCCTAAAATTTAGCAATGGCTTCAGAATAATAATTTATGTTTGTTTGTTTGAGTTTTGTTTTAACGCCACTTCAGCAATTTTTCAGCTATATCATGGCTTCCAGTTTTTATTGGGGAGAAAGCCGGAGTACCTGGAGAAAACCTCCGACCGTCAATAGGAAAACTGGCAATCCTTGTCTATTAAGATTGGGTGGCAGAGTGGTAAATTTTTTTGAGTGGTGAGCAATGATTGACCAAAAAACCACTGAATATTTATAGAAAAATCAATTGCACAGGGTGAATATTGAGACAATGATTACAAATGTGGTAGAATACAGATTAAACAAGTGTTGAGACTTGTTCAGTGCACTAGTTTAATCTGAATGCCTTTCAGCAGGATTGATCATATTTCAACATTCACTTTAGGTCATTGATTATCTTGTTTATTACATTGACAAATATTTCATATGTTGCTGGAAACTTTGAGGTAGTGTTTTTTTAATGTTCACTATCAACATTGCCAATGACGTTCATTGTGACGTCACTTCCAGGGATTGAAAGAACAAATTTGATTTCACATGGGTTTTACTAGAATTTATTTCACTGAGAAATTTGGGTATTTCATCGTGTCAATGTAATAATTAATAGACTGAATTCATGCAAGACGTTTATACCAAAAAAAAAATATGTTGCATAGCTTAATAATAATGTTAGTTATATCCACGACTGTAAACAATATTTTTATCTGAGTTATCGCTACTGCAAATATGCATTTAAATAAATCACAAAGTAAAAATACCTATTGTTTAATTGTTAGGTTGTTTAACCTAAAAGTAAGGCTTTTCTTAAAATATAGATGTAAATGACCATTTATTAATGTTATCAATGCCATTACAATAATAGGCTTATACAATAATACTTCTTTCTTAGTGTGCATCAATGAAAGTTTTTGAGCATTTTTTAAAAACTAAATTTTTGTAATGGTTCATTCCATTGGATCTTTTTAAAAAGTGCAGTCAAAATTGCTTTTGTATCTTGTATGGACAATGTTGCAAGTCCTGCTACTTTGTTAATTATAGAAATAGTCCAATTTGGTCAGTTACTAGATCTTGTATACATTTCATGCTGATAAGCCATAGATCTTTTATGCAGGGTGAATTTGGGAAGGATTTTCTGGTAAATTGATTTTTAAGCACAGATGGTTCTATTTTCAGAAAAGTTTACTAGTAAGACAGGAGGGGGTATAAATTGGGAGCTTTGATCACATTACTTGTTTTACTTTACTAAAACTGTTATCTCTGTTTCTCTTTTAAAGGTAGTTATAATCATTATTATAGTATACCTTAATATATAAATTAAATGAGTAGCTATAATTGAAGATTTTAGTTTTTTAGGCAGTTGTAAATTGTGTATATTTAACATTTCAGATGGCTGAAGATATTCTATGTGGAAATACACCTTCATCATATTTAACACCCCAGGATGTCTTAGATTACAGAAAACATATTGGTGCATGCATTCTTGAAGAAATGGGTACTAATCATTTTTACTGGCATTCAATCTGTTGCTGTGGTTGATAATAATTGTTTTTCTGTTCCTTGACATAATTTACATCCGAGTTACTATGACACAGAAATTCTCATTTATTGCAGATATGACTGCTGTTTTATTTAAATTGACTGAATGAACTTTTAGGCAGCCAATACTTTCTGATAAATGGGGACATCAAGATTTTCAGTCTGTTTGTGTGTCTCTCTGTCCCACCTTAGCTTCAGACCCTTTTTTGCCTACCATTTTAGCGTTGTTTCTACAATTTTTGACTTTGGACTACGCCCTATGCTTTTACAGACAATTTCTACACTAAGACATGAATGCAGTTGAAACAATTTCATGGGCTTTAAAAGCAAACAAACTAGCACTTGAACCTTTTTTAAATGTTAATAAAGTTAAAGGAAATATCTAGAATAACTCAAAATGACACATGTAAAAGTCCTTTTGGTGCTTTACTCTATTTTATTTACTCGTTAAATAAAACGTTCAATCATATCAGTTAGATACACAAGGTTCTTTACAAATAACAACATGTCAAAACAAAAAGCTGTTGAATCAAACTTATTTGCAAAACTACAATGTCAAGGTAAGAACTACTCTCAAATTGGTCTGGAATTACTGTCTTGTGAATAAAGAAGTAAACAGTTCTGTGAATAAAGAAGTAAACAGTTCTGTTCAGCTTTGAAGTTTATTTTTTATTAAGATGACTTCACATATTTCATAAAACTTAATATACAGTTACAACTTGATGAGATCTCTTCACTTGCAAAATTCTGTAGGACTGTGCCAACTATTTCTTGCTAAAATGAATGTAGAAAAAGGGCATAGTGTTGCCAAGACACATTTTCTTCTTTAAAAAAGGATTTGAATTTTCTGTTACAAATTTAGATCTGTTAGATAAATATAATCTTCATATAAAACACCTTTATGTTAAATAAGTAATAAAATTAAAAAGAAATAATAATTTCTTAGAGAAACAATATTAACATTGTATATTATTTATCCTTTTTCTTTACAGGATCTTCCAGAATGGGTTTCATTCATTTAGAAGCGGCACTGATGTGTTCTTTTGTAAGTCTTGTGTTGCCTATGATACTATTAGGTTGCTTATTATCATTATTTTTTAAATCAAAGTGAACAAATTCTGCCAATTTTTAAACTTCAAACCTGCTAAAAATCATCACATTATTGGACCTAGGTTTTGCAAAGGTCTGGCATGACTAAATAACCAGCATTACTTTTTAACCAAGTGGCTGATCTGTCTAATTCATATCCATTGTTACTTTTTAGCTCACCCAACTTTCAGTCGAGGGGAGCAATAATGTCATCCCTTTTTGTACCTTTTTTGGAATTACTAGAAAGACAGATTTTTTGAACCCATGGTTTTGATTCTGGTGGTTACTTTTATGATAGCAATATATTGAACACAACTGTAGATTAATATGTGGGTTGCTTTTCATAAATATGGGGTCGTTGTTTCTCAGAAATTTACCAAAATGTTTATCATCTATACCACTAAAATTAAAAACTCTTTTTTTTTTAAGCGTGCATCACAAAACACAGAGAAATAATTTAATAATCAACTTTATCATTATCAACATTATATATTTTTAATATGCAACATCAACTGCATGTAACCTTTAACGTATTGAAGTACGAACTACAGCTATAGACCTCCGTCACATGAAGCGAGGGAACAGTTCCTTCTTGTTTAAATTCAGCTGGCTCACTTCAAGAAAACAATTGGTATCGAAGGGGTTTTCTCCAGACATGTCACAGTCTGGTAGGTCCTACAAATTTTGTTTTTACTGTGATCATGACTAATATGACATTAAAAAAGAACTAAAGTTACGATTTCACTGATTAAAAATTTACCTCCTAATAAATGCCTCCTAATTTAATAGTTGCCAGTTGGGTAGGTGTACGTTTGTTTTATACCCCTCACTGGTTTTCCTTGTCCTGGAAATGTAAAGGGGGACCATATCCAGTAAAAATTTGCGAACATAATTTATCGTTAATTGCTAATTATTTAAAGCAAAAATCGATAAAATAATTAAATAATTTTGCATATGCAACATTTACTGTATGTAACCTTATATGTGTTAATACTGTGCTATCTCTCTGTCTTTTGAGTAGTCCGAGAATCCTCTGCTGTCCAACGCCTTTTTTTCGCATGGGACATCAGAGAGCTCTCCATAAGCAAAACAGCTGATTTTGCGACACGGGTCTGAGTGGGCAAATTTCATCGTGTCCAGATGTTAAAAAACATTTTTGTCCAGTTAAACTATATATAATTCGATTCTTAAGATATTTTTCAATATGAATATAATCATCATACCTTCAATCAAGCTAATTTAAGCACTGGATTTAAGTCACATTGTTTTCAATTGACTTTTTGTTGAAAATGAGAGCGAAATATCGGAATGTAAGGGTATCGATGGAAATCGAATAACTGATTGGCCAGTTAAAAAAGTCTGAATGTTGTGTTGTTTTAGCAAATGATAGATGAGAAATTTTTTTTATACCTTGACTAAGCAATCCTTGCTTCCAATTAGCTGAAATTAAAAAGAAAATGTTTGCTTTGAATTTGAAATTGAAATGGACTTAAATCATCTTGATTGAAGGTATGATGATTACATTCATAGAGAAAAATAGTAGTTTAACTGAATGAAAATGTTTTTTAACATCTGGACACGAAATTTGCAGACTCGGACCTATGTCGCAAAATCTGCTGTTTTGCTTATCGAGAGCTCTCTGACGTCCCACGCAAAAAAAAAAAAGAAAAAAGCATTGGACGGCAGAGGATTCTCGGTCTGTTTTTTGGGATGCGCGCTTTAAAAAGGGGTCTATAATTTTAGTAGTATAGATAATATTCTTTTTTTAAATTACTTTGTTAATGTGAACTTAATTCACAGGAATGATACTTGTGTGGTCCCTATAAAAATGTTTTGTTTCCCCGAAAATGCAAAAATAATGCCTTGGCTTATTTTGGCTTCTGATTGGCCAGTTAAAAAAGTCTGAATGTTGTGTTGTTTTAGCAAATTATAGATGAGAAATTTTTTTTATGCCTTGACTAAGCAATCCTTGCTTCCAATTAGCTGAAATTAAAAAGAAAATGTTTGCTTTGAATTTGAAATTGAAATGTTTGTAACTGGTACAAATAGTGTTCTTGAGGTCCGCTTCAAACATCCTAATTTTGTATCGATTCAGTTGAAAAAAACTGGACTGATTGCAGAATTCTTTGTTTTTAATTAGCTGAGTGTTTAAGATTTGTTCCTCTAAAACTAAAAGCTAATGTGTTATGTATCTAAGTACAAGTGATGTCTGTGAGTTCCTCATGAAATATCCCACATTCAACTCAATCCGGCACAAAACACAGCCACCACATCAATGTTTATTTCAGATTGACTGAAATTTGAAAGTTTTCTCCTTTGAAAATACAAGGCCAAGTAAATAGTTACTTTGCATCGATAAAAAAAGAAGTTTAGAAGGAAGTTATAAAACTGCTTTTACATTAAGTTTTTGATTGATTGAAATAAACAAACAAACAAACAAAAAAGGTGATTATGACTACCAGATTGAGGTAAGAGAGATGCTTTGTAAAGATTTCCATTTTGTAATGATTAGAATTTGAAAATGGTTGCCATGTGGTATTGTCTGAAGTTATAAAATCCTTCTTTGAGAACAGGTCCTAATAGATTTGAACTTTTTAAACTGACCTTTACAGAGATTTTTTTGTGCCTATTATTGGTCAGTAGTCCTACTAGATTGCTTCTCACCATATGTGTTTGTGCAATTTTATATTTTATTTGTGTATCTGACTGATTTTTTCTGGTTTTAAGCAAAATATTACTATGGAAGTTTTTAAAGCCATAATTGGTCAATACCATATGTAGTTTTTGGTAAGTTATTTGTTATCATTTTTATAAGGTGGATTTTTTTTTGTTCTCATAGCAATACATGGACTACTAAATTTCTATTAGGTTAAGGCATATGTACAGGAGCAATTTGATTAAAAAATATGTCATACATGACAAAAATTGGTGGGTTATAGACTGGAAGGATTTTTAGTATGTAAATAATGCATGGTTGATTTATTTCTGATTATCTTTTATGAAATTTTTTAAATAGAAACTTTAAATAGAGTTACTATTGATCAGTTGGGGTGTCAGCTTTCTTATTTTAATGTAAGTTAAAAGCTTTTTAGGTCTCTTAGGATTTCAGGAATCTGAAAAGGATGGAGTATACATTAGTTATACACTGCATCAATGTCCATACTAAAGTTGTTTTGACAAATCCTGTGTTGCAAAACAGGGTCTTAAACCTCTTGAATGGAAATTATGGGATAGATTAATTTCATGGCAAGATCTTTTTGTTTATTTGAAATGCTAAGGAGTCATTTAATCTATATTTTTAGGATTGTATGACAGAATCCAATGATTATGTGGATGAGATATTAGATGATGATTTTTCATTTCTTGATCATATAAACAGTCCGATGGTAAACAAAGCTGATACAATTGAAGTAAGTGATGTTGTATGTAATTTATAGAACAAATTTAATCAAACCACACTGCAAAATAATTTCTAATGGTGACATTAATTGCATTTGTTGAAATGTGAATGGAAGCTAATTGTTTTTGAATGAATTTCCTGTAACACCTACCTGGATTGTATCTTTAATTTTTATACTCCACCACAATTTTTTCCCTTAGCCACATTTGGATCTGATAAGCCATATAAATTGATACATAGTAACATGCTGAAGTATAACCAAACACACAAATAATATTTCAAACACTTTAACAAAAAAAACAAAAAAAAAACCAAACAAACCAAGAAATCAAAATTTACATACATGTATTTGTTAAGGTACTAAATCTTAAACAATTGACCCTTGAACAATTTTCTGGTTTGATTCTAGCCATAAACTTTATTTGTTTGGGAGGTGCTATTTTCATGTTTATATGTTTTGTCAGGGGGGACATTCTTTAAAGAATGAACATTGTTATAATAGGTAATGGGTAAACAGATATCGGAAATGAACCTTTGTATCAGTATTGTCCTTAAGATAAATTTTTATTTTACTTTTACCCGAATCCTGTCTTTTAAACATTTTTAAAACAAGTTATTCAACAAAGTGGTAACTAGCTTTTTTAATAGTCACATATATAATGCAATCATTTGCCCATGGCAAATGTGGCACCTTTATGACTAATACAGGGTATAAGCAGAACAAATAAAACACCAATAGTTGTTCCAAATTTCTATATTATTGTTTGTAATGTCTTAAAAATATTAATTTAAAAATACAACAAATGCATGATTTTATTATGTAATTCTTGAATTTGAGATTAATAAATAGTATGAGTTCGAAATAGAGTGTTTCTGAGATGATATTGATCATAGTATTAAAGGGTATGGAACATAGCATATAATTATGTGTGCAAAATGAAGATTTAAACAGTTATAGATGAAAGTTATTTAACTCACCTAATGGGTCAATTGACCCATTGTCATCACATAACTTATCAGCAATATTTATTTGATGGTCAACTAGAAAAAAATTTGTATTTATGCCAAACATTTAAAATGTTCACCATTACCAACTTATTTGACAGACGACTCTGAAGGAAGAATTGCTATCGTATCTAAAGCGGCAAAGGTGATTGAAAAAAGGGGGGGGAATTCCCTCAGTTAAATTTACAAGGCAGACAAGCCGTTCATCCTCACTGAGAAAACATCCAAAGAAGCAATTCTTACATAGCTGAACCATACACTCGATTGAAGCCATTGTATGTGAATGGTTCTCTAAAACGTTTGTTATTTTATTTGATTGGAAAGGTGGCTGCCTTTGTAAGAATTAAACATAATATGAACCTATTGTGAAATAGATAAAATGGCTTTTTATATGAAACTATTGCACAGATTAAAACCAAACAGCAATATTTATTATTAGTGCATATTAGTACTTGATTTGTAAATTTTATTAGTCTACAACCAATCAGCTTACATAAAGAAATACAAGATATATTATTTTCTTATTTCAACTGATTGGTTGTAAACCAATGAATTGTACAAATGAATTACAGATATGCAATAATTAATAATTTGTTGGTCATAATTTCTTGTATTATCATCAGGCAAACATCACAATTGGTAAAGATACAGGGGCACACAAGGAACTTACAGAGGGCACAAATAGCAAAGAACAGACTGAAGCAGCTTTTGAACTGGTGGACATAGTATTTGAAGAACAGGCTGATGAAGAGTTGGAAAGACAAATTAATACAGCCATTGAAGAACAGGTTAATGAAGCTATCGAAGGACAGGTGGATGAAGTGAATGCAGAAGATGCAGATGATGAACAGCCAAATAAAGCAGGACCAGGTATAAAGGAAATAGCATATCATAGACACACAATAGCCCTGGACCCAGTTGTTCATCATGGTTGAATTCTTGGTTAAAACTAATATTTAACGCACCTTCTACGGCTAACCCAGAGTTAAAAACATCCAAAATGACTGTTTAAACTTAAACTGTAACTCAATAAATTTTGACATTAATTACAGGCTACACACCTTTTTTCTAAAATAACTGAAATGTTTATGTTCACCTGCAATGTGCTGCGCCTGTTTTCATGAATAGTCCTATAAAAAAATTACATCATCATGTTAGTTTGTGCAATTTTGTTAAGTAAATGACTGTTTAAAGCTTAAAAGTCTGTTTATTGAACAGCATATGTCTGTCAAAGAATTAAGTGTTACTATGATGTCATTATTGAATTACATTGAAGCATGGAAGAAAGGATAAGATTTTATATTATAGGAATTCAAACAGACCGTGAGTTTTCTGTTTATGTGTTTTCTTAAGAATTGGATAGATTATACACCAGACACATCGGAATATGTGTGGAAGTAATTTAATTAAATATCCTCACATCAGCTATTGAGTTTTAATTCCTCTGACGATGTCCTTGAAGGATGCGCTGTGTTAGACATTTCTAGCACGTTGACTGCTTGTCTTATTTCCTTTGGCCTAGGTCCACCACCAGTTTTGTTGCTGTCCCTTTTGCTTTCCAAAAAAGCTTTTTTGCAGCTTTTTGTCTTATTGGCAATTATTTGCCATATCTGAGACTTTTTGGTTTGTTATCATAGTTTACTTATTTTAGTGGCATATATCTGCTCTACCTGTCCCATAAGTAAGTCTACATAATTTGTCAAATAAGTCGACCTATCTTATCTTATGTGACAAAATATAACTTCCGTCAGCATAACACATTGATGCTTCACAAGGAATAATATGGAAAATTCCCAGATACTTGTCAGATAGCTGATTCAAGTGAAATTATACTAAATGATCAATTAAGGACCCTTTTATGAAAATTGTTTTTTTTTTGGGGCTGATATAAAAGTGAATAATACCACAGCAGCATAGCAAGTTTTATATAGGTTAAACATTGCAGCTAAAAAAAGGATATTTGCAACCGTAAAACTCATAATTAATGTTTTCAAACCTTGATATATACATGTACGCACAATATTTTTTTTCCCGGGGAATCAATTTCTGTGGTTTTCATGAAGGCCTTAGATCATGAAATTAAAAATACAATGAAAGAACAAAATTTTGTTAACAAAACTTTTGAACAACTATTTGAAAATGTCCTAGATTGGTCATTTATTTGTGCAAGTAATATATAATTTATGTAGTTCCATACCTCTTTTTTAAGCTCAATATTCATTTTAAACGAATAAAAGTAAACAAGTGTCATGTTCAAATTGTTTTTTTTATTAAATGTAGGTATCATTTTTTTGTAAAGGGTATGAAGAAAAATTGACTTCCAAATGTGGGGGGAGATATAAAGTGTTCATTTTCAATGTTAAATAGCAACAAATTAGGATCGGAATTATGAGTTTGATTATTTCTCTGGACATCAATAAAATAATAAAATTAAAGGAAAGAGTAGCTTTATTATACCCCCGATTCCTAGGTAAAATAGTTCTACCTTTGTAAAACAAGTCTGGTAATTTCTTCTTAGCAAAATCAGTTACTCTACTTCTTAATTTGATTTGGGTTTGTAAACATACAATTACATTAATTGATAATATTTTAAAATTTGGTTATTGGAGTTAATTATGATATAAACATTATAACTGTGCAGTATGTGAAGCAAATTTAATAAATTGAGCATATTGAAAAAAGAAAATGTGCTTTAATGTGGTTATAATTTGAAAATATTAGATAAATTTAATATATAGTAGAAAATAGGAATGTTTGCATAACATTGTTTTCTTCTCACTTGCAATAGATTTGTCATTTTCTAAAATGAGTAAAAGTCCCAAGGACTATTTTTCGATTCACTTTTTCTAGGCTTCAACAGTAAAATTAGTCTGTTTGTAATTGAGTTCACCTAACTATTTTTACTAGTAAAATATTTCCACTTGCATCTTTTATTTGTTAGATATATCAGCAGTTTAGTGCCAATTTGCAGAATCCAAAATTGCCGAAACCCAGATTGCCCCGTCCAATTAGCAGATTCGCAGTTTGCCGATACCATTAAAGAAAATATTTTGCTTAAGTTCAATAACTTAAATGCAATTCTTTTTGAAATTTTCTTTTTTATATCAATTTAAATTTTTAAAATCACTAATTATTAGCTTTATATTAATTCAAAACAATAATGACCCAAGCTGATAATTTATAATTGTGCAAGATTGCCTAAATTAAGTGCCCAGAATTGTAGGTAAAGTTCAGTAACTTGATTTTTCTCAGCTTATCATATTTGTTCAAAGCAAAGAATGTGCCAAGCCCATACTTTATAATTTAATAAGCTGATAATTCCATTTATGTCACTTAAATTATTTAATTTATATAATTAATTTTTCACAAACACATAAAACTCTCGATACAATTCTTTTTACACCATTTGGATTGTTCTTAATTTGTTTAATAATATATAATTGGCAAACTGGGAATCGGCAATTTGGGATTCGGCAAACTGGAATGCACCCATATCAGCGACCAATTTTGATAATCTGCTTTCATTTATATTGTACTTTGAAGGGATAAAAAGTGTTCATTATGAAAAAATCGTGTTTACAGTGAATAGAATTTGTTTTATAAGAAAATGCAGGTCTGTTAAATGGTGTTTTTCATCTACATACTATATATATATAAACATGTAGCAAATAAGTGAGAAGTGTTTATGATGAATAGAATTAATTTTATAAGATAATTGATCAACTTTTCTATATGCGTGTTTACTATTCCTAGTATTTTTAGTACCAGACTTTTATTCCTAAATAGTAAAAATAGTCTGTATTATGCATATTTTACTAGGAAAGTTGATACCAGGACTAAATTTACTATAACTCGTTTTATGAGAAAATTCAGGTCTGTTAATTAATGTTTATAGTGAATAGAATTAATTTTATAAGATAATTGATAAATTCTTTATGAGTGTTTATTATTCCTTGTACAGTAAAAACAGTCTGTGTTATTAGTTTTTTAGTAGGAAAATTGAAACCTGGATTCGATTTACTAGAAAAAATGATACCAGGACTAGATTTACTAGAAAAATCGATACAACGACTAGATTTACTAGGAAAATCGATACCAGGACTAGATTTACTGGGAAAATGGATACTAGGACTAGATTTACTAGCAAAATTGATACAACGACTAGATTTACTAGGAAAATTGATACTAGGACTAGATTTACTGGGAAAATTGATACAACGACTAGATTTACTAGGAAAATTGATACTAGGACTAGATTTACTGGGAAAATTGATACAACGACTAGATTTACTAGGAAAATTGATACTAGGACTAGATTTACTGGGAAAATTGATACAACGACTAGATTTACTAGACATGGACTTTTTTTTAACTGGGAATTTTGGTCTGTCCTGACTAATTTTACTAGGACTAATTTATAGCTTACAAAATTAGGAACAATAGACATATTTTCCAAGTAATATTGGTTTGCCTTGAGTATCACTTGACTATATAGTGAGCATTTGTTATCTTCATTCATACATATCAATGACACACTATAAAAACAGGTTTTGTGATTACATCATAATAATAATAACACAACATGACATTAAATAACACCTTTATGACAGTTGTTATTGCTACTCAACACCTGTAGTGTAGTGACATAATGACCCTTCGGCTAGGATTGCTTGGTTTAATAGCAATTTGGAAATTAAAAAAGACTCAAAAAAGTTGTTTCAATCACAATTAATAAATGAAAACACTGAGTGTGTAATTAACTTTTGATTTACGCATTAAGGCTATTATTTAGATGCAAATAATTGACATTCAATAATTGTGGTTTTATTTGTTATTTTTTAAAATATGATATGTTTTAATTACAAACTAAACCCGATCATTGACCACTAATAAACACTTTAGTGTACAATCGTAACCACCTGCTTTAAAATTTGATAACATGTACCCGGTAATAAAAAGATGATTTTAAGGGTATGCTGTCTTTTAGTTTTAATTAATTGACATTGAAAGTTGGACCTATAGCTAGGACAGATAGACTGTGACTGTTATAAAGAACGATAGCCAATCACAAGGCTTAGGCCGAATATGTCTGTTTGTACATTTTTGTTTACTTTGTCACAAATAATTATTTTGAATCTGTCAAAAACTTTTGTGTTATCTGTAACTATAACTGCTTGAACATTATTTCTTAACTAGAGAATTTTGAAACCTAAATAATATTTTGTTGCAGAAATAACTGTTAAGAAGACCAAACCAAAAAGGCCTTGCCCATTTTGTGGTCAATTTAAGCTGCGATTAACAAAACATTTGCAAACTGTTCATAAAACAGAAGAAGAAGTCAAGGCAGCAATGCGATTACCTAAGCAAGACCGAGATGATGCCTTCTGCCTCCTAAAGCGAAAAGGTTATAGTTTGTATAATTTTCAGAAATTGAAGGAAAACAACCTAGATGACAAAGAACTTATTAAGGAAAGAAAGTCAAGAACAAATAAGCCAGAAGAAAGATTAATGTGCTCCATGTGCAGTGGCTTTTTTGTAAAAGACCATATAAGGCAGCACAAAAGGAAATGCAAGAAGGCTGAACATACAACAAACATACCAGCAGGAATACAGCTTGCAGTTATAAAAGATACAAAAAAATATTCTGATGCCTTCATTAACACAGTTTTAACAAAATTTTTGGATGATGATGTTGGAAAATTTATTAGAAGCGATTCGTTTATTAAAGATTACGGTTCACATTATTTTAAACGAGTGATATACAGAGTAGACAAATCACAAGAAATAAGAGTCAGCATAATGGGACAAATGAGAAGGCTTGGCAATCTTTTTTTTTATTTTAAAGCAGAGGTAGAAAAAACATTTAATATTGTTGTTTCCAAAGGATCAGATATGTTTAACTCAGATTTATTTCATTGCCTTCGAGATGCCATTATTGAGATGTCTATTAAAGAAGATGGTGGACAAAAATATGGACTGAAAAAATCTATAGCTAGTCTGCTAAAGAAATCTCTGATTGTATTGAATGGCCAGTGTTTAGAGAGCACTAAAATAAATGAGAGGCAGAATCTGGTGAATTTTGAAACCAAGTTAAAATTTTTTTGGATAGACATTTTCGATGATGCAGATTATAATTGCTTAAAAGCTAGGCAACTTGAATTAAGAAAGCCAAAAAGATTGCCCGATGAAGACAACATTATAAAACTTAGGGATTTTATACTTGCTGGCATAAAAGAATTAGAATGTGAATTCCAATATTTCTCTGGTAGCCAGTATACTCAGTTAAGAGACTTGGTTGTATCTCGATTGACTCTACATAATGCTAGAAGAGGAGGAGAGCCTAGTCGTTTGACTATACAAGAATGGAAGGATGCTGAAGAAAGTGCATGGGTAGATAAAAACAGCATCAATAAAACGACTGATCCATTAGAAAGAAAGCTGTTGTCTAAATATAAACTAGCATACCAATCTGGCAAATGTATCACTCAGATGGTGCCATCTCTTATTCCAGATGATTGCATCAAAGCAATAAAAAAACTTATTGATCCCCAAGTTAGAGAGGCTGCTGGTGTCCATAAAAACAATGCATATACCTTTCCACATGTTAAAAAATCGTTAAATCATGTTTCTGGGTGGCACTGTGTAAGTAACATCTGTAAGCAAGCTGGATTAGATAAAAGAATAAATGCAACAGATATGCGGCATAGGGCATCAACAATTTATGCAAGTCTGGATGTTCCTGATATTGACCGTGATGCATTTTATAGACACATGGGCATTCAGAAGAAATAAACAAACACGTCTACCAGTGTCCTCTTGGTAGAAAAGAAATAACATACCCTAATTTAGCATAAATTTATAAGGCACACAAATTTCCACCTATAAGATTTTCAAGGCAGAGTTTGATGATAATACAGATTGTACATCTTGTTAGGTTATTTTTTTACATGGTACTTGAAATGATGAATTGGACAAAGAATAAAACATTTTTTTTTCACATCAAGGCAATATGGTTTGTATTGTTTGGTATGACTTGTGTTAATAAAGTAGGTAGAGTTGGTGGGTGTTGTCTAAATTTGGTTCAGTGGTAGCCGAATTCTGAGTACTTGTCATTCTGTCACCTGACCTTAACCCCAATTTCACATTCCACTTATTGGATTATGTCAGTTTCTCAGTATTGGATTTTGACAGTTCTTAATATGCATAACATTTGGTATATTTGCTGATGAAAGGTACATGACAGTCTGGTTAAGGTGTTGACTGGAATAAACCTCAATGTCACAGGCTAATAATGACTAGGATGAAGTTTTTGAGTCTATTCCATTAATAATAAAAATTCATTTATCAAACAGTACAATTGCATATAATAAAGGAACACAAACTTGTTATATCATATTCATCATTCATTAACAACAATAGTAAAAATGCTGTACATGTATATTGGTATAATATTGACCAAAATTTTTATCAATTCTAACTAATCCCAAGATTACACTCTCTGTTAGTTCATGATGAAAAATATCTTCAGTTTCACTATTGATCAGAGGAAATGAAATTGTTCTTAGTAATGATGGGTTAATGCATGGATAAATCATATCGATCACATGGTCAATACTTGCATTTAAACTGGTTTAGTTTTTATATAAATTAAACTGGAAACCAGTACCGGAACTGTTATAAGATACATCTGAGGACCAAAGATAAAATAAACAAAGTGAACTAACAACAGACTCTTTTTTGCTGGTTATCTGGACCGTCACAAAGAAAAAAAAAAAACGGACACATGCATTTTTTAAGTGATCAGGACGGAAGATTTTTGCAGACTTTACACAGTCACTTGTTAAAATGAAAAATATATTAATGAAGAAATATTCACACACACACACAATTAAATCTGGATTATTCATAAGGTTTTAAATATGTACCCTAAACTGTAATAGAATATATAATTTATAGTAATACTTCAAACCAGGACTTTTATTATGATTACAAGCAGTGAAAAAACACACAGCATCAGTGTCCTTGGTAAGGAAATTTTAAGATTCACTTTGAAAGAGTTTTCTTAGCTATATGTTACTTGTTCGTATTCATTATAGACTTTTATAAGCGGCTCATAAAGTGTTTGCATTGTTGTTCTGTGCCAAGCATGAGATTTCCTGATTCCTATTGTATCATGTGTATTGTGGTTACATTTTGAAAAAACACTGCCATTCTTTTGGACATTTTGTGATGAAATTTCTTGACATTTTTGTCAATCTATTGCAGTTCCTTGCTCATCATCATTATCAACAATGTATCAATCAGGAAAAGACTCACAAGTGACAGAAGGTATGTCTGATAAATGTGTATAAGGTAAAGATTCTAATTTCTATCATGCCACCACATCAACATTTGTAATATTTAAATGTGAACCATCTTATGCACTTTTGGTAATTTGACGATTGAGATCGAGTGCATACAGGACATTGATAGAATCTGTTTCTGTAATAATATAATGAAAAATGGAGATAGTAAATTTTTCAATTGGATATGGTTATAAATTACATGGGGCATTTTAGTCAGCATGTGGTTTATAGAAATTTTTGTATCAGTCTTGTCAGATTGGGTTTAAATGCACATAGAATAAATGAAAGGTTTTTCAGTTTACAATTAGCATTATTTTGTACGGAAGCTTTTTATATGGAAGCCTTTTAGGGCCATTCAATTTACTTTTTAGCTCATCTGACCCGAAGGGTCATGTGAGCTATTGTTATCACTTTGCGTCCGTCGTCGTCGTCGTCGTCGGCATCTGTAAACTTTTTACATTTTAATCTTCTTCACTGAAACCACTTGGCCAATTGAAACCAAACTTGGCCATAATGCTCATTGGGTGGACCTTTACAAAGTTTGTGTTTTTTATTTTGATTGGTAAACCAATATGGCCGCCACCTCAAGACTTAGTTTAACATAGGACCCTATGGGGAAAAAGTTTAAAAGGGCTTCTTCTCTGAAACCGTTTAAATAATCAAAACAAAACTTACCAGCAATATTGTGTGGATGGTCCTCTATAAAGTTTGTGTTTTTGATGGGAATTGGAAATTCAAAATGGCCGCCACCGCAGGACTTAGTTTAACATAGGACCCTATGGGAAAAAGTTTTAAAAGGCTTCTTCTCTGAAACCGGTTAATCAATGGAAACAAAAACTTACTAGCAATATTGTTTGGATGGTCCTCTATAAAGTTTGTGTTTTTTATGGCAATTGGAAATTCAAAATGGCCACTACCGCAGGACTTAGTTTAACATAGGACCCTATGGGAAAAAGTTTTTAAAGGCTTCTTCTCTGAAACCGGTTAATCAATGGAAACAAAAACTTACTAGCAATATTGTTTGGATGGTCCTCTATAAAGTTTATGTTTTTTATGGCAATTGGAAATTCAAAATGGACGCTACCGCAGGACTTAGTTTAACATAGGACCCTATGGGAAAATGTTTTTAAAGGCTTCTTCTCTGAAACCGGTTAATCAATGGAAACAAAAACTTACTAGCAATATTGTTTGGATGGTCCTTTATAAAGTTTGTTTTTTATGGCAATTGGAAATTCAAAATGGCAGCCACCGCTGCAGGACTTAGTTTAACATAGGACCCTATGGGCAAATAAAAAAAATCTTCTCTATACAACCGGTTTACCAATGAAACAAAGCTTTCTAGTAATATTGTTTGGATGGTCCTATTTAAAGTTTATTGAAAATTACAGGACTTAATTTAACATCAGGGAAATGCCACCTTCATTGCCTGTAAAATCAGGTGAGCGATACAGGCTCTTAAGAGCCTCTGGTTATAATTTGTTATAACAGATTATTAATTTGATATAACAGATTTTTAATTGTTTCATAACAGATTATAAATTTGATATAAAAGATTATTTAGTTTGATATAACAAATAATTTAATTTGTTATAATATGCCAAAAAATCACATAACTAGGTTTAATATCTGTCTTGTTAATAATTCTGGATGGAGCTTAACTCAGTTGGATAAAAATGAAAAGGTTGTTTGGTCAAAATGCTTTACTGGCATGACAAGTTATATTGTTTACATTTTTATTTGTTAAAATGATACAGCTACCGCAGGTCGGGGGTTCTCTCCGGGTACTCCGGCTTCCTCCCCCAATAAAAACTGGACGCCATGAAATAGCTGAAAAATTGCTGAAAGTGGCGTTAAAACACCATTCAAACAAACAAACAATAAAATGATACAGAACACAGTGAACACAACATTCAATGTTTTTATCTCTATTAAATCCTATCTCACTTAACCAGCATGATCTGGATGATTATGGTCAGTTTCTGGCCTGTTTTTCATGCAATATGGTTGACAGTTGTAATGACAATGTGACTTCACAATGTTACAAAACAGTGGTGAACAAACTATTTTTTATTTTATTTCCTAGATCTTACAATGTATCTCCCCACAAGTGGCTGGATTGATAAATTCAATCTTGGAAATAAGATTAGCGATAGTTACCTATCGTCGTCATTTATTAAATTAATGAGACAATATGTTGAATAATGCCACAATAAAATGTCCATGTATAAAGCTAAATACATAATGTTCCCACAGTTATACTTTATTTTATCATCTCGGTTGTCTGAAAATTATTTTGTAGGACTAAATCTACAGTCAGACCTAGAACAAAATAACAGTAACTTATCACAGGTTCAAGGTTTGTAGATTTGTTTCAATGCTAGTCAGTTCATTATGTTGATCATCCTGCCTTAACTTTTGTGTTGTCCGGTTAGCTAAGGTGACGTGGATCTCCCTTGGCATTATGGTAAAACTGTTTGTTCAACCCCAAAGGATTGTAAATTACTATTTGCATGTTAAGATTTTTTCTTGGTGGTCATTTTTAACTGAAATTAGCTGAATGGTAAGGGGTAGGATTCTCTTTGTAGCATTACTCTTATTATTCACTACCTATTTGAATAAGTTGAACTCTGCACAAATCAATTATTATGAATTGTTGACATCCATCACCTGTTTTTTCTATACAAAAAATTGGCATTTTAAATAAAATAGAAGCAAATCAAATAATTGTAAACCATTCGCTATTTATTAAGGCACATACTTTGCAACCTGGCCATTTCAGTCTGTTATGATTTTTAAAGTACTTATAGAAGTTGATCTACGGTCAAAAACACCCTGTTTGGTTTATATTTTGTGTTCATTTGTCTGTTGATATGATAGAATTATCCAGTCTGAGTTTATACTATTGTAATGTATTTATAAGTTTAAAATATCTCATAACTTTAATAAATATCTCATAACTTTAATTGACTGGCACTGGATTATTTATATATTATCTTTGGAAATGCACAGAAATTCCAATAAATAAAATTAAACAAGCATATATTAGTTTATAATTTTCATGATTTTCACAATCTTCATTATGTTCTATTGATTTTCAATTTTCTTCTCTAATATGTGTGAATTTTCCTTCTCGTGATGTAACCTTATCATATGTCTGAAATTTAATCGGAGACAGATAAGTAAATGTTTACAAAGCTTATTTCCTAATTCTCCATAATATATTGTTGTATTTATATGTGAATTTATGAATAAATATGTCAAACAGTTGAATAATTTTTATCATCCATACTTCGGTCATCCATTTTATATTGCTGTCAAAAATATCTTCATGATCAATAAGGAAGTCAACAAATATGACAGCATCAAAGTTTTATGAAGATTAAATGGTCAGTTTTAAATTATATATTTTTTTGTGAGATTTTTCTCTAATTATACCCCCGCAAACTAGTTTGGGGGGGGTATATAGGAATCACCCTGTCTGTTTGTCCATCTGTCTGTTTGTCTGTCCGTCTGTCCACATCCCTTGTATGCGCTTCTCCACCTAAACCTCTTGATAGATTTTGATGAAACTTTACATGAAGGAAGTACATCATATGTAGATGTGCATGAAGAATTTTCGTCGCTGTCTGATATTTTTCAGGGGAGATAATTGGACTTAGACTTTTAAAATATAGTATTCAGTGCGGGACCTCGTAAGCGCAACTACTCCTAAACCGTTTGACAGATTTTGATGAAACTTTACATGAAGGGAGTACATCATATGTAGATGTGCATGAAGAATTTTCGTCGCTGTCTGATATTATTCAGGGGAGATAATTGCACTTGTAGTGAAGCGGGGGGTACCCCTTTGTAAGCGTGCTCACAGTCCACACTTGTTATGACTTAAAACCTGGAAATATCATGGTGTTGGATCTTAACTTAAGATACTAAGCTAAATGCATCAATGAATAGTGAGAGGAACCAATATTAGAATACACGCCATGGCAAGATATCATTACAATATGTTTGTTCTGGTGCCGTTATTTCTTCAGAACCTTGTTGTTCAGAATTTATCATGGGTCTCAAAGAAAAACATAATTACAAAAAGAAGTGTTAATCTGATTGCACATACAGAAGTCAGCCAATAAATCGATATGTTGGCAATCCAAAAATGACAAATTTAATACCAGGTTTCTTGTTTCGGAGGGGTGTTGTCAAATATTTTAAAGTACTCCTTTTTGAAAGCAAATAAATATATTTCTTTTAGTTTATTTTTCTTCTGCTATAATCTTATTTCTTTTTTCAAGAATTTATAGGTTACTTGGTAGAGCAACATATTTTTACCAAAGTGATGGAGGAAGAACACCTAATCGAAGAGGATGAGGTGGAGACTATTCCAGAAAAACTTATATTTTATAAAGATTTCTTAATGAATAAGGATTTGCAGAAAGATGCACAAAAGTACTTTACTGAGGATGGTTGGCTTACAGCTATGAATACTATTAATTCAATTACTAGTACTAGTAAGATCTTTGCTCACTTTATACATTTAGAAAAAATTTTGCCTGAAGTCTTAACAGGCTTAAACATATAATTTTATCAGGCAAATCATGATGTATAGTTTACAAAACTTTTGTGTATTTTATAAACACAATTTTGTTTTTAGTGGATTAAATGTCACTGCAGCCTAACATAGCTGTTATGTGAAATTTCTTATTGGTTGTTGAGGCCATAATTCTAAAATAGTTGATTTGGCATTAGCCGCCTGACCCCGTAAAATGCTGCTAACCCAATAAATTTTTGTGATTGTTCTATGCACCTTTTTGTTTGGTCTTTATAGTATCCCTCACGGAATCGAATCCAACTTGAATCTGCTACTTTGTCCCGCAAGTCAGTATAACGTTTGATACTCATTTTGTTCACTTTATGGGTTTCGACCTATTAAAAATGTCACAGCGTTGCACCACACTTTGATAGAATTTGTATCTGCAGAAAATATTCTAAATATACTAGCCAGGGGGCTTGTAAAAATTAATTCAAGTTTCACATGAATAAAATACTTATTGGTTATTATTGATATAAGTTACACTGTAAATTGTGTGTTGATTGTATTTTGTGGTTTTTATATTGAGTATTCAACTGAAAATATCTTCAGATGCATGTGCAGTTCATTTGCACATGACAGTAAACACAATAATGGCCTTGTGACCTAAATGTTTTATTACGAATTATGTCTTCATTAAAAAGAATCATCCAAATAAAGAAAAAAAAATAGGTAGGGGATAATTAACCAACTGAGCTATTTTAAGATTAATACAATAAAGAAAAAAATTATCCAAACTTTTTCATTTATTACAACTTTACTAGTTTACATTATTTGAATATTTGATTACTGTTAATAATAAAAACTTCAATTGGGTTGTTAAAATTTGTATACATTTTTTAGTTAGCTTTGTACAGTTAATTTTGAGTTTTTTATGCAAAAGAAGGTCTTACTGTGACATTGCCACTATTACGACATTGGGAAACAAAAGAACAACTCAACACAGAAAGACCAACAAAAAGCCTTAATAAACAGCAGATAAATAAATCTGAAGTAGTGTGATAACTCATGTACCACCAATGTCATTAGCGTTTTTGGCAGTATTTACCTACCAATAACATATATTATTATTACATGAATAGAATTTTGCCTTTTTAGAAATTAAACTTGAAACATTAATTTATTTACCTTTTTTTTTCTTTCAGGAATTCCTACAAGAAAACAGAACAGGGGGTTAAAAGAACTCAAAAGAAAAAGAACAGGTACTATTCAATTTATCAAGTCAATTTTTGTCCCAGTTTGTTTTTCCGCTTGACTTTCAAAGTCAGCCATGGTAATCTGATTTGTCCATCCGTTGTCCTTTTGTAACATTACCTCAGAAACTTGTAGTCAAATTATACCCCCACTTGTAAGAGAGGGGGCTATATTGCAATCACCTTGTCTGTCCGTCTGTCCATCTGTCCGGTGCAAACTTTTGTAACAGATTTGTTGGCTTCTACTGAAGGGATTGATTTCGAATTTCGTACTCAGCTTGAGCATGATGAGTTGTACTGTGCCTCTCCTTTCCCGAGTGAGGTCAGTCAGTTATCTTCTTCCTGTTTTCTGGCTTAGACTGTTTCCAGGGTCAAAACAGGGAAATTTTTCATAACAGATTTCTGTGCTTCTACTACAAGGATTGATTTCAAATTTGGTGCACAGTTTAAGCATGATGAGTTGTACCGTGCCACCCTTTTCCAGGTTAGTCAGTTATCTACTTCCTGTTTTCCGAGCCGAAAAATAGTCTAGTGGGGGTATACTTAGCACGACTTGGTGCTGGTCCATGTTTGAACTGGATTTGCAAGAATAATATTTGAATCATCCTCTGTAAATACTCCTCATTTCTTCTAATTGTAAGAAACTTAAGCTCATTTGAATCTTGCTTTTATAAAGAAAATCTGTTAATGGGTCAAATTCAAGAATAGCCATTAACTGCATTTTTGTGTATTTGCACATTAAACAGACAAGTGATACATATACTCTTAAACCATTGATATTTCATTTGTTAACACAATTAAGTTTCTTTCCTTAGTTATAAGAGACTCATCTGATTCTGAATATGAGCAAGATGAAGATGAGGCAACATCTGACAGTTTCGAACCAGTTGAAAGTGATGCAAGCATGAAAGGTATTTAGTCATGTAATCCTATGATAGAAGACATCAGATTTAAAAATTCATACATTTATTATAACCAGCTTCGAAAAAGAGGGGGTATATTGGTTTACACCTCTGTCCTTCTGTCTGCACCATACATGACCTTACCATGAGGTCCTATATTGCGAGTACAGATTTCATGTCTGTTGCATATCTTCTTCCTGTTGCCCGACGTTTTAACATTAGTGGTCAATGGAGGAAAAATTTTTGTTACAGTTTTCTCAGCAACTGCTTATCACAACCACTTGAAATTTTATATTTGACCTTACCATGTGGTCCTTTATTGTTAGTACTGATTTCAGATCTGTCACATATCTACTTTCTGTTTTACCAACTTAGTCCATTCAATGATGTGAATACCAGGGTATACTGCATGAGCAGTAGCACACAGGTTGGTTCCTAGTTTTTATTCTAAGACCAAAGGTTATTGTGCATAAATATTAGGTTAAGAATGATTTAGGGTTTTATGCCATTTGTTTTTCCAGATAAACAACCATTAGAAATATTCACTTTGCAATATTTTGTTTTCCTTAAAAAAACTACTTGGTAGATTATAAAACTTGTGGTTAAGGCTATTGAAAGTCAGTAGTGTTTATCATTTTACAATAAATGACTTTGATAAAGGTCACTGTCAGGGTTTATTAGCCAGAAAGAAAATAGGCGAGGTGAATATAAATTTTTTGGGGCTTAGAAATCTTGATAGCGACCATATATCAGACAGTATTTTCATCGCTGTCGGATATTATTCAGGGGAGATAATTGGACTTGAAGCGAAGTGGGGATATCCCTTTGTGAGCATGCTCACAGTCCACACTTGTTATTACAGATGATTCAATAACCACTAAAATTGAAATTTATAGTAATGTTGAAACTGTCATAATAAACAAATTTTAACTGGACAAAACCAGGTCAGTATTGGACTCCGTTTGACTGCTGTGCAGCGGAATTGTGCAGCAGACAAAACTGTATATGTTTTTATGTACCGTATAGCGGGTTATTTTAGCGGGTGTAAAATTTGGCGGTTTTTAGGTCAAAATGTAATGCAAAAAATTTGGTGATTTTAATTTTGGCGAATGGGCAAACCATAGAAAATAATTTGGCGGTCTAGCAATCCCGGATAACATGTGTTTGTGTACTTTCCAGTTGGAACGCAAGTAAACAAGGGGACGGAAACAGGCTATATTTCATGTACAAAAACAGAAACTTAATTACGGATGGAAACTTATATACAGGATGAATAAATAATCTGAGGGGGAAGACATTCTCCTGAAATAAAAATGATTTTATTCTGTTCAAGTGTTCAGTTTTTCAATGTTTTTAAACATATTTTTTTACAAATCTACCAATATTCTATAAGTTATAATTGATAATTTTAATTTTGTATATACAGGTAAAATCACGTTGCATATCATTTCGTAATTATGAGAGATTTATTAATTGTGTGGTTTGTTGTAGTGCTTATCCGCATGTTTATTTAACGGTTTAAATGATAGTTAATCGAGGTGTCAGTTTGACAACTGGTAAAACAGATGAATAGATTTGTTGATTAGTCAAAATAATTTAAGACATTTTGCGCAGATATTGACCAAATTAGCTGTAGGAGATTAATGAATAGTTTATTAATTAACTATATCTTAGGTAATACCAATATTTGACAAATGACCATGTTATTGATTAAATTTACAATACCGATCGTCTATAATACATTTTACCGGAGTTTCTAAAATCATGAATTTTAGCTGTTTTTATTTTGGCGATTTCAGTTTGACCGCTAAAATACGCCAAAATTTGCACCCCGCTAAAATAACCCGCTATACGGTAATTTTAGTACTAATACGATTAATCCTGACCCAAAAGTTGTTATAAGACCATGCAAAAACACGCAAAAACACGCAAAATTCTATTCATGTAATAATAAATGTAATATTACTAGATATACACTCTAAGTGGCATTGTATAAGTCAATGCCTTATTGCTGTTGCTGTTTTTGTTTGTGTGCTTATGAATGCTGACAAACTTATCAGTCAATCCTAGATAGAGATATTCTTAAGACATGCTTAAATGGTCCTCGTTGCTCTACTGAAGGATTAGATCCAAGTCTTTGTGAGATAACTTGTCTAAAGAAGAAGGGACAGCAGTACTAGTGAGCTAGCACTATAGCACTGTAATCACTGGATTTCTCACAGTATAGAATGGTCTTCTCCTTAAAAAACACTAATTGCTATATACATGTTTAGCTGAAAAATAGTTTTCAAAATTTCAAACAAACCAACATTTTAAACCAACTTTTCTTGTTCTGGCCCTGATTCCATGAGAAAAAAATCTTCCATGCAAATTTTTTGTATTCTCAATTTCATCCAATTAAATTTTTTGATTTCTTATGTTGTCATGGTAACAGAAAATTCTTAAGCTGAGCCAAATATTTTAACTTAAAAATCTTTGCCCTTTTAAAATTTTTTTTCCTCAATTAAACTTGAATTTTAATTTACTTACCTTGTTTTTTTCCAGCACTTCCTACAAGAAAACATAACAGGGGGTTTAAAGAACTTAAAAGAAAAAGAACAGGTACTATTCAGTTGAACTGGTAAATTTTAAAGGAAAAGACCACTTTTTCCTTAGACAGCTGGGCTCCTAGGCTTAGAAATCTAGGGCCCAACAATATACTTAAGTGCTCAGCTTTATCATTGCAAGTGTGTTTTAACTATGACTTTCTGCATGATCATGTGCACAATTTTTATTATATTACCCCATAAAGTCCATATTATTAAATTTAAAACCAGACATTCATCAACTCTTAATTCTTCAAAATTAGTAATTTATAAAACTATAACTTTTTTATTTCAAAATTAATAATGCATGAATAGCCACCCATTACTTTAAATATATGGAACAACTAGATTAAGGATTTGTGAGACAGAAAAAAAACCTGCTATAGGTGCTGAATAGATATAATATATTAAAAAAACTGAAAGTTTGATTTACATAAGCAGTGTCTTCCATTCTCCATTTTATACTATTTTACTTAGGTCACGTTTTAATATTTTTGTTATTCATGAATAACTGTGTTAAAACTTCTAACTTGCTATGATAATTAGTATTATTATACTTTACTATGGAAACCAGTACAAAAATAAATTAGATATAAGAAGCAATCACTGTTTTTTTTTGCTGATAACTGCACGTGGTTCAAATAACTGTCTAGGAATTTGCACATAGACAAAATAACTACATGTAGTTATTTGTTTGACGTGCCAAAGAGCACCAAATTTGAAAGAGGAAATAACTAGTTATTTGTTCGAAATGCAAAAGCACGCCAAATTTAAAAGGGTTACTTTGTTATAACTACACAGGGCTCTGTTCTTTTTTGTGTTTAATTCAGTATAATAATACAGTTATGGCCTTTAATTGACTTCAGGTAATATCCAAATTATTAAATCTCGAAAGAGTTATTTAATAATTATGAATATTACCATCATTAAAGGCCATAATTATATATTGTTTAAATGCATTTGTTGTCTGTCTTAGTTTTAAATTATTATTACAATCAATGTTTTCTTTATTATACCCCCGCTTCAAAGAAGAGGGGTATACTGTTTTACTCTTGTCCATTTGTTTGTTCGTTCATCTGTCATTAACATAAGTTTCTGTCGCCGTTTTCTAAGCAACTATATATAGGATGCAGAAGCCTGATATTTTGCATATTGCTATATCCTATAGTACCATTTATAGTAGTAGTCATCTACTTCCTGTTTACAGAATTCTTAGATTTTTACACATGATTGACATACATGCAATATTTTTGTGAAAGTGGGAGTATCACTAGTAAGCATTAGCTCATAGTCTACACTAATTAAACTTTACAGTAAATTTTATTGTTTCCTTGTAAAAACTTTATAAATACACAACTTGATTTAATTAATGAGTAAGTAGAACTAGAAATAGAAAATGTCATCAGTGTGTAAATTTCAATTTAATATGTTAAAAGTGACTGCCAAAATACTTTTATTTTTAACTCTTGGCAGTTGTTATTTCATCAGGAGCAGCATCATATTTTCAATATCTAGCACTGAGTTCATATCCACTCTAGAAATTGCTGTATTTTATTTACTGGTTTCCGCTATTATTTTTATTTAACGCTAAATGTACAAAGGAAAAGTCATGAGTGATCTAGCTTACACTTTTATCATTCCCTTGAATAAAAATGACTATTTCTGTTGTTCTGTCTATCATAGTTCAGCCACTTTCACAAATATAATAATAAATAATATTTTGCTTGTAAATACATTTGTGAAGGTGTAAAACTTAAAACTAAAATGCAAAATACATCTTATCATCCAGTTATTTTGGAGCTGTTAATTTGTTCATCACACTTAATTTGTTATGTGCGCAAACTGCGTAATAAGGACACATGAATCTGATCGCACAATGAAAATTTTAATTGCATTGACGACTGGATGACTGTTAAGTTTTTTCCCTTGTTGTTTGACTTTAAGTCACAGTAAGCTATAATTGTCATATCTTTTTGTCCATCTATCATCCTTCATAACCATTTTTACCTTGGAAACTTTTGGTCAAATTTGCAAGAATAATATTTGAATTGTCCTCTGCAAATATTCCTCATTTCTTCTAAATTGCATGATACTAAAACTTTCTTTTTGTAGAAAATCATCTTCCATTAAGCATCTCTTAATGGACCAAATTCAATAAAATAAACATGCCATTAACTGCATTTTTGTGTATTTGCACATTAAACAGACAAGCGACACAGATACTCTTAAGCCATTTGTTAACACAATAAAGTTTCTTTCCTAAGTGATAAGAGACTCGTCTGATTCTGAATATGAGCAAGATGAAGATGAGGCAACATCTGACAGTTTCGAACCAGTTGAAAGTGATGCAAGCATGAAAGGTATTTAGTCATGTAATCCTATGATAGAAGACATCAGATTTAGTAATTCATACTTTTTTTTCTAAGAACAAAGGTTATTGTGCATAAATATTAGGTTAAGAATGATTAAGGGTTCTATGCCATTTGTTTTTACAGATAAACAACCATTAGAAATATCCACTTTGCAATATTTTGTTTTCCTTAAAAAAAAAATTGTTAGATGTTTAAAAGTTGATGTTAAGGCTAATGAAAGTCAGTAGTGTTTATCACTTGATATGCACTCTAATCATCTACTTATGTTTTTATTAGTTAATGCCCTACTGCTCATGCTGTTTTTATTTGTGTGCTTAAGAATCCTGACAAACTTGTCAATCAATCCTAGATAGAGTTTTCAAAACTTCAAACAAACAAACAGACAATAAAAATTTAAACCCACTTGTCTTGTTCGATTTTATACCCTCCATTTGGATATGAGTGTCCATCCATATGCCCCTGTTGTGTCTATGTAACTTAAAAACATGAAAATGGATTTTATTTAAGCTTTATACAGCTGTCAAGTACTACAAAATGAAGATCATGTTATTTTTCATCACAATCTAATTTGTAGTTTTTTTCAGTAAGGCCAATTAAAAAATTCGTAAAAAATTTTGAAGTTGTACAGTAGTCCCCCTCTTGAAAGACCACCCTATTTGCAACTGAAAAGTGGTCTTTCAAAAGGGGTGGTCTCTTAAATGGATTAAGCTGTGATTAGATTGTAATTACGTGCACATGTATTATTATTATTATAATCAGCTTCTTGTTTTTATCATGTTGTGTCCAGGATGATATCTTTGTAACTAATTTTTACCACATTTCACAAAATATATATATGATATTATGTGTATTAACATTTGTTTTCTTTGTAGGTACATGTGTTATCATACTTAAGATTTATCTGTCCGCTGATTATCAATAAAGTTTCATTATATTGGTCTTAATAAAACTGTTTTTCTTTCCCAATATCGTGCATACAATGTGTAGTTCTAACCCACTGTGTCATGTCACAGTGAAACCTTCGTTCAGACCATTCTATCATTCAGAATATTCTTGAGACACGTGCTTTAAAAATGTTTAATTTGCGTACAAATTTTGAAATTCATTGCACAAAACTAACTTAATTATTAATTCCAATTTTTATCTGCCTTATTGAATTTTTAATTCTCAGCAAACACATTTTCCAAATGATAAAAGTGTAATAAATGTAAACAGTTCGGACTACTAAATCTAAAAATAGCTCGGTATGTAAATTATCTCAACCCTGTTTTTAATCTATATTTGGCCGATTAACGCTTTCTTTCACTTGATCAGAATTAAATTATAAAAATAATTTATGGAAATCAAACACATTTTCTTGACTGGAAAGACATAAAAACAGTTCATGTAACATTATTGGGTCACGAGGCCAAGATTATAATCAAAATGGCATCGTTCAAATTTTGTTTACCAGCGTATGCAAATGATGTACACGTCACATGAAGATATTGGGACATAAACATTTTTTAATTCAATACTCGATATAAAAACTACAAATAAACAACCAACACACTTTCTTATATAATTTTATTAATACCAATAATAAACAATAGGTATTTTATTCCAAATCTTTCATCTGGTAAAAATCAATGATGAATTTCCGGTAGATTTCCCGAACTTGAAGTTGAACTTCCGGTGTCATTTCTAGTAAACATAAACGTATACAAATTGATAATGTGGTCGTTCATGAGGGGGGAAAACATGGATTTTATAGCTATAGGGCGGTCGCTGGTCGTGTTAAAGGGGTGGTCTTCTAAAAGAGGTAAATTTGTACAGAAATGAGTTAATGCAAGAGGAAAGTGGTCGGGACAAAGGGGTGGTCGTTCAAACGAGGGGTCGCTCGAGAGGGGGGCTACTGTATAAAAGATTACTTGAAAATGGATTGTTAAAACTTTTTACAGCTATTAAGTAGTAAATGAAGATCAATTTGAATTTTCAGCACATTCACATTTGTAGTTTCTATGTTAAGCCAATTTAAAATTGTTTCTATAGGTCTATAATTCCAAAGTCCAAGGTTAAGGCAAAAATTGTTGTTATACTCAGCTCTTCCTGTAGGCTAATCTAGTAAAATGCATTCATGGATATTAACAACATGGTGGGTTAGGTATCATTTAAGGTCCCATTAGAAGTATGTTATTTTTTTATACCCCCACTCGACAGAGTCGGGGGTATATAGTGGTCCTCATGTCCGTCCGTTCGTCTGTCCACATTTGGTTTCTGGATGATAATTCAAAAAGTTTACACCCGATTTGAATGAAACTTTGGGATATTGCTATATATCAGGTTGGTAAGAAGCTAATTAATTTTGGGGGAAATCAGTCAAATTTCAAGGTCACAGTCAACGAAAAACGTTAGAAATATTAACAAAAAAGTTCTTTCTGGACAATAACTGAAAAAGTGTGCATCCAATTTGAATGAAACTTTGGGATATTGTTATATATCAGGTTGGTAAGAAGCCTATCGATTTTGGGGGAAATCAGTCAAATTTCAAGGTCACAGTCCACGAAAAACGTTAGAAATTTTAACAAAAAAGTTGTTTCTGGACAATAACTCAAAAAATTTGCGTCCGATTTGAATGAAACTTTAGGATATTGTTATATATCAGGTTGGTCAGAAGCCTAGTGATTTTTGGGGAAATCTGTCAAATTTCAAGGTCGCAGTCCACGAAAAACTTTAGAAATTTTAACAAAAAAGTTGTTTCCGGACAATAACTCAAAAAATTTGCGTCCGATTTGAATGAAACTTAAGAATATTGTTAAATATCAGGTTGGTAAAAAGCCTAGTGATTTTGGGGGAAATCAGTCAAATTTCAAGGTCCCAGTCCACGAAAAACGTTAGAAATTTGTACAAAAAAGTTGTTTCCGGACGACAACTCAAAAAGTTTGCATGTGATTTGAATGAAACTTTGGGATATTGATATATATCAAGTTGGTAAGAAGCCTATCGATTTTGGGGGAAATCAGTCAAATTTCAAGGTCGCAGTCACGAAAAACGTTAGAAATTTTAACAAAAAAGTTGTTTCCAGACAATAACTCAAAAAGTGTGTGTCCGATTTGAGTGAAACTTTGGGATATTGTTATATATCAGGTTGGTAAGAAGCCTATCGATTTTGGGGGAAATCAGTCAAATTTCAAGGTCACAGTCCATGAAAAACGTTAGAAATTTTAACAAAAAAGTTGTTTCCGGACGACAACTCAAAAAGTTTGCATGTGATTTGAATGAAACTTTGGGATATTGTTATATATCCGGTTGGTAAGAAGCCTATCGATTTTGGGGGAAATCAGTCAAATTTCAAGGTCACAGTCCACGAAAAACGTTAGAAATTTTAACAAAAAAGTTGTTTCCGGACAATAACTCAAAAAATTTGTGTCCGATTTGAATGAAACTTTAGGATATTGTTAAATATCAGGTTGGTAAAAAGCCTAGTGATTATTGGGGAAATCTGTCAAATTTCAAGGTCGCAGTCCACGAAAAACGTTAGAAATTTGTACAAAAAAGTGGTTTCCGGACTACAACTCAAACAGTTTGCATGTGATTTGAATGAAACTTTGGGATATTGTTATATATCCGGTTGGTAAGAAGCCTATCGATTTTGGGGGAAATCAGTCAAATTTCAATGTCACAGTCCACGAAAAACCTTAGAAATATTTTTTAAAGCGGGGGTATCAGTGATCGCTAGATCGACTTTGTCTTAGACTTTTAAACAATTTTTAGAAGTAATAAACAATCTATTATAGTTTATGGATTTTAGGGGTTTCAAAATGTGCCTTATTCTCCCACCCTAGTGTTATTATTTTTTTTAAAAACCTATGGTATTTCAAAAACAAAACAAATATTCAAATGAATGTTTATTATTTCAGATGCAGCAAAAGTTTCAAAAGGGCATTTTAAAAAAGGTAAATATAAGTTCATAGATTTTTACTTTATTAAACATTTAAATGGATATGCACCAAAGAGTAAAATCTTAAAAGTTAGTGGATAAACCTATACTCGCCTTTTATTATATGGGTCGAAGCAAAGCAAAGAAACTCTTACTTTTACTATGGTCAAAAATTATTTTTTATCGTAGTAATTCTTGTATGGTAAGGCATTAAAGCAAAATTTAGTTGTTGATCTGAATTGTCATGTACACATCTATGAGATATTGTGAATAATATAAATATTGTATACTTATTGACTGGGTATGAGTGGAATAGTAAGTTTAATTTTCCTGAGGTAAAGCCGAGTGCAATAGTGAAATCTGAGGGGAAAATTAACTTACCATTCCCCAAATATCTAGTCTGTAAATGTTTTATTATACCCAATACACAAATTGCTCAAATTGTTGGCAATAACTGCTAACAATTAAAATAAAGGTAGCATCAAGGTAGCTTCAAGGTCAATATAAAAACAATTGGAATGTTAACATTTTTTCTAAATAATTCTAATATGATTTGCATATTTAGAAATACGTTTATTTGATTGGTCTAGATTACTTCCGTTTGAGGTTTTTAACAAAATATATTTTTTGATAAATGAAGTTTTCTCCATTTATTTTAGGATAAACGACGTTGACCGAACTATTTTTAGCGTAACCAATGTAAACAAAGATGGCAGCTTTCAATATCGAAAGTAGCGATCAACTTACAAAGTATTTGTTTGATGAATTATCATTAATGATTTGTTAAATTTACAACTTTCCTTGTGTTTGATACAGAAAATAAGGTTACAGATTGATGTAAAACTAAAAATTGTGTTTATTAAAATCAGAAAATGGTTTATGGAAATAAAAATAAACAAAATATTCATACGTTCAGTCAATCCCGCTACCAAATACACAAGAAGTATGAAGTTGAGAAACACGTTAGATAAATTAATTTCTTAATGCAATTTTAAAGAATTATAAGGATTAAATACCGTTTTCCATGGATTTATCGGTATATCAACAAGACCAACTCAAAAACAATGATGTGTTTGTGAGTGAGTTGGTCCTGAAATTTTATCATTCAGTTTTGTTCGGCATTTTTAGATAAACTTCTCACATACATTTAAGTGCATGTACAACTACCTGTATCACGTCTCGACAGTTGCATACATTCCACATCACAACTCAATGCCAGGCGTCTCATAGTGATACCAATGTACACAACAGTCTCAACGTGATACAGGTAGTTGTACCTACACATAATGTATGTGATGTGTATATATGAGATAAATCAGCAATATGATGGAAGAAAATTAATGTACCCTGCTCTGTTTACCTTAAATCTAATGTTATTTAGGCTTATTCCTGTTGATATAATAAATCTACTGTGGATAACATTGAGGCTGAGCTATATTTATTTTAACCCTTTTGTTAAGCAATTGGTGGATGAGATATATATATACATTTGAGAATGGTTAATAAAAAGATAATGACGATTATAAATGTTGGACATATGTGCCTGATGATCTGATGCTGCTCTTTTTGAGGCAAGAAAAAGTTGGAACAGTTTTGCATAGGACATAGATAGTCATTTTATTTATACAGATGATTTGATTTCAGCTCGAGCATATGTACAGTGGAATGAGAAAGATCATAGCATTGTGAAAGAATTTTTTAACGAGTATATCATGGACACATCTTCACTAGACTCTAAAGGTTCATTACCAGGTAAGCTGTGGAAAAAATATAGGAGAGTAACATGAACTCTTAATTAATAGATTAGAATAAAAATAAACATGACTTTTCTCAAGAAAAAAGATATTTAAGGCTAAGAAAAAGAATAAAAGAGGGTGGAAGATATATGTTAGGTTTCACAGAAACTTAACTATATTTTGCAACTTCATTAATTATACAACACATTATATATTTGATGGATAATTTGAAAAAAAGCAAAACATTAAATAAAGATCAGGAGATTTTTGGCCTGGAGTCCAAATATTCCTGCAAGCTTGAAACAGGGCAAATCAAACCTTTGGTTTTTCTTAATATAACTTTGTCACCTTGTCAATCTGGTCTGTTTTTGAAAACCTCACCAAAATAACCGCGGTATCGCCTTCAAAGTTTAAATCATTGTAAGAAATTATCTGGCTTACATGTCTGCCCTTCGCAAGTGTGATTTCGCCAACTCTTAATAGCTCCAAAATGTTACTACAAAAGCTGCTTCAAACAACTTATTTTCATACATGTTAAAGGATATACCTGGCAATTTTGAAACAATTTATAATAATATATTATCCGTTATTGGGAGCCTAGTATCAGCCGTGGACTTCGCCCTTCTCATGCCCTCGAGGCATTTCTTTACAATAAACTGCTGAGTAGGATCACAAAGATTCCAAATTTTGGATTTATAACTTATTGCTGAAATGTATGATTTGGCTGTATTAAATGACAATTTTTTTAACGATAGAAAAGCAATAAATTGAACAATGTCGTCAGTTTCTGGTGGCCAGGTGCTGTTTAACTTTAAAAAATTGTTGAATGCTGACAAGCCATTAATGTGCGAGTTATGTGAATTTAAAGCAAAAGAATATTCTATCAATCTGTCAGCTTCATGTTGTAAATCAGATCTTGAAAATGTTTGGGAATTTGATCTGGTTCTGAGTTGGCTAACCGCCTGAATCTGGTCTAATCCTGTTGAAAGATTGCATCAATTATATTAATTAAAACGCCTGATATGTGACATGCACCATGTGAAAAACAAATATTAGCATGATGCATAATTCTTTTTGATCTGGAGGATTGGCTGTTCAAAATTTCAACCAGTATTAAATTGTCAATATGCTATTTTATCTTTTTGTTCCTCAAGAGGTTCCCCCATAGTTCTAAAGCAAGTATTACAGGTATAAACTCTAGGAAAGTAATGTCCCTGATAGCTTCACTGTCCTGCCATGATTTTGGCCGATATGCACATCCATTTTTTGGAATAATATGCACCCCCTGCAATCTGGGAACTGTCCGTGTACAAATGCAGAACTGCATTGTCTGACCACTAACTTTCTGGAAAGTAAGATATTCCATTGAATAATTTAAGTAACTTCAACCAGACATACAGGTCAGCTTTAACTTCTGATGTAAGCCTTATAGAATGGTGGGGAAGTTTTGTCTTTACAGTCAAGTCATAAAAGGGCCTATTAAAGGCCCTAGCACATCTTACAGCTTTTGAAAAAAAATTTAGCGACCCCACTAAAGACTGCAGTTTTCTCAGTTTAATTTTGTTTTTGTTTACATAACCCTCTAACAATTTGGTTAACTCAACTACTTTCTCATCAGAATTTTAATAGGCATTTCGTCAGTGTCGATAATTATAGGCCTACAAATTTTAGGACAGTAGTTGGCCCTATAGACTTTTCTTGTGCTAATGGAACTCCCAATTATCACAGGAATCCACAAAACAGTCCCTTAAACATTTACAGTGATTTGAACCTGATTTACCAGCAAAAATAAAATCGTCTAGATAGTGATCCGAGGTATTCAAGCCAGATTTTTTCTCGACAAGTCAGTGCAGAAATGTAGAGAATTTTTCAAACAAGTTACAGGATATTAAGCAGCTCACTGATAAATTTTTGTCTACATAATATTTATTATCAATTTTAAAGCCAAGCAGCTCAAAATCATCAGATCATGGACCCTTAAAATACAAAAGGCACTTTTTGTATCAACAATTGTCAATTAAGCATGTTTTCCTAAAGAATTATTATATCCACAACCCTGTCAAATGATGTGTAACAAACAGAGTAAAATTCAGGATCAATCTAATCATTAATTCCATTTGGTAAGACAAGTGTGTAATAAGCCTCCAGGATATCCCATCAGACTTGGGAACAATGCCTACTGGTGATACCTGCAGGTTTGACAATGGCAAGGAATCCAAATGACCCGCTATGCAATCTAATTCTATTTCTTTTTTAACTTTATTAATCAATTCCGTTTTGTGTTCATATGCAGATTTGAGATTTGGACTTTCCCTATGCTCTCTAAGACCAGTATATTTTAAATGAAAACCATGCAAAAATACCTCCTTTAATTCCTCTGCAACATACTTAATGGATATGTCTCAAGTTCTTTAATTAATGGTTTCCTAATTCCAAGAGATCTGGGTGCTTGAAAGCTGTGACCAGTTCTTAGGTGGCCATACATAAATAAATAAATAAATAAATAAATAAATAAATAAATAAATAAAGCATTTATTATTATTATTATTATTACCTTGTGGGTCTTTGGAGTGCAGTGGAAAAATATGGGTCAGGTATTCTAGTAGCTACAATAATGTAGCTCCTATTTTTTTTATGGACGGAGCTACAAAAGCTACAAAGAGGTCCCATTACTTGTAATGGAGCAAGCCGGGAGGGATTCACACCCTGGGGTTTTATGCATATAATAAGCTATTAAACAGTTTCCCTAAATTGCTACATTCTTTTTTATGTATTTGCAGTTTAACTGATATTTCCACAACACCATATTGGTTAGTTTTATCACTTTATTTGTAATCACCGCATTGTTAACAAAATATGAATTCTTGAAGTGCATAATTTCGATAATATCGGAATTAATTTGGTAAAAAATGTAATTCCGGATGATTTCAGCTGTATTCATTTGCATTATGATTATGTCCCCTTATTACAAATTTTACCGATATGATTCCGAAATTCTACACTCCACAATTTTAATTATGTCAACAATGCCACGATTACAAAAAAGTGTTAAAATTATTTAATTAGACCTTGTAGACATATCAGATGAACGGCGAGGGAAAGAAAAAATATTTATTAAATAAAGACAAAGGTTAAATAGCGGAAAATATGTGTAAATACCAAAAGTGTTTTTGCTCCATTATGAGTAATGGGACCTCTTTGTAGCTCCATCCATAAAAAAAGGAGCTACATTATTGTAGCTAGTATTCTAGGACAGAAGAGGAAACTCACAATCTGGGGCTGATTTTTATATAGGGGACATGATAAAAAAGGATGATCCGGTATTGAGCATTTAATACACAAGTGTTGGTAAATACATGGATTACAGTCGCATGATACATTATAATTGAAATTATAGCATTTATTGAAGGTCCTAATCTTCCCAGTACTTTTCGATGCTGCCAGAACATTAAATGTATTGCTACCATCACTAGTCATGTACATTAACCACAACTCACTATCAACAGTGTCCCACGATTTGCTTGGGTCAAATGCCATTTTTAACCTGAACTGTTGGTCATATTCTTTCCAACCTAGACCACGCATGCGTGATGCACCCAAATGTACTGTGTGCATATATTTTAATAGACCTTGTATTTTTTCTGAGTGAGCACTAACATATATGCTAGTAAAGACTAGAAAAGAATCTGTCCATTTCTCAATAGTGTTTACCACTTGTTTCGATTTTTCTTTGGTTGTTAAGACCCCATCTATCATAACGATGGTTTTTTCCTCTTTAAGCGATGGGTGATTTGAATTGAGGAGATTATCTGAATCATCATATTATCTGTTGGTGCTGGCACTCCATCACATTCCAGGGAGGGGGGGAGGGGGCATCATTTCATCATGGTAACCGACACTGATGTTGATTTTTTTGCTGTATACAGTCTCTTTCTAACTACTTGCTCTGGCTATGGAAAGGGGGTCTGTACTTTCTGGAACATCTAGCGCATCTGTTGGGGTATCGTAAGCACTCGTCGATTTTCGCTTGCTTTGTCTTGATAATTAATGCGCTTGTTTTTAATAACTATGATTAAACATTATATTAGCAGACGATAAAACCAAGATGTAAATGTAATTTTTCCCTCCACATGGTTTTACATTTGAAAAATTAATGTGCCGATGCAAAACACATCCTACCAGTTGGGCTATAGCGCGGAAAGAAAATGAAATTTCGTGGCACATTTCCTTAAATACCAAAGGGTGAGATAACCCATCTGAAAAACAGGCGACTTGGAATTTTCAAAGCACTAATTCACTAATAGAACACGATATGGGCATTTCATGATAAATTCATCTATTCATTAATGGAATATTATTATATAGAGATTTGAAATTCAATATCATTGTGATATAGAGATTTGATATGAAATATCATTATGTTATAGAGATTTATTTTTGTGACACCAAGCCTACGGTAACCTCATGCATTGATTAATAGTTAAGCTATTTTGTAGGAGTATAATGTGTATGATGACAGTTTTATGATATCTTGAGGAAAGCTTTACCTAAAGCAATATATAATTATTTTTTTTTATTGACAGGCAAGAAAAAGATCATTGCTTTTGTAAACAGACATCCAGGAGTTTTGGCAAATATTTCTGATATCAATAAGAAAATACAGACCATAAAAAATAAAATTATGAACGAGAGAAATAAAACAAGAAGATTATACCAAAACAGAATGAATAAATACTGCAACTGAAGGTATGATTATACCTTGTGAAAAGTCTTGTATGAAAATTGTACTCAACAAAAAAAAATGAATTTTTGGCTAGGTCGCATGCAGTGTTAACCAGTGTTAAAGGGAAACTTCGCGAAAAAATGAAAATTTGATATGTTATTCTTCAACTAAAAAGAAACACATTTGCCTATTGAGGTTTTATTATATTTTCAGTGGTTAAGTTTCTGCATGGAATTTACCGTGTAAAAAATGCACTTATGGAGGTCCGACATCTTGTCACCATCTCGTCACTAGATGGCGATACTAGACATCCAAGTACCTTAAAAGTCGTCGTATGATAATAACGCGAAACGGTCAAGAACAGAAGGTTGTATTATAAGACAAGGTTGTGGAAAGATTACGTTTCGTATTCCTGATCTATATATAAGCAAGAAAACCGACTTCATGTAACAAGTAGTTAACTTATTTAAAGACTTCGACCTAAGACTATTTCCACAGCAGCAATAACGGTAAACGTAAAGAAAGTCACAGTTTTTATAGGAAACCAAGTCCATAAATATTAATTAAATTTAAAATTATTCGTATTATATTTTCAACTTAATCAGATTAAGCAACTTATTGAACGAAACTTTTTATACAAAATATTTGCGAAGTTGACTATTTAAGAAATAACGATCGTTAAATGAAATATTTTTTAAATACTCCGGTTTTTCGCGCATCAAAATTTCACTTCACGTTTAGTACATTTATAATTATTATTATTGTTATTATTATAATTATTATTACTGGTAACATTTATTGTGCGTGTGCGTAACACAGTTTCCCAGCTTTTACATGTTTTGTATATTTGAGTTAACGTGTAAGTTTTACGTTTCCTAAGCCTTGGCATCTTTATAAGGTATTCGAAATCTTATATACATCCTGTGTTCTGACACTTCGGTGTATTCAAATCATACCTGTCTTGGCAGGAGGGATGTGCCTTTCTAATTTCTAATTACATGATTAACCTTTAATCTGGTTAGCGTTTGAAAAAGTCCGAATATTCATACTTCAAAGTCGGCATTAAATGATCTAATAATTGCAATAAACATCCTGTTTGTTTACCTGCTAATTCTGTTAATCACCCTTCATAAACAAGTAATGATTTACCTGTAACATTTTCAGGTCCAGGTACAACTGCCGTTTCAAGACATGCAAATTATCCACGGAATTTTATTTTATATATAAAATGATCAAAAATAATCATATAAAAATATTTTTTATTACAATTATTATTTAGGTAAATTATATCCGAGTTAAATAAAGACAGGTTAAAATTTGTGTCCAAAAAAACTTGTATTTAAACAAAGAGCATTAAAACATTAAGACGTATTTGGTAATCTTATGTTGTCAGCCGGTCATTAGTCATCCCCACAGTTTATATATTCTTCAAAGAGCTAAGGCAGAAAAACATATTTTTAAACTGGATTATTTATCATATTTACTGGATAATTACATTTATCACGTCACAAACGCAGTCACATGATAAAATACTGTCAATATGGCGGCCCCCTTACACAAAATTTTACCACCTTTAAACCACTCTAGACGCGTAACGGAAAAGAATACAATAAAACATCAGAAGGCAAATATATTTCTTTTTATTTGAAGAATAACATATCAAATTTTCATTTTTTCGCGAAGTTTCCCTTTAAAGCATGGTGAATGTGGGCAGGAAAAAAATAGGGTATCTATTTTATGTAATCAACTCCTCCTACAGTCTTCAACCCAGATCGCTGAAACTTTTTAGAAAGATTTCAAATGTATTGGAGTTGCTCACCTGCAATTTTGGAACTGTTCAAGGATATTTTTCCTAATTTGCCAGACTTGGGGACTGTACCTATTTTGTGTGATAAACAGTTTTCAGCCCAGATCTGTGAAACTTAATAGAAAGTTGCACATGTATTGAAGTTGTTCACCTGCTACTATGGACTATTTTCGATAATTTTTGTTCTAATTTTCCAGAATTGGGAACTTGGTCATTTTTCAGAACATTTGCAAATTATGGTGTAATTTTTGAACCAGTGGAATTGTTTCCAGACTTGGGAACTTAGTAATTTTTCAGAAGAAGGTACCTATTTTGTGTAATCAACTCCTCCTACAGCTTTCAACCACATCCTTAAAGCTTCATGATTGCAATACCTATTGAAGTTGTGCGCCTGATCTCATACAATTGCTCAGGATATGTGTTCCCATTTTTCTAGGCATTGGAACTTTTTTAGTACATTCAATACATGATGGTTCTGTTTTTGTTTAAACAACTCCTCCTACATTTTTTGATACAGACCCAAAAGTTATTTTAACGCATTGTAAACAATTCTCCATTTATTAAGAGACATGCTTTACAACCTGGCCATTTGCAAATTTTGCAATTTGTCTTGTAGATGACTTGCCTTCATTATAAAAAAAAGAAACTGTTTACAGCTTTGTTTAAAAACATTAACAAGTAATATTTTATTGAATGGTTCTTTTACCAAAAAAATAGAGTGTAAAACTTGTGTAGTCTTTTGGAAACAAATTATTGATAGTATTAGATAAACTATATTTCAGAGAGTTCTCGAGTACTCAAGCCAATTTGTCTGATGAACAGACATGTTTTAGAGAGATCATAGTTTGCTTAACTTCATCACCAATCTTCATGTGCCTGTCTACACAATCTATCATCAAAGTTTGATATGCCTGACTGCACCATCTGTCATCATGGTTTAATGTGCCTCACTACACCATCTGTCATCATGGTTTGATGTTCCTGGCTACACCATCTATCATCATTGTTTAATGTGCCTCTCTACACCATCTGTCATCATGGTTTGATGTTCCTGGCTACACCATCTGTCATCATGGTTTAATGTGCCTCACTACACCATCTGTCATCATGATTTAATGTGCCTCTGTACACCATCTGTCATCATGGTTTGATGTGCCTGGCTACTCCATCAGTCATCATGGTTTGATGTTGCTGGCTACACCTTCTATCATCATGGTTTGATGTGCCTCTCTACACCATCTGTCATCATGGTTTGATGTGCCTCTGTACACCACCTGTCATCATGGTTTGATGCTCTGGACTACACCATCTATCATCATGGTTTGATGTGCCTGACTGCACCATCTGTCATCATGGTTTGATGTGCCTGACTACACCATCTGTCATCATGGTTTGATGTTCCTGGCTACACCATCTGTCATCATGGTTTGATGTGCCTCTGTACACCATCTATCATCATGGTTTGTTGTGCCTGACCACACCATTTGTCATGGTTTGATGTGTCTCTCTACACCATCTGTCATCATGGTTTGATGTGCTTGACTAAACCATCTGTCATGGTTTGATGTGCTTGACTACACCATCTGTCATCATGGTTTGATGCTCTGGACTACACCATCTTTCATCATGGTTTGATATCCCATGATTTCACCATCTGTAATCATGGTTTGATGTGCCTCTCTACACATGGTTTGATGTGCCTGAATACACCATCTGTCATCATGGTTTGATATCCCCGACTACTCCATCAGTCATCATGGTTTGATGTGCCTGACTTCACCATCTGTCATCATGGTTTGATGTGCCTGACTACACCATCTGTCATCATGGTTTGATGTCCCTCTGTACACCATCTATTATCATGGTTTGATGTGCCTGACTACACCATCTGTCATGGTTTGATGTGCCTTAGTACACCATCTGTCATCATGGTTTCATGTGCCTCTGTACACCATCTGTCATCATGGTTTTATGTGCTTGACTGCACCATCTATAATCATGGTTTGATGTTCCTGGCTACTCCATCAGTCATCATAGTTTGATGTGCCTCTCTACACCATCTGTCATAATAGTTTGATGTTCCTGGCTACTCCATCAGTCATCATGGTTTGATGTGCCTCTGTACACCATTTGTGATCATGGTTTGATGTTCCTGGCTATTCAATCTGTCATGGTTTGATGTGCCTCTGTACACCATCTGTCATCATGGTTTGATGTGCTTGACTACACTATCTGTCATCATGGTTGGTTGTGCCTGACTACACCATCTGTCATGGTTTGATGTGCTTGACTACACCATCTGTCATTATGGTTTGATGCTCTGGACTACACCATCTTTCATCATGGTTTGATGTGCTTGACTACACTATCTGTCATTATGGTTTGATATGCCTCTGTACACCATCTGTCATGGTTTGATGTGCTTGACTACACCATCTGTCATTATGGTTTGATGCTCTGGACTACACCATCTTTCATCATGGTTTGATGTGCTTGACTACACTATCTGTCATTATGGTTTGATATGCCTCTGTACACCATCTATCATCATTGTTTGATGTGCCTGTCTACACCATCTATCATCATGGTTTGATGTGCCTGACTACACCCTCTGTCATCATGGTTTGATGTGCCTGACTACACCATCTGTCATCGTGGTTTGATATGCCTTTGTACACCATCAGCATCATGGTTTGATGTGCCTGACTACTCCATCTGTCATCATGGTTTGTTGTGCCTGACTACACCACCTGTCATGGTTTGATGTGTTTGACTACACCATCTGTCATTATGGTTTGATATGCCTCTGTACACCATCTTTCATCATGGTTTGATGTGCTTGACTACACCATCTGTCATTATGGTTTGATGTGCCTCTCTACACCATCTTTCATCATGGTTTGATGTGCTTGACTACACTATCTGTCATTATGGTTTGATATGCCTCTGTACACCATCTGTCATGGTTTGATGTGCTTGACTACACCATCTGTCATTATGGTTTGATGCTCTGGACTACACCATCTTTCATCATGGTTTGATGTGCTTGACTACACCATCTGTCATTATGGTTTGATGTGCCTCTCTACACCATCTTTCATCATGGTTTGATGTGCTTGACTACACTATCTGTCATTATGGTTTGATATGCCTCTGTACACCATCTGTCATGGTTTGATGTGCTTGACTACACCATCTGTCATTATGGTTTGATGCTCTGGACTACACCATCTTTCATCATGGTTTGATGTGCTTGACTACACTATCTGTCATTATGGTTTGATATGCCTCTGTACACCATCTATCATCATTGTTTGATGTGCCTGTCTACACCATCTATCATCATGGTTTGATGTGCCTGACTACACCATCTGTCATCGTGGTTTGATATGCCTTTGTACACCATCAGCATCATGGTTTGATGTGCCTGACTACTCCATCTGTCATCATGGTTTGTTGTGCCTGACTACACCACCTGTCATGGTTTGATGTGCTTGACTACACCATCTGTCATTATGGTTTGATGTTCTTGACTACACCATCTTTCATCATGGTTTGATGCGCCTCTCTACACCATCTTTCATCATGGTTTGTTGTGCCTGACCACACCATTTGTCATGGTTTGATGTGCCTGACTGCACCATCTGTCATCATGGTTTGATGTGCCTGACTACACCATCTGTCATCATGGTTTGATGTTCCTGGCTACACCATCTGTCATCATGGTTTGATGTGCCTCTGTACACCATCTATCATCATGGTTTGTTGTGCCTGACCACACCATTTGTCATGGTTTGATGTGTCTCTCTACACCATCTGTCATCATGGTTTGATGTGCTTGACTAAACCATCTGTCATGGTTTGATGTGCTTGACTACACCATCTGTCATCATGGTTTGATGCTCTGGACTACACCATCTTTCATCATGGTTTGATATCCCATGATTTCACCATCTGTAATCATGGTTTGATGTGCCTCTTTACACATGGTTTGATGTGCCTGACTACACCATCTGTCATCATGGTTTGATGTCCCTCTGTACACCATCTATTATCATGGTTTGATGTGCCTGACTACACCATCTGTCATGGTTTGATGTGCCTTAGTACACCATCTGTCATCATGGTTTGATGTGCCTCTGTACACCATCTGTCATCATGGTTTTATGTGCTTGACTGCACCATCTATAATCATGGTTTGATGTTCCTGGCTACTCCATCAGTCATCATAGTTTGATGTGCCTCTCTACACCATCTGTCATAATAGTTTGATGTTCCTGGCTACTCCATCAGTCATCATGGTTTGATGTGCCTCTGTACACCATTTGTGATCATGGTTTGATGTTCCTGGCTATTCAATCTGTCATGGTTTGATGTGCCTCTGTACACCATCTGTCATCATGGTTTGATGTGCTTGACTACACTATCTGTCATCATGGTTGGTTGTGCCTGACTACACCATCTGTCATGGTTTGATGTGCTTGACTACACCATCTGTCATTATGGTTTGATGCTCTGGACTACACCATCTTTCATCATGGTTTGATGTGCTTGACTACACTATCTGTCATTATGGTTTGATATGCCTCTGTACACCATCTGTCATGGTTTGATGTGCTTGACTACACCATCTGTCATTATGGTTTGATGCTCTGGACTACACCATCTTTCATCATGGTTTGATGTGCTTGACTACACTATCTGTCATTATGGTTTGATATGCCTCTGTACACCATCTATCATCATTGTTTGATGTGCCTGTCTACACCATCTATCATCATGGTTTGATGTGCCTGACTACACCCTCTGTCATCATGGTTTGATGTGCCTGACTACACCATCTGTCATCGTGGTTTGATATGCCTTTGTACACCATCAGCATCATGGTTTGATGTGCCTGACTACTCCATCTGTCATCATGGTTTGTTGTGCCTGACTACACCACCTGTCATGGTTTGATGTGTTTGACTACACCATCTGTCATTATGGTTTGATATGCCTCTGTACACCATCTTTCATCATGGTTTGATGTGCTTGACTACACCATCTGTCATTATGGTTTGATGTGCCTCTCTACACCATCTTTCATCATGGTTTGATGTGCTTGACTACACTATCTGTCATTATGGTTTGATATGCCTCTGTACACCATCTGTCATGGTTTGATGTGCTTGACTACACCATCTGTCATTATGGTTTGATGCTCTGGACTACACCATCTTTCATCATGGTTTGATGTGCTTGACTACACCATCTGTCATTATGGTTTGATGTGCCTCTCTACACCATCTTTCATCATGGTTTGATGTGCTTGACTACACTATCTGTCATTATGGTTTGATATGCCTCTGTACACCATCTGTCATGGTTTGATGTGCTTGACTACACCATCTGTCATTATGGTTTGATGCTCTGGACTACACCATCTTTCATCATGGTTTGATGTGCTTGACTACACTATCTGTCATTATGGTTTGATATGCCTCTGTACACCATCTATCATCATTGTTTGATGTGCCTGTCTACACCATCTATCATCATGGTTTGATGTGCCTGACTACACCATCTGTCATCGTGGTTTGATATGCCTTTGTACACCATCAGCATCATGGTTTGATGTGCCTGACTACTCCATCTGTCATCATGGTTTGTTGTGCCTGACTACACCACCTGTCATGGTTTGATGTGCTTGACTACACCATCTGTCATTATGGTTTGATGTTCTTGACTACACCATCTTTCATCATGGTTTGATGCGCCTCTCTACACCATCTTTCATCATGGTTTGATGTGCCTGACATCTTTCATCATGGTTTGATGTGCCTGACTACATCATCTGTCATCATGGTTTGATGTGCCTCTCTACGTCATCTGTCATCATGGTTTGATGCTCTGGACTACACCATCTATCATCATGGTTTGATGCTCTGGACTACAGCATCTATCATTATGGTTTTATGCTCTGGACTACACCATCTTTCACCATTGTTTTATGTGCCTGACTACTCCATCTGTCATCATGGTTTGATGTGCCTCTCTACACCATCTGTCATCATGGTTTGATGTGCCTGACGACACCATCTGTCATCATGGTTTGATGTGCCTAACTATACCATCTGTCATCATGGTTTGATGGCCTGACTACTCCATCAGTCATCATGGTTTGATGTGCCTCTCTACACCATCTGTCATCATAGTTTGATGTGCCTCTACACCATCTGTCATCATGGTTTGATTTGCCTCTCTACACATGGTTTGATGTGCCTGACTACACCATCTGTCATCATGATTTGATGTGCCTCTGTACACCATCTGTCATCATGGTTTAATGTTCCTGGCTACTCCATCAGTCATCATGGTTTAATGTGCCTCTCTACACCATCTGTCATCATGGTTTGATTTGCCTCTCTACACATGGTTTGATGTGCCTGACTACACCATCTGTCATCATGGTTTGATGTGCCTCTGTACACCATCTATCATCATGGTTTGATGCTCTGGACTACACCATCTATCATGGTTTAATGTGCTTGACTACACCATCTGTCATGGTTTGATGTGCCTGACTACACCATCTGTCATAATAGTTTGATGATTAACTAGTAGGTTTATTTATTTTATTGTTTTGAGTTCATTAGAATAGTCTTCAATCTGTAATAATATAATCATAATAATTCTAAATCCAGAACGAATTAAAATTAAATTCATATATAAACAAATTGGCTCATCCCTGTGTAAATAATAAAGGTATTTACGAAAATAAACTTAGTTTTAAATTAAAATTGTTTAAAAGTGAAGAGGGAAGTGTTTATGCGGACTGAATTATCAATTTAGAAACAGTTTTGATTAAATTGTATCGGTTCTTTAATCCTCATGGAAACAAAATACACTGATAACAGTTCCCATAATTTTTTTTTATTGAAGCCCGTGTTGTAATTTTATATTTTATGAACAGATCAAATGATTATAGAACATTTCCCTTTGTTATTGAAAATTTATAACAAAAAACTGTCATAAAACAGAACTTTATAAAATTTCCTCATAAATAACTATGAAAGACGTCCTGAATAGATATCATCTTTTTTATACACTAAATATTGTTCATGAACTTTTTTAACGTGAAACTATTACAGGCTTACTTTAAAATAAAAAGGTAAAAGACTAAAATATAGACATAAAATAGGAACATGTTGTATTACATCTCACAAAATACTATTTTATGCACATGCATTTTAAACAAAAGAACAGAGCTTTGATTGTTCTTCTTTTCAAAAGAGCTCGCCCCTAAACTATAAGTCAAGTTAACAGTAACATAATGTGATCGTAGCCTTTTTAAGTTATTTGCTAGATGTCGACAAAACTTTATCTTCATTCAACTAACGATGTCCGCCACACCGTGCTTACGACTTTTAAAGTAAAAAAAAACTAAACACACTGCTCAATTAAAAAGAAAAAAAGGTATTCAGATTATTATTGGGAAAACAAATTAAAATAAAATATTTGATTTATACTATATAAAATTTTAGCGGCACGTTGCAGTGAATGGTCAAGAGTGGACAGAATGTTCTTTGACCTGTGGTACTGGCGCTCAATCAAGAAGATGGGAAAATGCAAAAGATGCGAAAATACTCTAACAACCAAAGATAGCGTATCAGTTAGTTGTAATGGAAGTGTCCTAAAATCCAAGCCGTGTCAGAAAATATCTTGCCCGTATAAATCTGTGCTTAACAAAAGTTCCAGATTTTGTGATTATGCATTCATCTTAAGTTAATATTACTTTCAAAGAATTTCATACTGGTTTATTGAGTATGATTGGTTATTTTGCGCAACTCTGTTTATTATATATAGCTTCTACAACGCGATAAAGGATTACTTAAAGATTGATTATTTAGTTTCTAAAATAAAAGGAAATACATTTTGATCATTTTAATAGCGAGACTTAGCGAGCTGTTAAAATATTAAATTTCACAAGATGTTAGCAATTTGCCATTGATAATTTAGTTGTAGATGCTTTTATTCTAATTAATAATGTAAATTATTACCACCCTTTTGAAAACGGTTATGATTTCATTGTGAAATCTCAAGATTGAAGCGTAACAATGACGTCTTTAAATTTTCGCAGGAGATATTTTTGTTTTTTTTTGCCACAACTTGGTGAGAAATGGATTAAAATGATAAAAGTAATAGAGAAAACGTCTCTGGATTTTGACTATTTTTTTAAACGAAAATATTTTTAAACTCTGTTCCACAGAAAGAATATTTGTCGTATGACGGGGTTCAATTAACCAAAGTCGATATTTAAATCAATGTCTTCTATGTTCTTGTGTTATCTTGCTATATTGCTAAAATATAAATTTGAAGAGATGAACAAGATTTTAGGAATTCTTCGGGTGCATTAATCGTCCATATTTTATCATCATTCCCCATTAGTTCACCTTAAGTTATCAGCCATTAAAATACGGTCATATTGTAATGAATATTCATGAGGATTTTTTGTGACAATAAAAGTGAAGAGGGAAATAGTTTTATTTTTTCCCCAAAAATGAACATTTTGTAAGTTTACCATTCGTATACATGGGATATGCAGGTATATTGAAATTTGATATTACCTCTTTCGTGCTGAAATGCGTCGTGTGCATGTGTACATATAATGTTACAAACACTAAACAATATAATTTTTTTTAAATATTTTTCCTTTTTGCATTTATTGTTAGTATTGTTTTATTGTGTATGAGGAATGTAAAGTGTTCATTCAGGTATGGTGAGACACATGGTGCTTTTGTGACTTATCTGCAAAATAAACATTAAAAGTGCATACACTCACCTAAAACAATATCAATGATAATCTTGCAATAGCATAAAAGCATCTTTTCATTTATTGTAGTCAATGATCATGTATCACAACTTTACTAAAGTATTGTTCTCAAAAAATTAACACCACTTCATATAAGCTTCCATTGGGGAATCTTATATAGACTGATATTACCACATGCTGGCCTTTTATTTTAATATTTGTAAAATGTGTGCATTAAAAGCTAATCTATGAAACAATATCAACCCATTTCAGCCACAAATAAATTATTTCCAAATGATTTTTCTACTCTAGTATGACACTGATAACAGATATACGTTTAATAGAAGCTGTCTTTTCTTTTTAAATAGCTGTTTGTGAATTATCTTTGTTTGTATGTGTAAGTCCAGGTTATGTTTTTGTGTAAATTTTTTTACAATGGTTTTGTTTTGCTATTAAGAGAAATGATAGAAGGGACCAGCTCACAATTACGGTTAACGAAAGACGAAATTAATACCTGATCGATCCATCAATATCCAACAATTCATATGAATAAATCTGAAGCCAATACCGCAATCATTGTTGCTGTTTTGTAAGACGTTTGCCAGTTATTACCGTGGCATTACGCATATATCGCCAATAGGAAGGGATAGAAAAATGAAAAAAGGAATATTTAACATAAGCAATAAAAAGTTATATATTTTGTAGTGTAGAATTTGATCAAAAGTGCTCCTCTGTCATCAACCAAATGATAAAACAATAAAAAATATTCAAATTTACGTATTCGTGTCACACAATATTCATCCAATGTTGCAATATTAGGGTTGAAATGCACGTCACATAGCAAAAGGACTGACCTCTTAAAGAAGAAGTAAATTTTCTTCAAATAAAATGACCATGTTTGGTCGAAAATATTGTGTTACTACGGGTAATTCCAGTATCTTCTATTTGGTGAGATATCTATTAGTAATATTAGTAGTAGTAGTAATATTTTAAAATAGATCAAATCACGCTTAAGCACGATATTTAACGATCATTTCTCTTGCAGTTTTGTTTCATCTGACCCTGAAAACCAATTTTGGAAATATGGATTCTTTTATGGAAAAAATAAGTTATTAAAGAAAATGATATGAACTTAAATCCAAATAATACGCCGGTGATGAATCATATATTCTTTATAACAAACAATGATTCAAATAGTGTCCCAAAAGTGGGAACGAATCGGACACAGAGGCTTCACTCTGTAAGCATCATTATATGTCTCTCGCTTGAGTTATCATTTTAATGGTATTAAAATGAGGAAATTTAATTTTTAGGTCATTTTTTTGGTCGAATAGTCATCGTTAAATATCATGTATTCTTATTGATTGTATGTATTCGAGATCACCAGTTCAGCCACTTGTTAATGATACATCAGAATAAACCATATTTCATATTAGTTGCCAAAATCTCGTTCTTTATTTTTAGATCATTTGGACTATGACAATATTTTAAGGGAACTGCAACGGAGGTATCGTAAGCAGGTCTTCCTCTTCTGGCGAGAAATTAGATTTTCTCAGTCTAGGGAGTTTTTTGGGTTGTAAGTCTTCCATTTTGTTTACATAGGAAGCAGCAGGTGTTTGATTAGGAGGATGATGGGTAATTGTGCATTGTGGGAAATTGCTTACTCAAATCAGTTGACTAAATTTTCAGTTAATTAGTTAATGCAATGATTAAATTCAGCTGAGCAACACAAATTAATCATTGCATTAACTAATTAAATGATTAAGATTTAACACAGTATTTAGTGTTAATTATACTATTAATTTAATCACAAGTCGAACAACCAACCCCTGTTGCCTAAAGTTATGCATAAATAATAGCGTTTTGCATTCACCGAGTATAATGATTGTATTTTTTATCTAACTATTTACCTGTACAATGATATCCATAGTTAAGCTGAGAACACTCTGGACAGTTACACCAAAAGTAGAATCACTCAAGTTGAAAATGCAGAGACTTCTATTGTTTCAAATGTCACCCATTCTAGATACAACATCCATTCGACGAAAATTTGACGCCCCTACGCATGACGTCTTAGTTTGCCATTCAGCCGCAGCAGAAATATTAATGTAACCATATGAGCAATTCCAAGTGACGTTCGAATATTTACAAGTTGTCGGATTTCCATCGTCTTCAAAAATGAAAACATATTCTCACAATAAAATGAATGTGTGTTTTTTCGTTACGACGTTCCTACACACAACTACATGCAACTACTTTATATGTAGATGTTCTTCGGAAAAAAGTTTAAGACTCTAAAAATGCATGATTATATCTTGTTATTAGCAAGGATATGTCTTTAATCTGTATTATTCTGTGTGTGTGATTTAATTCTTATGATATATTTTTTTATATGTGTAATCATTGTTGTTGGTTAAAATCATTTGTCAAAAAACCAATAAGACAATATTTTCTGATTTCTTTAAAAAAAGTTTTTCCTTTGATATCAGCCACTGGTTGAAAAATTCAAAATTTTGATAGACGATATGGTTAATGATTCCTTTGATTAGTGTTTCGCTATGTGTTGTACTGAGATGATCACCTCAATATCTTGATTATTTCTCACATCATTGTTGTGTTTTGTGTTAGTACCGGACGCAAAGATCGCAATGGAAGAGAGAGGTTTGGCGCCATAAAACCTGGTTTAACCCACTATTTCTTTTGAAGTCAGGACCATTGTGATCTTCAATTTCTCTGTGTGTCTCCCCTGTTTTGCATTTTCTTTTGGACTTTTGAGATTGATTCTCCGAGTCCGGTTATTGTGTTATAACCTTTATTCGTTATGTAAGTTTTACCGCACCATTATATTCATACTTACAATAACAATCTTGTGTTCCTCAGGCTAATTTTGCCTCATTGTCACCAGCGCACGTTTTTCCATATTCATTAGGAGTTGGCGTATCACACACTCTGGTTGCCATAACGACTGAACCTCCACATTTCACAGGACAAGAAGTAACCATTGTCCAGTTAGACCAACCACCGTCTCTTAGGTTGTATTCATTATATGTATACAATGCAAGTTATTTCTCATAGGTTTGTTTGTACAGTTAAGGATGCTCGCTAGTCGTGTTTTGGCTTTTTGGTTTCGAACTCCTCGGGGTTTATCTATCTTATAGCATTGATATTTTTTAGGACTGACCCCCACTTTTCTTTTCATGATTTTATAATACTCATCTTTAAAGGCAATTTCAGAAGTTTTCAGAAAATCCTATTTATTTCTTAACAGTTTTTGACAGACAAGGATAATGCAAACCAAATGAAACATCTAGAGAATTCCATTTCCGCCAAATTTTCAAATGTCTATATCTCAAAAGCGAGCACATGAATGATTTTTATTGCTTATAATTTTCTAATCTTAAAGATATTCCAAACTTTACAAATGTTTAAAAACTGAATTTATTTTCAAATACATTAGCGAACATCCTTAAATGACTTTAATATTATCTTTATGATAACTGCCGTTGTTTTAAACCATCATAGATTACCAATTTAAATAGAGAAAAAAAAGAATATTAACTAAGGTTAACATTTATACAGTAAACTAATATCATGTTAGAGAAGACATGTTGATTTGAACTATGAAAATGTTTTCGGTTCATTTCTCATAAAATCAATCACTCTAATATTTTTTTCGAGATTTAAATGAAAGTTATATTTCACGTATTGCACTCATTGCTTTATATTTAAGAAAACATACATGACCGCCTGTAGATAATTGAAATATTTCCGTGCCTGCCTATTATTTTTGTTAAATGAAAGTAATGTGCACCCATAAAAAATCAACTATAAACCACGGGCGGATGTGAATTATTTCGATTCCATGATGATATTTGTGTGTTTCAAAAGTAATGGCTACCAATTTATTGTTTTTCTTGTATGCATTATTTTTTCGTACAAGGAACTGTGACGTCAACTTAAGGTTGGTTATAAATTTTACCACGGCTTGTCGTTATGGACCCATAATAAAATTATCTATTTCCTCAGAAATTAAATTATAAATGACAAAACTTAAAATACTTACTGCTACAAGTATATGTTGCTTCTAAGTTTGCATGTCCTTTTCCACATGAACTACTAATGTTGCTATTTGTAGTGTTAAAAGTACATCTAGACTTCCCATTGCAGAGGTTAGATACACCATAAACGTCTTTATGAATGCAAGAGTCTGATGCTTGGTATACTATTCGCACTACATTTATTTTCTCTTTATAGTTTTCTGAACAATTTAGCACGGCAATATTCCGTTCTTTTTCGGTTATAAGGTGTGGATCTGCATTACGATAGAAATTGTATAGATTAGTCAGTAATTAATAAGAACATAGCAAGGCAGACTTAATAAAATTTTGTTTATCATCCCATAAAAAATATTTTCAGGAAAATACCATCGTTTAACTTGAAACTTTAACATTAATTCAGACGTGTCTACGATGGTACATTTAAGTAAGTCGAAATAATTAGTCGTGATCACGAGATACTAAGTCGAGATCTCGACATAATAGGTCGAGCTCTCGACATATTTAGACGAGATCTCGATATAATAAGTTACCTGCAGGTATGTTATCGTAATAGAGAAACAGCAGTGGTATGAATCCAGATTTATGAAAGAAATTTATCACTTTGTGTCAAAGGAATATTAGAAAATTCCAAACGATGACTACAATATTCGTTATGGTACAATACCATAACGAATATTGTAGTCATCGTTTGGAATTTTCTAATATTCCTTTGACACAAAGTGATAAATTTCTTTCATAAATCTGGATTCATACCACTGCTGTTTCTCTATTACGATAACATACCTGCAGGTAACCTGTTGATAGTTGCAGGTTTATATCTATCAACATCTGTTTGTATTGAATGTTAACTTTTTTATACGCTAAGACCTCAGATATGTACGGTGGTACATTTAGGACACGCATTATTTTAAATTTTCATTCAAGTAAGTCGAGATGACGATCTGTTATCTCAAGATCTCGACTTATTATGTCGAGCGCTCAACTTATTATCTCGAGAGCACGACTTATTTTGTCGAGCGCTCGACTTATTATATCGAGATCTCGTCTAAATATGTCGAGAGCTCGACTTATTATGTCGAGATCTCGACTTAGTATCTCGTGATCACGACTAATTATTTCGACTTACTTAAATGTACCATCGTAGACACGTCTGAATTAATGTTAAAATTTCAAGTTAAACGATGGTATTTTCCTGAAAATATTTTTTATGGGATGATAAACAAAATTTTATTAAGTCTGCCTTGCTATGTTCTTATTAAATACTGACTAATCTATACAATTTCTATCGTAATGCAGATCCACACCTTATAACCGAAAAAGAACGGAATATTGCCGTGCTAAATTGTTCAGAAAACTATAAAGAGAAAATAAATGTAGTGCGAATAGTATACCAAGCATCAGACTCTTGCATTCATAAAGACGTTTATGGTGTATCTAACCTCTGCAATGGGAAGTCTAGATGTACTTTTAACACTACAAATAGCAACATTAGTAGTTCATGTGGAAAAGGACATGCAAACTTAGAAGCAACATATACTTGTAGCAGTAAGTATTTTAAGTTTTGTCATTTATAATTTAATTTCTGAGGAAATAGATAATTTTATTATGGGTCCATAACGACAAGCCGTGGTAAAATTTATAACCAACCTTAAGTTGACGTCACAGTTCCTTGTACGAAAAAATAATGCATACAAGAAAAACAATAAATTGGTAGCCATTACTTTTGAAACACACAAATATCATCATGGAATCGAAATAATTCACATCCGCCCGTGGTTTATAGTTGATTTTTTATGGGTGCACATTACTTTCATTTAACAAAAATAATAGGCAGGCACGGAAATATTTCAATTATCTACAGGCGGTCATGTATGTTTTCTTAAATATAAAGCAATGAGTGCAATACGTGAAATATAACTTTCATTTAAATCTCGAAAAAAATATTAGAGTGATTGATTTTATGAGAAATGAACCGAAAACATTTTCATAGTTCAAATCAACATGTCTTCTCTAACATGATATTAGTTTACTGTATAAATGTTAACCTTAGTTAATATTCTTTTTTTTCTCTATTTAAATTGGTAATCTATGATGGTTTAAAACAACGGCAGTTATCATAAAGATAATATTAAAGTCATTTAAGGATGTTCGCTAATGTATTTGAAAATAAATTCAGTTTTTAAACATTTGTAAAGTTTGGAATATCTTTAAGATTAGAAAATTATAAGCAATAAAAATCATTCATGTGCTCGCTTTTGAGATATAGACATTTGAAAATTTGGCGGAAATGGAATTCTCTAGATGTTTCATTTGGTTTGCATTATCCTTGTCTTTCAAAAACTGTTAAGAAATAAATAGGATTTTCTGAAAACTTCTGAAATTGCCTTTAAAGATGAGTATTATAAAATCATGAAAAGAAAAGTGGGGGTCAGTGCTAAAAAATATCAATGCTATAAGATAGATAAACCCCGAGGAGTTCGAAACCAAAAAGCCAAAACACGACTAGCGAGCATCCTTAACTGTACAAACAAACCTATGAGAAATAACTTGCATTGTATACATATAATGAATACAACCTAGGAGACGGTGGTTGGTCTAACTGGACAATGGTTACTTCTTGTCCTGTGAAATGTGGAGGTTCAGTCGTTATGGCAACCAGAGTGTGTGATACGCCAACTCCTAATGAATATGGAAAAACGTGCGCTGGTGACAATGAGGCAAAATTAGCCTGAGGAACACAAGATTGTTATTGTAAGTATGAATATCATGGTGCGGTAAAACTTACATAACGAATAAAGGTTATAACACAATAACCGGACTCGGAGAATCAATCTCAAAAGTCCAAAAGAAAATGCAAAACAGGGGAGACACACAGAGAAATCTCGCGTGCAGAAGGGAGGCGTGGTTTCAGGGATTGATTGATGGTGTGATATATTTTCTTTAGAAAATTTTAGTTTTAATTTGTTGTTGATTAATACTTTTGGCAAATAATATAATTTAAGGTCTTCTCATAACTATACAGACCTCGTTAAGGATTGATTGATAACGTATAGCAATGAGTAGACCTGAATCAGGCAGTGAAGGTATAATGTTAACCCTGTGTTTAATCTGAACCTTAACATCAATGTTAACAATATGAATTCTTTGACGGAAAGTAATAAATAATGATTGCAAATGATTCAATGTTTACTATGCAAACTATGTTCCCTTTAGTCGTAGAAATAGTGCAAAGTTAAAATTCTATACTTCCCTTTATTGCTGATAAATTTTGTTCTGACCTTTGAACCGGACCTCAAAGGCAACATTGAACAATTTACAAAATGATTTTATCAATATTAAAACAAAACATTCTTAAGACAAGAAAAATATATATTATTTCCAACTGTTCTTAATAGTTCATTTGTCAATATTGATACTTTATAGAAAGTGTTAACAGGCCGAATTAAATGTCCTTTCATGCCGACTAATTATCAAAAAGATTGCATTAAGGTAATGCGGTTTGTTATGTTCACTTTTCACTTCAAAATCGAATTTGTTTGTACACAAATACCATATTTGTATATTGTTGAAGAATATAGAAAATTTTTTATGAGGCTCAAACAGGGGTAAAATGCGAATATCTGCCGACCATTTTACCCCTAATATGTGCCAAATACAACATTTGTTTTCTCCTACAATATACTAAATATGTTTTTTCATGAAAATCATTCATTTTTAATCTTTTGTGTTTTAATCCATATCTGGTTTCATATTCCGCATGGAACTTCTCCTGGCAGTACGCATGATGCTTAGTTAGTGGGTGGAGCGTAAAAAGTAAATATTTGTATAGTAAAAGTGATGTTCGTATAGTACACAAATATCACTTTGATTTATTTGTACCCTTTATATGTTTATATGTATTTTTAAAAAGTTAATTGCGTGATAAATAGTTATACTTTTATATCATATAACTTACTTTCCTTCGTGTCATAGTACACATATTCATTTGTGTAATCTAGTAGAATGTTCTGAATGGTGATCCGTTATTTGTATGGCAGATATAAATGTGTCCAAGTCAGCATGGTCCACTATGGATATATTATTTCTTGAAGAGACGACTGGGGCTCTGTCTAATAAAAAAACACGACATACCATATTTAAATTAAACACAATAAACATAAAGATTGTTCATCAAGCAAGGAGTCATATCAAATTAAGATACATAAGTATGCATACTTTCCGCAGTGATATAGTTTATGTAGTAAAATCGGTTATATTGTCTTGGTAATGTTGTAATATCTATCTGTTGGTTTTCGGTAATGGATATTTCGTTCAGTCTGTACACCATGGGAAAAGTCTTGTTTTCAGACTCTTCACAGATGTCATACCCGATCACATTATTGCCACCGTCAAACCTGAATTATATTAAAAATAATCAGAAGAAAAAAATTGGTACCCCAGAATCTGCCTAACAGGAACATAAACAATTCGTGTTTTAATTATTTGTTCTTGTATACACGGTTAAAACCGGTTATATAAGATCACACATGTTATATACAAGTAAAATGCGCTAGAAAAAAACCGAGAGTTAATATGTAAAACATAATGAACTAGTCAACACAACACAAATAAAATATTTAGATAATCAAATGTATTGAAATAAACCGATTTCCTTAAAAAAACTGATAATATTAATAGTTGGAGTAGACTTGAAAAGATCAAACATATTTGAATGAGCAAAATATTGCCTACGAATATCGGCAAATTCAACACATTCAAGGAGTACATGCTTAATGGAAAAACGGCAACCGCAAGGAACACACTCAGGAGGAGGTTCCCCTTTCAGCAAGTAATCATGTGTAGTTCTAGAATGACCAATACGGCATCTAGTAATGACCACTTGCTCTCTGCGGCTGCCAGCGGAGACATGAGAATTTCCGAGCTGTGGCTTCACCTCGTGAAGTTTGTTATTATCAAGACCACTCCATCTATCTGTCCATATATTACGACAATATGACGTAATTTCAGGTTTTAAATCTGTGTATGGAACACAGCAGTCGTATTCGGGGTCGTCAAGAGCTTCCTTGGCGACACTGTCGACCACTGTGTTGCCATGAATTCCAACATGACTAGGAATCCAAATAAATACTATGTTTTTATTAAATCGATCTAGTCGATAAAGAAAATATAAAATTTTAAAAATCAAAGGATTTCTTATCTTTTGGCTTTGTATTGCCAAAAGACAAGACAGTGAATCACAACAAATAATAAATTTAGACTTCGAAGATCTGGCAACAAATTCCAAAGCTAGTAAGATGGCTCTTGCTTCCGCTGAAAAAATTGACGATTGTGAAGGAAGTCGCAGAGTAGCGGCTTCATCGTCAAGAATGGCGGCTGAAGCAACTTTATCGCCATCTTTAGAACCATCTGTGTAAATAGTGGCGGAATCAGAGTAATTAGATTTAATCTATGCAAAATGTTGCTTTATAATGAGTTGGTTTGTTTCTGACTTTTTGTGTTCCCTTAAATCAAAAATAAATTTTGGCCTAGGAAGTTCCCAAGGTGGGGAATTAGGTATTTCAACAGGGAAAATCTTTTCGAAGTCAAAATTCATTGCATCAAGATGAGATTTTATACGAATTCCAAAAGGAGGAGTTTTAGCTTGATGCTTTTCAAAAATGTGATTATAAAGAGGCTTAAAAACACAATCATATGCAGGGTTCGTCGGATGAGCCTTCAATTTGGAGGCATACTGAAGTCCAAGTTTCAGACGCCTTTCAGCCAAAGAAGGTTCATTTGCCTCAGCGTATAGGCTCTCCACGGGAGAGGTTCTGAAAGCACCGAGACATAGTCGTAAACCCTGATGATGTACTGCATCTAAAATTTGTAAATGTGATCTCTTTGCAGAACCATAGACAATTGATCCATAATCAAGTTTGGATCTGACCAAAGATCTATATAAATTTAATAAAACATTATAATCAGCACCCCAGTCGGTGCTGGAAGCAACTTTTAAAACATCAAGAGCCTTTAGACATCTTGATTTTAACATTTTGATATGGGGCAGAAAGGTAAGTTTTTGGTCAAATATAAGGCCAAGAAATTTAGTCTCTTCAACAATTTTAATTTTCTGACCACATAAAAATAAATCCGGATGTGGATGAAGCTTACGTTTTCTACAAAAATGCATGGCTACTGTTTTGGATGTCGAAAATTTAAAGCCATTCTCAGAAGCCCATTTTTCAATTCTTTTAAGACAAAGTTGTAACTGTCTTTCAATACTGTTCATATTTTGTCCTCTGCAGCAGATGAGAGAATCATCGACATACAGAGAACCATCGATGTTATCAAACCTTTGCAAGACTATTAATTTTTATACTGAAGAGAGTAACTGAAAGAATACTACCCCGAGGAACACCCATCTCTTGTTCAAACTCTTCCGAAAGTGTGGAATTTACTCTCACATTAAAATTCCTGTCAGATAAGAAATTACTAAGGAAAAGCGGAAGTCTACCTTTCAATCCCATATCAGATATATCTTTTAAAATGCCATATTTCCATGTAGTGTCGTATGCCTTCTCGAGATCAAAGAACACCGACACCACATGTTCATTTTGGGCAAAACCATTTCGGATAAAAGACTCAAATCGAACTAAATGGTCAAGAGTACTTCTGCCCTGTCGGAATCCACATTGTATGTTGGTGATGAGATTATTAGTCTCCAGATACCAAACAAGGCGGTCATTGACCATTCGTTCAATGGTTTTACAGACGCAGCTTGTCAAGGCTATCGGTCTATAGTTAGCAGGGTCACATTGATCCTTACCAGGTTTAGGTATGGGTATCACTGTGGCCTTTTTCCATATCAAAGGAAGTTCTCCATTTAACCATATATCATTCATTAAAGACAAAAGTGTTTCTAAACATGGGTCTGGAAGATGTTTAAAAGTTGATAATGGATTTGATCGGGGCCAGGAGCTGTATCATGAGCTCTGGCGAGAGATGACTTTAGTTCATGTAAAGAAAATGGCGAGTTGTACTGTTCAGAGTTGTCAGATTTAAAGTTAAGTTTTGTTTTTTCTGTTTTCGTCTGATATTTTTGAAAGTCTTTTGTGTAATTGGAGGACGATGAATATTTCTCAAAAGTCTCACCTATTTCGTTAGCAATATCCTTTTCTGTAGAAAGAGAGGTATTGCCAACTTTTAGATGTTTAACAGATGATTTCGATTTTCTACCCTTAATTTTTTGAATGAAATTCCAGACCTTTGCCATTGGTGTATGGGACTTGATATTCGAAACAAACTTTTGCCATGAAGTTCTGCGGGCGGTCTTGCAAGTACGACGCGCCTTTGCTCGAAATATTCTGAAGTTTGACAGGTTTTCCTTTGTAGGATGGTGTTCAAATTTTCGCTGAGCTTTATTGCGTTCACCGATAGCCTTGTCGCACTGGTCAGTGAACCAAGGTTTATTTAGTTTCTTTGGATTTGTCGAAGCTTTTGGAATTGTTTTATTAGCGATTGATATTATAGTTTCATTAAAATTCAAAATGGGGTCATCACTGTTTTTTAATTGTTCTAGATGGAGTTGCTCAAGACAAAGCGATTGAAATAAAGGCCAGTTAGCCTTTTCAAGTTTAAACCGTGGAGTTCTCACTTCACATGATGAGGTAAGATCCTCCACAATTATTGGAAAGTGATCACTACCACATTGATCATCATGAACCCTCCAAGACAAGTCTGACAATATGGAGGGATCACAAATTGTCAGATCAATCGCAGAAAAGGAACCATTCCCAGGATGAATATATGTATTTGATCCTTCATTTAAAAGACACAAACTTTCCTGATTTAAGAATTCTTCAATCTTTTTGCCTCTGTCATTGAGACTTGCACTATCCCATAGTGGATTATGTGCATTAAAATCTCCCAATAACATGTAAGGTGAAGGTAATTGGTCAGTCAGTTGTTTTAATTTCTGTGAATCTAAATGCTGATTTGGAGGAAGATAGATTGAACAAATAGTAACTGTCTTATTAAGTGACAAACGAACGGCAATTGCTTGGAGGTCCGTATTAAGGTCAACCTGACTATGAAGAATGTTGTCCTTAATAAAGATAGATGAACCTCCCTTTGCTCGTTCATCTGCAGGTGAAAAGGTACTATACAAGGTATAACCTTTAACATTAATTTGGTCAGTTTGTTTTAAATGGGTTTCTTGTAAACATATCGCTATAGGTAACACCGACTGGATAAGTAAAGTTAAATCAAGAAAGTTTGCTTTTAAACCTCGACAATTCCATTGAATTATATTTTGCATGATTGGCTAGGAAGGCGTGATATCGTCACAGTACGGCGACGTCCACGAAGTGATTTACTTGACTGCCTTCCAGGGCCAGATGTGTCCATCTGATCATCATCGGATTCAAAATTGTCCGACGGTACGTCAGCTTCTAATGAATCGAATCTATTTTTTGTGACAAGATTTTGCTCGGCTTTTTTAAGTCTGTTTGATTGTTTTTCAGGTTTCTGCTTCTGAGGAGATTTGTGAGAAGACGGTTGAGATTTACTAGACTTGGAAGACTGTGTTGAGGTTTGTGAGGATGAAGTTTGAGAAGAAGTAGACTTATATTTAGAAGGAATGATGATTTTGACAGGTCTATTATCGGTCTCAATATTTTTTGGCGTGTCAGATTTTAGCCATGTCAACGAAGTTTGAAAACCTGTTGTTTCAGTAGTGGTTGACTTCGTTGCAGCTGCGTAAGATTTACCAGGAAGTGGCGTTTGAATGTTACACAGCCGACGAGCTTCCTGGTAACTGACTTTCTTATCAATTTTAACCTTTTGAATTTCATTTTCTTTTATGAAGGATTGGCAGTCCTTTGATGATGACATATGGCTTCCGCCACAATTAACACACCTCAAATCATTTTTGCAGTTGAAATCAGAGTGACCTACCTCTGAGCATTTGACACATCTTTCTTGTCCGGTACACGATGATTTGCCATGTCCGAATCTCTGGCATTTGTAGCATCGAACCGGGTTAGGGTAGTATGTGTCAACTCTCATTCTGTATGGACCAACAGTGATTACAGAAGGCAGTTCACCTCTGAGAAATGAAATGAGGTATGTATTGAGCGGAACCATCGCGTTACCAACCTTTTTTGTAAATCTCTTGACACTTGAAACATCATACTTCTTTAGACCTTGTTGAATTTCAGCTTCAGTGAGATCTGCCTTAACACGATCGCGATCACGGATAATGCCCTTACAGTAATTTAATGATTTGTGGGCATATGGGATGACCTTGTGGTCGCCGATCAGTTGTAGTTTTAAGAGGTTGATGGCCTGTTGTTTTTTTTCATACCTCTACATACCTCTATCAACAAATGCCCGTTTCTCATTTTGGTAACATTTTTAACTTCTCCAGCCAACAAGGGCGATGCCTTGATACGACGGATCTCCAGCCGAAGACACCAGAGGATACAAAAAATTATACTCGCACAGAGTATCCCTTAACGAAGACAAGCATCGTGTCAGGGGTTACCTGACGATACAACTCCTCAGGATAACATCTACACGATTGACCCGTGAGCCACCGCTTTCTGTAGACGTCTTTAAGGAACTGATAGATCACTGTAAATGTTGAATAGATTATCAGATTACAATAAACAAGTAAGAAGTCTACAGGGCTTGGCGTGACCAGCCGATTGATCGGACCGAGCCGAATCCGACCGCCCGACTAGATGAAGTAAGGGCCGAAGCCTACATACGTAGACCAGGAACCCGTCCTCCACCGACACGGGTTGCAACACACGGCCTACGTGTCGACATTTTGTCGCCTTTTACGACAAGCTGAGCTTATGCTACGGGAGTATTCTTTTGCACACCCGATCCCGCACATGGGTGCCCTTCAGCCACCGCCTTCTTTGAAAATCCTTAATTGAAGCTGTCTATTAAACGTTAAATATACTTCATGGAACAGTTTGGAATGAAAACAGTGTATAGAAAAGCAAAGATGGGAAGGATTTACAAAGGGCTAGACGTGACATGTCGATTTATCGAAGTCAGGGCTAACTCGATATCCCGTCTAGAAGAAGTAAAGTTTCAGTAGGTTATCGGGACCGTTTTCCCGGCCTACTGAAATACCGTCCTATAATCGACACGGGTCGCAACACACGGCAAGTGTTGCCTCTGTTAGCAGACTTTTACTGCAGGCTGAGGAAGCCGTGGGCCTATTCATCGGTTCCCGGGGTCCCACACGGGGGACAGTTCAAGGGAGTTTGCTCTAAACCAAGTTCAAAACTCCGTGAATAGTTGTCATCTGCGGATAAAAAAAAACTTCATCAAAACTAAGACAGAGAAGATGTGAAGATATCGATTCGCAACTTATGAAAATGCTCAAATAAAGAGATATCTGATATAAGAATAGTCGTAGCCATCCTCGTTCTCCAGAAGCCCTGAAGGAAAATACGTACCTTTTAGTCATACAAAATTAATTAGTGGGTATAATAGGTAGATGCTATACAAATTAAAGATATGGACGCAGTTGCGAAAATTTGTTGAACGAATAATAACAGTATATGGTGTTCCTATTTCCATACATTCGGATATTTCGAATCAAATGTTTTCAAAAGAAATGTTCCAAATTTTGGAGATAATGTGATGAATACGTTTTCATTTTAATGTTTTAGCTTAGGCGTTACCAATTGTGGTATGATGATTGACAGAGAAGGGAGTCTAGATTCATTCTTGGGTAGCCAAGACTGTCGCAAACTGTTAAAAAGCTCTTATGCATATGACTTTCATAATAAAATAGTTCAAATTCATAATTTGGCAATAAAAGGTTTAAAGAGACATAATGTAAAAGCCATATCATATGACTTAAGAGCAAAGATTTAATCATTTAATTTGGGGAACCTGTATAGTTATATAATCCAATGAGGAAGAAAGGCTTTTTCGTAAACATCAAGGTAATAGGGAAGGGCCTTATGTTGTCTTTAAAAAGATTAAGAATTTAGTTTGCAGAATCCAATTGGATAACACAACCAAGCCCAATGTTGTCCGTCAAGATCGACTAAAGCTTTATAAGAGGGTCAGCTTAGAAATGGGTCAATTGCGACTTCATTGAATTACTCATAAAAACTCTAATTTCGAAGGAGACCTGCATAACAGTGTAAAATGATATAAACGAAATCACTTTCAAATAGATCTAAAGAGATGGTCTTGTTTCTATTTACTGACCACCATTTACACATGTGAGAATACAGGGACATGTAATGTTGAAACGTTTACCCAAATCTAAACGTCCGAATAACATTGGGGTTACCGGTACGAATGTTGTTGGACTCTGGTGAGCGCTACCAGGCTCAAAAGAATTATGAAGGCATATTGACAGAGCTTTTCGTAGAGAACAGCTTAGTCTTTTACGAAACGAAGTTCAAATATAAAAAAAAACGTCGAGCGAGATAGTTCAAAGCACTGAGAGCAAGAAGGCATACAAACGAGAGCTGATCAGAAAGAGAACATTTAAAAACGGTATGACATCTTTCTTCGTGATGACGGTGTTATATCGGAAGTATATGTAGTGTTCCTTGAGAGTGTTAGGAAGCCAATATCACCTTTGAAAGACATTGTGATCCATTCACAACCTTCATCGTCTTTACATAAGTATCCTACATTTACACAAAATGCAATATCTCTTCTGCTCAAAGGAATCGCCAGTCTCTGTGGTCTTGTACCATTCTAACTTTTTGTTTTATTTAATGTCATAAGCTTATCCTGGCGTCCTTTGATTTGTACTAACTTACATGTTGTAGGGGCCAATATAAGAATACTCAATAAAAATAAATTTTGTATCTTTGGCGCAGTACTAGTTTTCATTCTATTTATATGGATGCCATTTTTCCGTATTTCGGCAAATTAGCGAAGCTAAAACACAGAATTTCTGGACATAACACCAGGACAAAAACCATTAAAAAGTATTATCCGAAATAGATTTTTTTACCAAGACAGTTTTTTAATCTCCGAGTGCATTAATAATAAAGGGGATTTATATAAATAGAACTGAAATAGTTTAAATTGCATATTTTTCTTATCTTACCAAACGAAGAATCCGTTTTTAAAATCATTTACCAAGAATCGATGGGTTGTAATCTTAAGTTCAATGGAATATTTTTAACTTATTACAAAGCCATTTAAGGAAACATACAGATTGCGTCCAATGAGGATAATGAGTGTTTAAAATGTTATTATCCAATATTTCTTTTGCATCGCAGATAGAAATGACTAAACTCTGCAGGGTATTAGATTCCTACTTTATGAAGCTGAAGCTTATAAAATGGCGGATATAAAAACTTCAAATGATACTTTTAAAACACAACTAAACAAAGAAGAGGTTGTATTAGAAGAGTCGGTAAATAGTATTTTTGTAACAGGTGACCTTTTATATAAATTTTATATAAATTCATTGTGAGTAATAAAAAATGACGAGCCTGAACAGTTTTAATGTTAAATAACATGAAAGCATTCGCAAAAAAGCTTGAAAAATTTAAACAAAGCGGTAACTTTAACTGCATTTGAATTCTATAAAGATAAATGGATAATGTTTAACAATCAACAATAAAACAATGCATTATAAACTGCTAAACAGTCATATGCAATGTCCAGTTCCATTACTTTAGGCCCCGTGCGGGATCCGGGTGTCAACAGAATAGACCGAAGACTCGCTAGCTTGTCGTTTGTTTGTTGGTGTGTAACGCCCGAGCAGCAATTTTTCAGCTATATTCAGGCGATGAACATGAAATGGATGATAAAATGAACCATTGTGATTTATTCAAAACACTACATTTTGAAGTTATTTGTTGTGGTTTTTAAAATTTCAATTGTTACTATTTAAACTCATCTTACTGAGTTCTATTTTCAAAGTTTATGAAACATTTCTTCCTTTAAACAAGCATATAAAAAATTTAGAAACATACCTACATTGTAATGTGCTAAGATCTTCAAGATTATGTATCGGATGACAAAACCTAGCCAAAACACAAAAATTGCTTATAGAGAGGGCATTACCATGATAAATTGACATCATTTGGAACAGTAGTAAATATTTTTCTTCAACAATTTTCCGGTAATATTACTGTCCTTGGGCAATCAATATATCATGGTAATACCCTATCTATTAGCAAATATTGTCTTATTAATAACATCTGTACGTTATTGTTCCTGTTCTATAATATATAAGGGGTTGTTATTTGTACATGTTTGTTCTTCATATTACGAAAACTTTAAATAGGTGTTATCAGTTTGCATATGGTTGGGTTTGGACAGGTTTAACTGAAAAAATGTAGTTTTTGGTTGCTTTTTATTGTTTGACTGTTTTTGTTGAAAGCAACCTTCAAACATCAATCAAATTGAAACCCTGCAAAAAAATCAACGAAATCAAAATATTGTATTTTGTCTGCTGCATATTATAATTTTCAATCAATGTTTAGAAACAAAATTAAATGAACAACGTAAATACGGATTATAATACTTGCCTTTAAACCAGTCGATCTAACACAAACACAGTAGTTTCTTGATTAGCATTATTATAGGTATTCGGCAAAACTGTGCAATTCTTAAATGACGCTTAAATGTTCCACACGACGTAATCTCAGTTAATGTTGCCTAACAACAATTAATAATATTTAAATACACGAAACTTAAAAGAGATACATGTGTTCTAAAAGAAAAAAAATGAAGATCTCATAATATAATCTTGTTTTATATTAAACATTTGCAGCAGGAAAAAAAATTCTTAACTACTAACTTAAGAGATGGGCGGAAAATAATGTTAAAATATTTATTTCATGTTGCAACGAATGCGGGAATCCAAAATGACAACAATACACGAATATATGGCAGAATTTAAACTATTTTTGAAAGAGGAAAAACAAAAAATAAAAGGATGTTTAATTTTTTCATGAATTATCACTCATCTTCTGAAGAAAAAAAACGTGTTATTAAATGTGTAATCTGAACGACTTGTAGATTGAAATATTTCAAAATTTTACAAATTAATGAATATTGAGGATGCTCCTTACTATTTTGCTGAAAAACAAGGTTTTTAAATTGATGCATTTATTGAAAAAAGGTAAGAGATAAGAAAGAAAAAGAAAGAAAAAAAATATAGACGGTTGTATCTCTTTTTTGAGAAAATATAACCTGAAAAGGATGAGTGGCAATTAGACCCATAATTGGTCCAATAAAAAAAAATTACTCAAATAAGTATGATATATATGGGAAATATTACCTTATATGTGGCTACAAAGAAAAAATATTAGATATGACAAGTTTATTTCATTTTGACGTCATTGTGACACCACAATTATCCATCTAAAAACATTTAGAAAATCTTCAATTTGTATTGTTTTCGGTGCATATTTTCCTTTAAAAAACATAGGGCGCATGACAATATATTTCACATTTTGACCAAATATGATGTTGTTGTTCAGATGCGCCCACATATTTCTAAACAGAAAAGTGTGTTGAAAGCAGCATAATCAAGGAATACTAGACAATTTCCTTAAAGTATAACTTTCGAGGTAACATTGCCATGGCAACTAAAATAATATAAACATATGCTTATCATTTTCAATAAACCCAATATTTGCTCATTTTTTCTGCAACATAAGACTTCTGTTTGTTGAGTTTTAGTTTTATGGCAAATCTTGGGCAAATCTAGGGTCTAATTGCCACTCATCATTTGGCGAGAAATGGTTTTCTCTGCTTTTTAAATGGGTTTAGCATTACTGATGTTTACATGTAAAATCCGATGAAAAAATAACAAGAAGACAAATCTGACATATTTAACCATTTTATATAAAGAAGCCCAGACATGAATGAATAGATTGTTCTTGCTAGTTTAAAAGTGAAAAATATGTAATGTCCAAATTAATCTTTTTCTGTAATAAGGTATAGTTGTTTTTCTTTTTTTCGGAGTTTTACTTAAGAAAGCAGTCAATAATTTGTTTCATATTTGGAGGTTGTTGGGGCATGCCGTTTTGTTTACATCACCACTTCTATTTGGATGGGGTAGCTATACTAAAAAAGCTTATGAGACATCATATACCACTGATTGGTCAGACAAGACATCCCAATTGCCTACAACTCAATCATTTGTGTAGTGTGCGATTGCATCCACGTATCAGTTTTTTTTTGCGTTTTGCTACATGAATATTATTTATGAATGCCCTACTAAGAGATATGCCCCGCCGAACAAGCCAATCAGCAAATAGACTTTTCAGAGTATTTTAGCCGTCTGGCTAAATAAATACACATTATTTATATCAAGGGGTGTTTCACTGGTAGTATTAAATTTTGTAAGATCAGTTCAATGTTTGGTTGTTGACCGGCAAAATTGTCCAAATTAAGTAAGTTGTTTGAACACGCCACAATATATAACTCTGCAATTGTGCATGGACGTTCTCAATTTCAAATGAATTTAGGATCATAATCCACCGTCAAACGATTGCTGCATTTACGTTATGAAACATTAATAAATCCCTTTAAAATTGTTAGAGAATTTTAAAATAATACGAGGAAAGGCACAGCCTTAAATGAGAAAGACAGATCTGTCAAATATCGGATTGTGGTATAGATGATTTTATGACGAAAATATTTCGGACCGAAATATCCTTTACTACTCGGGGTAATTTTACATTTACCTGATTTCCGGTAATAACGAAGAATTCGACAACCATAGTACTACCGTTTCTAAAAACCATACTTCTAGCATAAAAGCGAACTTCGTTCGCTTATAACTTGTAGTCATAATATTGGATATAAACGACTTTAAAGCGGTTTACGCTGGATAAAACCGCGAATGAAAACACTATTGCCGATATTGCTAAAACAATAACTTTTACTTTATCCTTCGACCTCTTTATCCATGGTTGTGGCATTTTTGGTATTCTGATCAAGTATGCGTTTAGTTCAATCTACGTTATAATGAGAGGGTCTGAATAGGTCCCAGTATGGGTTTCGGTTATACCGACTGTGTTTTCTAAAAGTTCAACATTGCTGACGCCTGTCGTTTGTGCACTGGTGAGCAGCATCATGAGAGAATCTTTCCATGACTTGATGAATCGATAAAATAAAGTTGAGCCAACGGAACTTGGAAATGCATGCGAATCAATGTATTAGGTTCCTTTACAAAGAGAAAATTATAAAAGGTTTGTATTTCAAACTACGACCCTCTTTTATACAGTAACGCAACTAGAAGACACAAGGGCTTGTATCGCCCATCTGTACTTTTTGCCATTAAGGAGCAATAGCTCTTTTTAAAAAGTTATATTACAATACACACAACTAAAATATTTTTTCATATACTATTGTTCTCAAATCCCAGGCAAAAAAACCGCGAAAATTCCGTTTTTGACAATTGAAGACAGAAAACTCCTATAAGGAAAGGTATGACAACTTCCACCAAATGGACTCTTATGGAGAGCTAGTTGAGCTGGACATTTCAGAAGTGGATTTCACAAGATGTCGTAAGTGTGAAACCTGTAGTAACTAATGACGTCACAATTGTTTTTCCTTCGATCTTCTGAACACTTATGATCGATTTTACACTAAAGACTTTTTGTAAAATCCACTTATGATATTTAAAGGTTTTCTATATCTACTACTATTCTCAGGTTATAGACAAATAACGACAAAAATTCATATTGTTGACCTTTTTAGAGAGACCACTACCACGTGGAGTTGTCAGACAGCTTTGACCCCTTGGACAGTTTTGTAGAGCAAACTGAGCTGACCATTTTAGCATTGAAATTTTTTTATCTACTATTGTTTTCAAGGTACAGACAGAAAACAACAAAATCTCTGTTCTTACCACTTAAGAAAGATAACTCCTACCAGGACAACTAAGACACTAAAGAGTCTTTCGCAGAGCTATATGAGCTTAACATTTAAAAAATGACAGTTTTCTCATTTTAGTTTCGTTCTCAAGTAACAGACAAAGAACGAAAACATTCGTTATTTAATTTTGTTTTTACCTTTTAGGGGAGATAACCACCACCCATAATAAGCCGTCTGACTAAATAAACGAAATAGAGAAACAAGGAAGGTGACTGAAGATTTCTCCAATCTATATTAGTTATTGAGTTTAAATGCTCTAAAGATCATTTAAGTACAGTTCTCTGTAAAAACCATGCAGTTGGTGGCAAATGAGTTTTTTTCAAAATGGATAAATATTATTATTAAACTAAACAGTGTGTTATAACATAACTTTCAGCAGAGCAACTCAACCTTAAATTGTACGTTACCATGGCAACAGGCTATAACCAATATTGACTGGCCAAGGGTTAAATCTGTGTCTCAAAAAAGCCATTTTTCACAAATTTGGTGCTTCCATTAAAAATATCAACAAAGGTCTGGCTTAAACAAATTTATTGCTAATAAGCATCATCAAAGATAATATGATTTTTAATTTTTTTTTTACTTATTATGCATGAGCTAACATGTTGTCCTTAGCAACGAAATATCATCCTTAGCAACCAGTATCAAATAGCTTAAATATCAATTTTTTTAACAAGGTGTGGAAAATTCTTGCAACCATGAAAACAAAATACAATTATGTTGTTATACACTTCATTTGTTAGTTAAAAGGTATAAAACATACAAAGTTTAAGTAACAGCCTATAACTCTAGTAATGGCCAGTCTGAAAATAGTCATTATGAGGAAAAGTAGAAAAAAAGTTTCGACCAGCTGTTTTATTCTTTGTTATAAAGTGAAAAATTTCTTTTAATATGCAAATATTGGCTAAAATTGCCAAAATAAAAGTAAGAAGATTTAAAAAAAACTAGAGGCTCCTAGGAGTCTGAATCGCTCACCTGACTTATTTTGACCCTAAAGTTAACGTAAATCAGCATTTTGACCCCTATGTTCTTTTTTAGCTTACTTGGCATCTTGGTCTGTCGGCAGCCATACATTTCACAATCTTGGTAGTGAACATCCCATAGATGATGTTTGCAAAGTACCAAAGCAATCCCTTCAGTGGATCTTAAGAAGAAGATTTTCAAAGCAAGGTGAAAATTTGCATGAAAAATGCAGTAAAAGGAAATAACTCAAAAACCAGACATCTGACAATTTTGACTCTATATCTTTTTTGTGGATCTCAATAAGCTGAACAATTTTGCAATGCTAAATTTTTCTCTAGCTTTTATAGTTTTCAAGATGTTAAGGAAAACCTGCAAAAATAACCATTTTTATGATTAAAGGGCAATAACTCCTAAAAGGAGTTGTCCTACAATTTCAACTCGATGGAGAGTTTTGTAGAGCTTTTGATGCTGAAGAATGAAGGTTTTCCTCTAGCTATTATACTTTTTGAGCTATAAGCAAAAAACCATGTTGATTGATCGGCGGCCATAAATTTCACAAACTTGGTGGAGGACATTCTAATGATGATGTATGCAATCCCTTCAGTGGTTTTAGAGAAGAAGGTCTTTAAAGAAAAGTTAACATAGGACGGACACCAAGTGATGCCAAAGCTCACATAACTCTTCGGGTAAGGTGAGCTAAAAAAACTTATGCATATGGAACATATCCTATGTCACCAATAGAAAAATAGATCAGAATTCCTAGATCCCCGCGAAGCAAAATAAGTTAGCTCGTTACACAAGTAAATTAGCAACTGATAACTTCCACAAAATTTTTTGACTATATTCAAACTTGTCCAAGGTAATAATGGTATAACATTATGTATAAGTTTCATGAAAATCCACTGAGAAATGTAGGAGTATGAGCACTTACAATAGTGTGACGGGCGGACTGACACCAGTATTTCTAAGTCCCCTTTCGCAAAGTGGCTGGGGACAAACATAGGACTTATAAATCTTGCCGAATCTTCAACGCAGCATCGCTTGGCGTTGCTTTCTCTCCATCTATCTCTCCAACATTAAATAATTCAGTAAGAAATTCCTTTAGATCAGTTGAAAAATGCACAACTTTTTTATCTTTCTTCAAGGCCCATCCTTGTTCTAACTTAGGATTGCCAACATTACAAGATGCCTCTAAGTAGTCATGGACTTCTTTAGAAATATCAGAGCAAACTTCAGCACATCCTAACTTAATTTCATCAAAGGTGGATTTTCTTTCAAGTCTTAATTCATGTTTTCCAAGTATAATGTGGTTTTCTAAAGCACCATGTGTTTTATAGCTTTTGGCACAACCAGTTTCTGGACATTGAAACATATGATTTGGCTCTTGTAACGATGGTTCTTCATGTGGTTCTGTTTCATTTATAATTGTGGACTCATCGCTTTGTGTTCTGTTGTGGATGTTACCAAGCAACCCTGAGCCTACAAATTCCCTTTCAGTCACTAATCCTGTCTCTCCCTGCTCTTGTTTGGAAGAATATCCAATCAACTGAAATACAAATTTCTTTTTTTTTTTAAATCTTTTGAAAATATATCAAATTCATATGGTTTTACAATGCATGACCAAACTTTTTTGTATTTTGTCTGTAACACAGTAAAATGGCATAAACAACAAGGGGTTGCACTAAGTCGTGCTAAGCATACCCCCACTCGACCAATAACAAAATCTGTTACGAAAAATTTCCCATTGTTGATCCTTGAAAAAGTCTAAGTCGGCTTGGAAAACAGGAAGTAGTCGGCCGACTGACCCGGAAAGTGCAGGCATGGAAAGACTCATCATGCTGAAGCTGTGTACCAAATTTGAATCAATCCCTTCAGTAGAAGCTGAGAAATTGTACCGGACAGACAGACGTATGGACAAGGTGATTGCAATATAGCCCCTTACGAGTATAATTCTCTTACGAGTGGGGGTATAATATCAAGCTAGAAAGCCACCGTAAGTATACTGATGCATCTTTTAAACCATTTTAGTTAAAATCACCAAAGTCACTGAATTCCTCCTTGGGTGGTACTTGAGTTTCACAATTTTGTAATACTAAATTTTTCTCAAGCTTTTGTGGTTTATCAAGTTTTTTGGTAAAAACTGTAAAAATTGCCTATTTTGACGATTAAGGGGCAAAAACTCCTATAAGAGGTCATCCTACGACTCAGACCCAATGGAGACTTTTGTAGAGCTCTTCAAGCTGAAACAGGAGAGCGACCTCAGATTTCCTCGATCTATAATACTTTTTATAAGCCAAAAACTGTGTGTTGACCCCCTAGCCACTGCGGCCATGTTGGTTGTAAAAATTTAAATAAAATTTAAGCAACGTTGCAGACAACAAATGTCTATTATAGTACATCCAGAGAGTATTGATTCTCAAACTCCAATACCCGAGGGATATTGATTAATATGCATAAATTTGTTTTTCAAAGTTTTAGTTTGAATTATCTCTCTTTGTTCAGTATGATGTCTAAAAAAGGTGAACCTGAAATGTGTTCCTGAAAGGTAAACCTAAGTTTTTCAAACAGACAGACATGAAGGAAACGACAAATTTGCAGGTGCAATGTGTAGTACTATTCATAATGAAGCAGTGTACAAAATTTGAAGAAGATGTGAATAGTAGCTTATTCGAAATGGACGAAAATGTTAAGTGTGACGGACGAACAGACCGAAAAACTATATACCCCGCAACAGAGTTGGCGGGGCATAATAAAATGCACACGGACATACTGTTTTCTGTTCAAAATTTGATGTCCTAGGGTCTCAGCATTCTAAAAATGTAGGTTTGGGAAGAAGAAAACATCCTTAATGGCAAAGCAAAACTTCAAAAAGTACATTTTAAAACCTTTGTTTCGAACAGATGTACAGACAGAGCCCTGAGGTAAATCAAAATACCTGTTTTTTAAAAAGGGTTCTACTTTCTACACTTACAAGTACGCTCACTAATTCCATTCAAAGATAACCACAGATGACCACAATGGTAGCAACCAGCATTGTCAGATCTTAATGTTGCTGTGCGTACTGATGGCATTATCTTCTTCAAATATTGGAGGAGGCTTTCAAGTATTGATGCCACTGTATACCAATCCTGCTTTACTGAGTGAAAACAGTGGACGAATGTTTGGTGCTGAAATTAAAAAAGAAAACAAAAATGTTGAATCCTGCATGTTGGAAGATGTCAATAATGGATTATGGACAGTCAATTACTGTGACCACATACCGAATAATGGTTAAAGTTCATTCCCGCTTACTGACAAGTGCCACATCAATCATATTGGCATGGTAGGTGCACCTAGTGATGCTAAGCACAATGCATGCTTCGGGTGCTGGCTGTGACCTATATTTTCCACATGGATGGCCACATACAGAAGAATGGTTAAAGTCCATTCCCGCTTACTGACAAGTGCCACATCAATCATATTGGCATGGTATGTGCACCTAGTGATGCTAAGCACAATGCATGCTTCGGATGCTGGCTGTGACCTATATTTTCCGCATGGATGACCACTTATAGAAGAATGGTTAAAGTACATTTCCGCTTACTGACAAGTGCCACAACGAGGTGAGCTTTGTAATCGATAAATTACCTTTGTTTATTTTGTACATTAGGTTTATTGCTGAGTTTACTAAGTTTACTTCACAAGAATATTGTAATAATTTTATATTTTTGTAAATAATCTGTTTAATTATTCCCACAGGCTTGTGTGGTCTGTGTATTGAAAGTTCAAAACGACGTGAGACTAATTTGATATATGATTGTTTATAAAGTCTGCAGATAATGGAATCTGTCAGGTGTAAGGCATAGGGTCATATGTCTGGGTCAAAGTAATAAAATTTGTTACGCCACATTTTGGCTGAGTTAACGGTGAGAGATTTTATGTCTCGGTAGAAAGGTCACTTTGACTAATTACAAAGTAAGGAACTTACTTTGGAGAGTTATGGTTAAGCTTCAGAGCTGTTAAGACGTGTTATAATTCGTCTTGGTTTATTATAAGTAATTGATACTTAGGTTGTGTATAGGGCGATGCTATGTTAACTGATATTCAATGTTAGTCTCAAGAATTGTACATTTGTAAATAAATATGTAAATATACCGCTCGGATAATTATATAACGAAATTAGATTTAAAGTGCATATGCTTGAATCCATCATCGTCCCAAAGCCCGCACCTTCGCTCGGTCACGTCACAATTTGGTGGCAGCTGCGGGATCATGGTACGTTTGGAATTTAATTGGATTAATTGCATATAAACTGGATTAAACAGTGGAAAATGTTTATTGTAATACGAAACGTCGTTTTTCATTGTTGATTGGAATTACGTGATGATGTTCTTTATCGCAGATGGGAAGATGCTTCTGGTAAAAGGATTACATGGCAATTAGTGGTGCCAGACTGTTTCAAAAATGATATTTTGACAAATTTACATGATGCCGTAACTGCAGGTCATTTAGGAGTACACAAAACATTAAGCCGAGTGCGTGAAAGATTTTATTGACCTGGTGTTGGTGAAGATGTTAAGGACTGGTGTCGAAAATGTCATCAGTGTGGTTCTCGGAAACGACCACCAAAAGGTTTCAAAGCCCCGATGAAGACATACAACGTAGGTTGTGTAATGGAAAGAGTGGCAATGGACATTATGGGACCGCTCCCTATATCCGACAGAGGAAATCGATATGTGCTCGTTGTTCAGGACTATTTCACCAAATGGGTAGAAGCCTATCCTATACCCGACCATGAGGCAGAGACTGTTGCTCAAGTTTTTGTTGAACAGTTTGTCTCACATTATGGAGTACCCTTACAATTACACACTGATCAAGGGACTAATTTTGAATCAAAACTGTTTAAGGGACTTTGTGAATTGCTTGGTGTGAATAAAACTCGGACTACAGCTCTTCATCCCCAGTCAGACGGGATGGTAGAGAGATACAATGCAACAATGGAAGCCATGTTGGCGACATGCGTAAATAAAGACCAGAGAAATTGGGACTCTTTATTACCACTTCAGATGATGGCGTACAGAAGTGCCGAACATGAAACAACAAAATATTCTCCCAACGTAATGATGTTCGGGCGTGACATTCGACAACCAGTAGATATTAATGTACGGGACAGTAAACAATGCTGAAAATTTTGACAATCTGCCCGATTATGTGATTAGCGTTAGAACGCATATGGACAATGTCCACGAATTTGCACGTGAAAACATTAACAATGCCAATGACAAGCAAAAGTGGTATTATGACTACAAAGTGCATTTTAAGCCATATAAAGTTGGTGATTTTGTGTGGTTGTACGATCCAAAGAGGAAATTGGGAGTTAGCCCAAAATTACAGTGTAACTGGGATGGACCTTATTTAGTTACGAACTGTTTAAGCGATTTGGTATATCGTATCCAAAAATCGAAATCAGCCAAACCGAAAGTTGTACATTACAATAGACTGAAGCCGTACCATGGTGATTGTGACAATTGGTTAATTGAAACAGACTGTGAAAATGACACTAAATCTCAATCTTTGGTTGAAAACGCTGGTAGTGTTTCTGAACACATCGTCGAATGCGATGATGATGAGAGTTCAAATGAAACTCCGATTCAGTATGGCCGTGGACACCGAATCCGACGTCCACCAATTAAATTTACACCTGATTAATTAATTGATCAGATTGATTCAATTCATAGTTAATAGAACTGATATTGACAGTGAAGTTTATTTTTTGAATGTATGATTTCATGTGCATTTTATTATTTTTTTTGAAAAGGAAAATTTATTGATTGATTATTCTTATCTATATCCATTTGTTTAGAATTTTTATTTTGGTTCTTTTAATTAGAGTATTCTAATTTTATTTTTAATCTTGATTTTTGATAACTGTAAGGCCTCTGGTTAGCTTTTATAAGTTTAAGTAACATGTGAGACACATGTTTTCTAAAGATGGATGCAATGTAATAATTTTATATTTTTGTAAATAATCTGTTTAATTATTCCCACAGGCTTGTGTGGTCTGTGTATTGAAAGTTCAAAACGACGTGAGACTAATTTGATATATGATTGTTTATAAAGTCTGCAGATAATGGAATCTGTCAGGTGTAAGGCATAGGGTCATATGTCTGGGTCAAAGTAATAAAATTTGTTACGCCACATTTTGGCTGAGTTAACGGTGAGAGATTTTATGTCTCGGTAGAAAGGTCACTTTGACTAATTACAAAGTAAGGAACTTACTTTGGAGAGTTATGGTTAAGCTTCAGGGCTGTTAAGACGTGTTATAATTCGTCTTGGTTTATTATAAGTAATTGATACTTATGTTGTGTATAGCGCGATGCTATGTTAACTGATATTCAATGTTAGTCTCAAGAATTGTACATTTGTAAATAAATATGTAAATATACCGCTCGGATTATTATATAACGAAATTAGATTTAAAGTGCATATGCTTGAATCCATCGTCGTCCCAAAGCCCGCACCTTCGCTCGGTCACGTCACAATATTATAGAAGTACATCTGTACTCAACACAACCCACATATTAAACCAGCAGCAAACTAGAGCTGACTGTTATGCACAGCATAACAGAAGTCCCCAAAACCGACATATAGAATATCAAATGTTTAGAAGGTAGAGACAGGAATTATCACAGTATCTCGGCGAGTCCCCTTATCGGCGACGTCACAATTGCTATGACGTCACGTCGCAACTGTAAACTGCTGATATTTTCTAGCATCACGGCAGTGACCAAGATACTAAAAAATATCAGGTGGGGAAGATCAAAGGAAAAATGCGCAAGTTGCCGATAAATACATGTATGCTTGTAAAAAGCACTGCTTACAGGCAGCTACCTATGTATGATTTATCTTTATTTTCAATACCTGATCCAAGTGGAAGTAAAATGCCTTCATTTTGGAAGAGATCTCTGCTTAGGTCAGCTGTTCATAACGACCTTGGTAACTTTTTTCTTTCCCTTGTGGTCAGGATAAGCACACGTTCTTCGTGGCTTCCATAATAATCCCAAATTATATCTATGAGCTGGACAAACTATAAGCTCAGGTGAAAACCTAAATGACATTAATTGTTATGTATTTTGTAGTTCTAATAATGCTCGCTCACTCATGAGGGTTTTAACAGGGTCCCATTAAAGGTAATAGATCTACAGCAGACGCCTCAAATTAAGATGGCAGTGGTTGACGTTTAAGGTTCCCAGTATAATTTTGACCACTTATATTGCAAAATTAGAGATATTTGCCAAAAATATTTAAGTTTAATTTATAAAGGATTTTTAAGTATTTTTTCTACATTTGATCCTGAACTTCATGAACATCATAATAAAGTTCAGGATCAAAATGATTAAAGTGGCAATAATATCCAGAAAACCGACAATTACAGTATCTTTAACACAAAGGAACAGAAAACTACAGCATTTTAATGTTTATTTTACTATTCTGAACTATTTCAAATGACATAAAAGATGTTCTTAAAATTTTAACTTGCTCCATTCCAATCGGACCCCTTTGTAGCTACGCCATATCAAATATGTTAAAGGAGCTACATTTATACTGCAGCTATGTATATTATTGCACAATAATATCTACAAAATAAATACTGTCCAGAAAACCAATGAAATCGAAAATGATGTACATGTATTGACAAAAACTTTATTAAAATGTAAGCTGACCCTTAACCCTGTTGGTTAATGACGAATGAATGGACAAACAGACCAACAGACCTGAACACTATATACCCCTCTACTTTAGTAGGTAAAGTATAAAAAGGAGGCCCAGTATATATAAATGTCCCACGCACACGGCCACAGTGCACAGATGAAGACATATTGTTTACTATCATAATTATCCAAATAATATTCCTTATTTCACTGTAATGATAATTTCTGCTGTTTACGTATTATTTTTATTTGATTTAAATGCTCTTTACTGGGCACAGTAATTGGATTAATAAAATATTCTGTACATGTCCCTCCACCAAAAGGTTTAGACAGGTTGGGTGTGATAGTTTATTGGTTACTATATACATGTTGCTCAATAATTGGTGGTATTTTAAAAACAATGGACTACATCAGTACTGTACTGTATTAGTGTACATTTTTCATGAATGTATCTGAGGTTATAATTAAAACAAAAAAACAAAAACAATGTATTTGTTATATATCCAGCATTTTGCGGGCAAGATTTACAATGGTTGTAAAAATGATTGAATGTATTGGAGCTACATTTATACTGCAGCTATGTATATTATTGCACAATAATATCTACAAATTAAATACTGTTCAGAAAACCAATGAAATCGAAAATGATGTACATGTATTGACAAAAACTTTATTAAAATGTAAGCTGACCCTTAACCATGTTGGTTAATGACGAATGAATGGACAAACAGACCAACAGACCTGAACACTATATACCCCTCTACTTTTCTACTTTAGTAGATAAAGCATAAAAAGGAGGCCCAGTATATATAAATGTCCCACGCACACGGCCACAGTGCACAGATGAAGACATATTGTTTACTATGATCATAATTATCCAAATAATATTCCTTATTTCACTGTAATGATAATTTCTGCTGTTTACGTATTATTTTTATTTGATTTAAATGCTCTTTACAGGGCACAGTAATTGGATTAATAACATATTCTGTATATGTCCCCCCACCAAAAGGTTTAGACAGGTTGGGTGTGATAGTTTATTGGTTACTATATACATGTAGCTCAATAATTGGTGGTATTTTAAAAACAATGGACTACATCAGTACTGTACTGTATTAGTGTACATTTTTCATGAATATATCTGAGTTTAAAATTAAAACAAAAAAACAAAAACAATGTATTTGTTATAGATCCAGCATTTTGCGGGCAAGATTTACAATGGTTGTAAAAATGATTGAATGTATAAGTCTCAATGTATCTTATCATTTTATGTTTGGTTTTTACCTAAAAACTCCACTTCTGAATGAAATCAAGTGCCCTTCAGATGGAACGTCTGCTGCCCATCTAGACTGGTGGCCACTAGGCAGCTTACAAGCTAGGGGACAAAAAAAATTTCAATCAATTTTTTAATACCTATTGAATAAATATGGAAAACACGTTTTGAGATGGCCCCTGATTTTTCTATAGTAGTAGAAATAGGAATATGTGAGGGGACAAAAACATGACTATATATAAGAGCGTATTCTATAGTAGTATAGAATACGCTCTTATATAGTCATGTTTTTGTCCCCTCACATATTCCTATTTGTACGCTCTTATATATAGTCATGTTTTTGTCCCCTCACATATTCCTATTTCTGCTACTATAGAATTCACTCTTATATATAGTCATGTTTTTGTCCCCTCACATATTCCTATTTCTACTACTATAGAATACGCTCTTATATATAGTCATGTTTTTGTCCCCTCACATTAAATATAGTAATGTAAGATAATGTGAGGGGACAAAAACATGACTATATATAAGAGTGAATTCTATAGTAGTAGAAATAGGAAAATGTGAGGGGACAAAAACATGACTATATAAGAGCGTATTCTATACTACTATAGAATACGCTCTTATATATAGTCATGTTTTTGTATATAGTATTATATATAGTAATGTAAGATAATGTGAGGGGACAAAAACATGACTATATATAAGAGTGTATTCTATAGTAGTAGAAATAGGAATATGCGAGGGGACAAAAACATGACTATATATAAGAGCGTATTCTATAGTAGTAGAAATAGGAATATGTGAGGGGACAAAAACATGACTATATATAACAGCGTATTCTATACTAGTAGAAATAATATATAAGAGCGTATTCTATAGTAGTATAGAATACGCTCTTATATAGTCAAGTTTTTGTCCCCTCACATATTCCTATTTCTACTACTATAGAAAAATCAGGGGCCATCTCAAAACGTGTTTTCCATATTTATTCAATAGGTATTAAAAAATTGATTGAAAGTTTTTTTGTCCCATAGAGACAAAAGTATGATTATGCCGAAAAGTACTCGAAATACCGCATATTCCACCAGCAAACTTTTGAATAGCACAATTTTGTTTTGTTATTGTTGTCTGGGCGGCCATTGATAATGCTGCCCTCTAAAAGTTGAAAGGGGAGATAATTTCCCGTACTTTTTTCACCTTAGTTTTAAAAATATAATAAAATGTTGTGTATGTTTATTGATTAAAATCATAACTTTTTTAACTGATATCATTTCAATCTGTCATAAAGTCCTCTGGAAAATTGTTAATTAGCCATACTACACTTGCAAAAATTTTTCATGATGATTTGAAAATACATTGAATTATATAGGAATATTACATTAAAAAGGGGCATAATAAATGCCTTAGAAAAAGGTGATAGAAGAATATATGGCCCGATTTTTAATTTTGTGTGTTCCTTTTATGTTCAAATAAACACAATATAAGAATTTTATGACAATCTATGATATTGCATTTGCCGACATTTCTTCTACAATTGCATGTTTTTTACAGAAAACTGTTCTTAACACCTGTGTTCTGTTTTTAGCGACAGCGGCCATGTTTTACGACGGATCACTTCGACCCAAAGCAGAAACAAGTAAGGTGACTTAAGATTTCTCAAATCTATTAAATATTTTGAGTTGTAATGCTCTAAAGGTGGTTGTACCCCCAATGTTCCATTTTTATCGACAGAGGCTATGTTATTTGACGGATCAACAATCCGCACATTACTTTTGTAATGGACACATCAAGGAACAATCAAACAAATTTTGGTTACATTCAAATGAGCTGTTTTTAGCTCACCTGACCCAAAGGGTCATGTGAGCTATTGCCATCACTTGGCGTCCGTCGTCCGTCCGTCGTCTGTAAACATTTTCAAACGTTAATTCCTCTGACACCATAAGTCTAACTGCAACCAAACTTGGTACAGTTGTTTATTGGCATGGGTGCTACAAAACTATCGTTTGGATTTTTGATCCGTAAAAAAACATGGCCGCCATGGCTAAAAATAGAACATAGGGGGTAAATGGCAGTTTTTTGTAAATAACTCAAAAACGGTCACAGATATCAAAATTTTGGCATAGGGTAAAAGTGATCAGCACCTCAAGATCTATCTGCCCACAAATTTTGAAGAAGATCCAACCACCCATGTAGGAGTATTGCCCTTTTTCTTGATTTTTTACTGATTTTTCCCAACTTTTGCACTTTTAAGCACAATATCTTGAAAACTATAAAAGATATTTGAGAAATGTTTATTGAATATTGTTAAGCACATCAAGATCTACATAAGTTGCAAAGGGTCAAAGTTGTAGGACAATTCCTTTAAGGAGTTATTCCCCTTAGAACTTCTAAATTGACTGTTATAATGCCCAACTTTTCAAAAATCTTCTCCTCTGAAACTACTTAGCCAATTGCAACCAAACTTAGTGTGGTTGTTCCTTAGGGTGTCCTTTACAAAACAATCGTTCGAATTTTTGATCCTATGAATAACATGGCGGCTGTTACTAAAAATAGAACATAAGGGTATGACCACATTCAGAGCATTATAACTTAAAAACTATAAAAGATAGGAGAAATCTGAAGTCACCTACCTCATTCAGAATGAAAAGCTCTACAAAAGTCTCCATTGGGTCAGACGACTCCTTGTAGGAGTAATCTCTCTTAAACCGTCAAAAATAGGGATTTTTGTTGTTTTTTGGCATTAACTTGAGAACGTTAGTAGATAGAAAAAAATTTTCAATTGCTGAAATGTTCAGCTCAATTAACTCTACAAAAGTAAATAGAGAAAAACTTTCAGTTGCTAAATTTTTCAGCTCATTTAGCTCTACAAAAGTCTCCATTTGGTCAAAGTTGTCAGACAGCTGCTTCTAGGAGTTATCTATCTTAAATAGCATTTTTTTGTGGTTTTTTGCCAGTAACTTGAGAACCATAGTAGAGAAAAACATTCAGATGCTAAAATGTTCAGCTCATCAATTTCTACAAAAGCCTCCAATGGTAAAAGTTGTCATATTACTTTTTCTATAAGCTATTGCTCCTTAAGGGCAAAAATTCCAGGTGAGCGATACAGGCCCCTTGGGGCCTCTTGTTTTAGAGACGAAGATATTTGAATAAAAGTTTACAGACGACGATGACGACGCCTAAGACGACAGACGCAAAGTGATGGCATAAGTTCACCTGAGTCGTTGGTCCATGTTAGCTAATAATTGTTTATATATTGACAAAAAGATCCAGTGAATTACAAAGCTTCTACACTCAAACATTGTTTTATCCTGTAATTTATACATTATCACTAGTAATACATAAAGTGGGTTAAATAAAAAAATCGTGTTATGTTGGACACGAAACTAACACGCATGTAGCCATGCCTCATTGCGGAACTCATCTCCTGGAACCCATTTCAATTCTTTCAACAATATTTTGCTTCGAATACTGGTTTGCTCCCAATATCTATATTATCACATTATAAAAAGAGCGCTAAACCAAGTGACGATATTTTCCCCCGATCGATGGCCTAAAAGTTTGTTAAACTGGCTTTCATCCAGAGTTAACGGTTTTACGCTTGCAGGATAAAGCAATACTTGTAAATTGATGGAAAATATTCACTTGTAATCGCCGTGTAACAGGCTAGAACGCACCACAGACCATCTCATTTCTACCTGTTTATAAGGCTTGTTCAAATTAATTTAATATTTTCTGACATTGTACACGAATTGAATATTTATAATTGTGGACGAAGACAGACATTAGCGCAAAGAACCAACAGGAATACAACAGATAATGGCACAAAAGGGGGGGCGTCGATGACAAGGATTTTGGTTAAAGTATATGACTGATAATCAAATAGGGTAGACTCACATTTAAGGATTATAGTTAATTTATCTCTGTTATTCACTTTCCAAAATTGTTGTCCAGACCATGGAGGTGCAACTAAGACGATGCAATGGTTCTGAATTTACCAAAAATACAGTGAATCGAGCGGTTTATACCTCACGACATTAATGCTTACTTTATCCTGTCTCATTCTTACATTCGTTCTCAGTGTTGCAGTCTTTATTGGTTTGCAGAAAAAAAACAGTAACGTATCAACGACAACATGAAATATAAAATAAACAAGTAATCAGCAGTGGATCTTCTTTCTCTCATAAAGAATATTTCGGAAAGACTGCTGTGCATTTGAAAATAAAGTATACACTGTTTTTTATAAATTACAATGTTGTGTAGTTAACGTAAGTTGTATTTATTAAAATTCTTAACCCGTTGCGATACAATTAAAAAAATACTTGGAGTCCTTAAGAAATAAATATTTTTATCATCGTTCTGTTTTAATAGGCCTCGTTTTCAAAGAATACATAAAATCAAAGCTGGGAAATCTAAATGAAGTGTGGATTTTCTTTTTATGTCACCCTCTTTTTGTGGGGCAGACATATTTGATTTTGTCATGTGCGTCCGACAATCACAAAGTTATTCCTTGCAAAGCCACTAAATAGAATTTAATGAAACTTGCTTTATAGCAACTACAACATCTTGTTGTTGATATTACCGATAAAGTTTGATCTTCCAAATTTTGTTGGAATTATGAACCTTTGAAGTTTTTGAACTTTTGAAGCTTGGGGAATGGGGAAATGGCTACATTTTGTAGACAAAAATAAACTATAATATCTACTTTCCATCCATTGGAGATCAGATGTTTGTTTGTTTTTTAGGGCTTAACGTCATTTAGCCCCGTGCGGGATCCGGGTGTCAAAAGAATAAACCGCAGACGCGCTGGCTTGTCGTAAGAGGCGACAAAACGGTGCCCAGTAACCTGGCCGGCGTGTCAGGCAGGTTTGCCTAAAGACCGACTGGGATGTGTGCCCCAGGTGGTTGAATGGGGTAGCCCTGGTACGCTGGGGTTGTCAGGCCATAATACGGAAAACCTGACCGCAAACCATATTAGTGCACCGTGATGGGAAAAATGCCACGTTCCTCGCACGTTAAAGAACGCTGCTGTAGTATTCGCTATGAGTAGGGACCGCGGTCCCGCTACAGGAGGCTAAATTGCCCGACCCTACCCATCCTCCCTTTTTCCAGTGGCCTTCTAAAGTTCGTTGCCTCTATTTGTCCTTGTTACCCATCCCATTTTCATTCATCATTTCATGTTCATTTTATCATCCATTTCATGTTCATCGCCTGAATATAGCTGAAAAATTGCTGCTCTGGCGTTAAACACCAACAATCAATCAATCAACCCCATCCTCCCTTTTTCCAGTGGCAATCTAAAGTTCGTTGCCCCTATTTTTCCTTGTTACCCATCCCATTTTCATTCATCATTTCATGTTCATTTTATCATCCATTTCATGTTCATCGCCTGAATATAGCTGAAAGATTGCTGCTCTGGCGTTAAACACCAACAATCAATCAATCAATTAACGTCATTTCTGCAGTATTACAGCTATATCGTGACGGTCAGTGTCACTGGTGGAGGAAGCTGGGTAATACCCGGAGGGAACCATCAACCTGCGGCAAGTAACCGACATAATCTCTCACATTTCAGTGCTAGATGAACATATTTTTGGAAATGCCCCGGTTGAGGTTCGAAACCACTCCACAGAGATGAAAGGCGACAGTGATCTGTACAGGTAGAACTACCTAGACCACTCGGCCATCGCGGCCCCTCAGATGTTTGTAACAAATAGTGTATTATGCACCTTTATTTATGTTAGTAGTTTTTTTACTAGTCAGTTATCTCTTTCTGTTCAGGGGAATGATTAATTTTTTACTCTTTGTTGTATTTCCGGAAGATCAGAATGAACATACTGCAGACAATTAAACAAGCAAGTAAGAAAAAAAACTCAAATCATATAGGCTGAGTAGGTTCCTGAGTAGCTATTTCTATGCAAAAGGACGAATGATTGCCAATAATATTTAGACGTACGATTTGCTAAAAATAACCAAATTATTTATTTTTTCCAAAGATATTCATTAAGATATATTTACTACATATAAAGACATATTTGTTGAAGACTTATTAAAATTTATTTTTATACACATTCAAACATGTCAGAAAATTTAATCATTGTCAAACTATACAAATCTGTTGTATTTTGACAAATATTTTGATAGTGGCGGCATTAAAACAAAAAATATATATTACTCAGTAAAACCAACTTATGGACGAAATACCTAATTGTTGTTCAGATATGATCTCTTTCGTTAAAAAATAAACACTTTCAAGACGTCAATTCTTTAAAGGCAAAATTTGCTAATAAAGGAGTCCTGTGTAAAATAAGAGAAAAAATATGTCACAATATTTAAAATAATTGAAATTTACTTAGCAACAAATTCAGAATGTTTATAATTCTAAAACATTTTATTACCATTTTATCGCGTTAAATGACATTCCTCCATTGAATATCATGTATGTGACTTTTTACAAATTAAGTTATCCTGACCATAATGCATTTTGCCGGTAAATTTCTTTTTTTTTTCGTTGTGAAACCCAAAGAAACTACCCCTCTTTCAAATAATAACTGTAATTTAACTGCATTTTGCCTTTCAAAGGGAAGTATTTGTTCTCGATCGTGTTTTTCCGCGACCAGTCTGAAAATGACTCGACCAAACTTGACTTTACTCGACCTCTTTCTCGACCAGACAAATACCAGTAGTCCCAGTGTTCCACCAAACAAGAAATATCTGTATACAACTTACTATAAAAATGCTTCATTTAAAATATCATATAAATTTCATTTTATTGGATACAAAGAAATACTTTAACACATTTTTTAATGAATGTACAAATAGAAATGTACATATCACTTATTTAAAAAAGGTATCTCACTGTAATCTCAGTGGATGTGAAAAAAATCACAGCAGGATAAACTTACCATTATAATTAACATAGTTGTTTATTAAACAAATTACAGAAACTTAAACAATTTACATTATAATTAGGTACTTGAAATTTTTGTGTTATTTTTTTATATTTTAAATATTTTATAATTTAGAAATTTTAAAGAAAAATGAATTCTTTCAATATTACAATTATTTTTTAATTAAAAAATAAGTTTACAGAAATGTCAAGGATTTAATGCTTATAATTTTGTGAACAACACAAACATTAATATGTTGTTTAAAATTATTTACCACACTCACTGATACTTCGGTTAGTATCTGCTTTTCTTTTGTGTGTAATATGGTTATATACTAAACATATTTACACTGTCATAAATTTTAAACAGTTTAGATCAAGTTCTGAACACAAAATTGGACTTTTAAATTGGGAATGGTTTAAAACATTGTGATAGCAAAATACTTCTTCAGACTGTGCGGGATAAATTTTCCAAATTAAATTTGTATCTTTCGTTTTATTTATTTATTGCTGTTTTTTATATGCTTTACCATTTTCGAAGCTTTTACCTCGTTGAGAACAACATTCGACTTAAATGATTGTGTGTGGTGAAATAAGTATATTATAAATTACTTCCCTTTTAATTCGCATTGCATGACACTGAAAGATGAATTTGTTGTCATGTATTTCGATCTTATCTGTATATTGTTGATTTTTTAACATCTGACAAAACATGACACAAAAGTATTTTTTTACTTCATATTAACCATAGTATGAATTAAAATCACGACAAGCGATTATCGCATGTAAGCGGTGACAATATACTGTTTTATATCACTCTTTTTGCGGGCTAAATGCCAAAGGCAATTTAGCTTAGCATAGCCGCCATCGGCTGTGGATGGCATACTCACATCTAAAATCATCATGTTCTGCCATCAAAAAATAGTTCTTTGAGATTACTTCAGTTTTTCAGTTTTTCATTCAGTTTTTGCGGGCTAAACGTGTGCCGTAATTTTGAGAAAACAAAACAGTTTGTATAACTAACATACAAGGTAAGTGTAAAATAATATTTTTGTGTTATTAAATATCTTTTTTGATATAGTGCATAGTAATTCATTTCCAACACAGAGCAAGGGCAGACACGATAGGAAGAAAATGTTGTTAATTTACTTCGGTTGAAAGGTAACGTTAAAGAGAAAAGATGATTTAACATATGTCGTTAATAATAACCGATACCATATTTTCCTATATTAAATCCCGAAAACGTTTAAATGTAGTATAAGTGCTTTTTCCGCGGTCAAAGTGTCACGATGTTTGTTTACAAATCTGACAACCTCTACATTAACGAACATAACATGTACACAAGGATTTATATAGTGAGATAACTCCTTGATGTACATATATTGTAGCATAAACACACGCTGGATTGCATCAGAAGATATCAATGTAGGCAAAAAGTACGATGATGTCGATGTATCAGTGTTTGATCCAAAAGGGGGGTGGGCAGAGGGGGACGTTCGCCTCTGCTATTTTTTTTATTAATTGTGACATCATTTATTCATTCAGAAGTAAAAAAAAAGTTGTCAGCTTAACCCATAAAATGCTGAAATCTCAGGATCTTACCCCCTGCCAGTGCCCTGCCCTAGATATGCTGGGTACCTTGAGCAGTCCCCAGATCACCTTGCCAACATTTTTCTTCCACCACCCCTACAATATTTAAAAATTTTCTGATGATGACATGCTGCAGTTAAGAAATAGGCCTAATTTATTTCTGCCATATTGTTATTTGCATATCATATGTATGCATTATATTCATGAATATTTAACCCCTCAATATTTAATTTAGCTTTTGGATTATAAGAATAGGTTTTTATTCGACGAAAACGCTTAAATTGTCATATGAATATTGCGCAAGAGGCACCAATGAAAGTTATGTAGGAAATGTCCAATGGCATCACTGCGCAAGTGCTAGCTATATTTGATTTTTGTTTATGAATAGTTTTATTTATATAGCGAATGCAGTGTGATATATTAGAATAAAGTAATAATATGCTACATATGTTGATGGTTAGAATATTTTATGTACTTTTTATATTACAGGATTCTATATATAGAAGAAACAGTCAAGATTGCAAGTTCCGGATAGCAGGCAACTGTGTAGGAAATCTGACACTATAAGAAGATGTCACAGAGTCACTATGTGATGTCAGTTTTCAGGTCAAACACACATGGCTATTGAAATTATGTTAACATAATGAATGTGTCGATAAATAAATATCCATGACCAGGCAACACAACCTCTCGAACTACCAGTTCAGTGAGTATATAATCATGAAAATTGTTCACAGCCGCAACGTGGAGAGCGGAAATGCTGGCCGTCCATGCATGTGTCCGTCAATTATGTAAGCACTCTTACGCTTACAATTCTCAACAGATGTTTGTGAAATTTATACATATTGTTTATATAATTAGTACCTTGGACTAGTTCTGATTTGGATGTTGTTCGACTATTTTTGTGGAAGTTATGCCCCTTTCAACATTATATTGCCGAGAAGAACTGTTTTTTACATTTATTATGCATAATGGTATTTGAATGTACAATACATGCAGGCCAGCGACTTGAGTGTACTGCATTTCCTTGTTTGTGTAGAAATTTTGAGCTTAAAATAGAATGGCACAAATTTTTCCTTTTAACACATTTTATATGAAGAAGGTAATTTTTAGTAAATCTCATTTTGTTTCAAACAAGAATCATGTAGGCGAATGACTTATCCACACCACAGAAGATCATGCATGTCAATGAAATATTCATGCTATGGGTATTTTAGTGTTTTATTACATTATTTTACTTTTAAATATTTATTAACTTATAACGTTTTTTTTAAACAGGTTACAGCACAACCTGTCACATCCACAAAAGTATTAGAAACAAGAGCCTATGAAGAAAAGGGACAATCACTCATTTGTTCTTACTTGACTGGATGGTCAAAATATAAGGGACTTGTGTATAAACAGAATGCTACTGCTGAACTTTACCAAAAAATACTGGATGAAATTTAGGAAAGATTACCTGTAGAAGCAGTGCACAACATTCAAGCAGGAATTGTTTTTGATATTAAATAATATGACGATTTCAATTTATTGATTTTAAAACAGCAAATCATTGTTAAAATGATGGACATAAACATGACAAGAAGATAAACCGTCAGTAAACTTAACAAATCCACTTCTCAGGAACTATGTCCTAGGTTGATGAATTTGGGTATGCATATTAGCAGCATTCATGTCTTTTGACCTTGACCTTGCATTTCCTGTTGAATGACAATTTTCAATATATAAATAATTAAAATTGTAATGGAGAATGCATCTAAGAGACAGAGCCTCCTCCAGAAAGAACAAAACAACACAAGATGCAAACACGTTTAATAGCAATGTTACAACTTTTCAAAAATCTTCTCCAATGAAAGCCAATTGCAAACTTTGTGTGGTTGTTCCTTAGGGTGTCCTTTACGAAACTATTGTTCTGACTTTTTATTCGTGCAATTACATGGCCACTGTTGCTTAAAATAGAACTTAGGGGTACGACCACTTTTAAAGCATTATAACTCAAAAATTATAATAAATAGGAGAAATCTGAAGTCACCATCCTTCTTCAGAATGAAAAGCTCTGCAATAAGCTCCAATTTTTCGAAGTAGTTAGATGGCTCCTTATAGGAGTTATCTCTCTTGAAAAGTCAAAAATAGTGATTTGTGTTGTTCTTTGCCTGTACCTTGAAACCATTAGTAGATAGAGAAAGAGAAAAACGTTCAATTGCTGAAATGTTCAGCTCATTTAGCTATACAAATGTTGCCATTTGGTGGAAGTTGTCAGATCACTTCCTGTAGGAGTTATCTCTCTTTTAATGGTAAAAAGGGATGTTCGTAGTTTATTGCCTGTAACTTGGGAACGTTAGCAGATGGAGAAAAAATTCAATTGCTGAATTATTCGGCTCATTTAGCTCTACAAAAGTCTATTGCATCGACGTTGTCAGACAACTACTTGTAGGAGTTATTTCTCTTGAAACCTCAAAAAAAGCGATGAAAATTCCAAGTTGAACGATGCAGCCCCCCCCCCCCCCACCCCCGACAGCCTCTTTTTTTGTCTTTTTAATGGAAATGTGGATGTTGTCGGAGCACCGTCATGTCCCAGGAATAAATATAGTACACATGACTCAGTAGTAGCTAAGTGCAGTTGCATTCCCATCTTTTGACCTTCGGGTTGAGTGATTTCCACAATTTCTGATCTGCCCGACAGCAGAATTGTTTTAAGTGTAAACTCTTGTTCTTAGTACATCATATTTAGTCATTGGAAGAAAGTATGAAAGTCTGAGAAAAATGCTTCTTTCATCATCTTACTAATAAAATTCTGTCTCAAATATACAAGGTGAGCGGCACGATTGTTAACTATTGGTTCGCGTCCTTGTTAAAGAATGGTGACATTCTAAAAGTGAAATATATTATTATTGAGATAATCAGCATGATGCAAACATGTTCTTCGTAAAACATTCATTGTCGAATTTAAGGAACTAAGTACAAGTTTTTAGTGCTGTCAAAGTATTAACATAACAACATATACGTAAAATTTAACGTATGCTTCTTCAAGAGTATATAAACGGGGAATGTGTCAAAGATACAACGACTCATCCAGGAAGAAGAGTGTATGATTTAAGATATTTAATAAAAAAAATAATAAGCACAATCAAATTTCAAGTACCAAATCTTTGCTGGATGAAAAATGAAGCACCTCCAACTGACTTCCGAGTACTCAGTACCATCGTTACTTTGATGTAGATTGATCTTCTTTAGAAATTTGTAGTTCGAGGTATGGGTTGATGTGGTTGTTAAGTTGGTAGAAGTGATGTCTCTTCTGTTTTTAAGATAGTATATAGCATTTTTAGCGTTGAAACGCAGGCCCCAGGCTGTCGACTATTTATGTAGGATCTTCAGATCTTGTTGTGGTTGTCTTTCATGTTATTAATTTCTCTGTAGAGTAGGCAGTTGTCTGAAGAGAGTCTAACACTGGATTTGACTTGAATGCGGGAGGTCATTTATAAGTCAGAGGAATAATTATTTGTCCAATTATATATTCAACAGTGGGAAAAGGCATACATCACTGTTCTTAATCACAATTCAAATAAAGTTAATTTAAATATATATATTATAGGAAGGGTAGTCTTTCCCCTAAATATCTTTGTTATCGTTATTTAGTCATGAGCAGAAAAAACCAGCATCCGTTGACAACATATCTCTCCAACAGAAAATATAAATGCCACCTTTATTTAAAAGTGTGTTTTTAGACAATAAAATCTAGTTAACTAGTCACTCAAAATTGATATATAAATAGAGGCCTTCATTGACTCAGTACTTCAGTAGTTTGATTTTATCAAGCTGTGTATTTAAGTATTAAAAAAACTTTGCTTGACATTGACGTTTAACCCGCATCAGTACTTTCAGTGCTTTGATTTTATTATTTACCTTTACGTAAAGAGTGGAAAATGGTTTGGTTATTTTATTCCGCATATTTGTTAAAATCTCGATAGTATATTGATATGAAAAACAACTTATTGGCAAGATCAAAGCAAAATGCCAAAAAAACAGCGATATCATCGTCTTACATATATGTGTCTTCACCATATACAGCTGATATTCGATATGAACAACCGTTTTTGTAGATAGCATGGATTGTTGCTGCTAAAAACACAAATCCAATAAAACCAAAATATCCACCATAAACCATGAACTGAAATAAAAATATAAGGAGTTTCGTCACACAAAATAAGTTCATTTTTGGACAAACGAATGGCGTACTGATGGTCAAAATGTTTTGATTGTCATGCTAATATGTTCTCAAAAAGGGATAATCTTAACAAAACTCTCGCTGGTAACAGTGAGGCAAAGGCATAAAGTGTTTACTGTATATTCCTTTCATAAGCGTTTAAAGTTTAAAGGACAAGAATCATAGGTTCAGGTTACATTCACATATGTCTTTTATCGATGGTTGGATGTGCTAAACTGGTAGATTTGACAATAGATAACTGACGGACGTAACGATCCATATGCCGTGAAACAATGTCGTCTTTATCTTGCATCTCTATCAACCTGCTGTTGATATCACAATAATCAGAAATAAACACTAATGATGTTATATCCTCAATTGTTGACTCATCAGTCAGATTTTTGGAATACTCGGGTTTTTACCATTTAAAAGGGATAATGTTTTTTGGCAGCAACACCATATTTTCTTTTCATGAAATCGTTTAATAGAAAGTGTAGAATTATCCTACAAAGTTTTATTGATTTCTTGTTACTTGTTAAACGATGTTTTCATGTAAACATCGACAATGCTAAACCTATATAAAAGTCAAATTTTAAAGTGTTAGTTTCTCAAAAACCAGCTCACACAACATGTCAATTTTTTCCATTATTTTGTACCTTTAATTAAATGCATCAATTTAAATAGCTTATTATTTCACAAAATAGTAGCTAACATTCATAATGTTCCAATAGTCAGAAAATTTTAGCTGATAATACATAAGGTGTCAAGGTCCTTGTCTTGTCTTATCTTATTTGTTCAGACTTATTTTCATGCTTAACAATAGCTGAAACATACCCAATACATAAACAATGAAATGGTCATCTGGTCTCTTAGCATGATATCTCGGACATTTCGAGTTATTTGTACCCATTGTTAGACTTAATCTTCTACTTCGGGGTTGATACTTGCGATGACCCGAAATAAACCAGTTTTTATTTTTTAAAGACCACTTTTAGGTGATCATATCTGTACAAATCTTTAATGGATTTCACAAAAAGTCGTAAATGTAAAACCTGTCATAAGTAATGACGTCATAATGGATTTAGCTTTTATCCTCTGTACACTTACGATCGATTTTACATTTACGACTTTTTGTGAAATCCATTGTTGATCAGTCTAAGTAATAATTTGGGTGGGGTGGGGTTAAACTTATATAATTAGTGGAGGCTGTATTCAAAACCAGAAGAACAAAGCGCAAAAGCGTATCATTGTAACGTACCCCGATTTTTAGTGAAACCTACAGAACAGACCTTTCAGTCAAAGGTTGCGTTTTAACTATATTGCCGACGTTCAGAGTTGTGTATCGTCTTAGATTAACACTTTCTGAACTGTGTATCTTCTTAGATTAATACTTTCTGAGTTGTGTATCTTCTAATACTGACATTTAATTATTTTTGAAAATAATGTAACCTTCAATATATTATATGATGTTCGTCTGCACTTTTTGAGACCTTTGTCAGATTTTTGCAATCCTTCGTTTTTTTACAATATTGATATTGTTCTGCTTAGCAACACCTTATTTTCTTTTCACAAAACATTCAATGGATCATTAAGAATTGTCTTACAAAGTTGTATTTATTTCGTATTATTATTATTATTATTATTATTATTATTATTATTATTATAAACTTTTATATGTGAACATCGATAATGCCTAAAAGTGTAATAAGCAGACAAAACCATTTTCACTCAGTTTTGTAGTTTTTTTTCTAGAAAACAAGTTTATCGACTTGCCTAATTAGTACCTTTACCTTTTATCTTTATATTACATGCATCAATTTAAATACCTTGTTATTTAATTCAATAGTAGCGAACATCTTTTTGCAAACACCTTCTATTTAAAATGAAATTGAACATTTAATTTTATGTGAATGCGTGGAGACTATAAATAAAACTGTTATTTTGCTGTCAAAGCTTCGAAAAAAAATTGGTAGGATAATTTTTGGAAATTTGTTGAGACCGACCACATAATTATCTTTTTGAAGCTGTGGTTGTTGCCAAGCCTCTTTTATTTCATGGTATTAACGAGCAGTTATAATAAGGGTGTACGACTTGTAAAATTTTAGTTTTTTTATTACTAGTGCTTTTATTGTTTCGATGCTTCAAACAACATAAATAGGTAGGTCAATATGTTCTTGATAACTCTTAGTCACGGCTTCGTATTAATTCACACCAAGTGTTTCCTCTTCATATGATTAAATGCAAATGAGTTTTTATTTCCAGGTGACGACAGTAATATGTGTGAATTGATATAAGATCTGGATTAAAAATAAATTAAAGATCAGCTGAGTTAGGGAATAATTTTGAATCCAGCCTATCATAACTTTGATGGTTTAGACACTTCAATTTGTTTTAAAATTGAATCAATTTGTATGAAATCCAGATTGAAAAAACGCAACGAAACCAATTATCAAAATGTTCTGTTTATATGTTTTTAATGTGAACAATAAACATTGTTTATTAAGAATAATCTTTACTTAGTTTTGCATTAAAATATAATCTTGTTACGTTTTTGTCATTCTGGTGTCGAATAAAGTTAAAATTTCTTACATAACGATTCAATACCAGTTAGTTCATAATAATGGGTTGCTAATTGCTCCATCATAATCATGTATGTGACGTTAAATTAAAATAAAATAATATTATAGCATTTTTACCATTTTAGGTTTTCCCTTTTTTTAAGAGATGTATCAACAATACCTGTGTCCTAACATCTACTCCCAAAACAGCTTTGTCTACCACTATCACCGTAAGCAACGTTTCAATAACTAAGGTAATGAAGGTGTTTACTCCAAATACAAATCCATATTGCTGCTTTGTTAAAGACCTGGCTATCTGTAGACTAAAATAAATATTTAATGAGCTACAGAATATCATTCATGAAGTTAATCAACTACGTACGCAAGGCTTACGTTTCATGTGATAACATAGTTAATAATAACTGACTGTAACTGCATGCAAAATTGGAAATCAGAGATTCGTTGGCGAACGTCCCTAAAGTTTTTAAGAAGGAAATATTATAGGATCAAACGCTTATTTTCGGTAATTCATGGATGCATGAACAAGGTCGACTCATTCACAAACAAATAAACGGCCGAAGGAAGTTTATTATATGTTTGTGAGTTTAATTCTTATAAGTCTTCAATTCTTCAATTTTGTGTTAAATAATTTTTTAACTTGTCTTTCACCCATACAGGGCCTCACACGTTGCCATTGCGTGACGCATAGTAGTACACAATTACACAACTGAAATACACGAGAGTGGCATGACGATGACAACAGGCATTGAAACAACGAAATACTAAAACAATGTGTGCATGTGTACCTTTCATTATCTAGGCCGACAAAGGGTCGCCATATTTCTAGGGAGTTCTGACATATAAGAAAAATGAATGGTCATTGCTAGCATGAGAATTCATGTGGACAATAATTCCGCTCTTATCCAGATGGACTATCTGGACAATAGTTTTTTTCATAGTTTAACCTTTTTATATTTTTAAAATTCTGATTTTTACTGTTGGTATGTGCTGGTTACTTTCAATGTAATTTGACTTTAGAGTCACTTTGGTTGAAATGCATTTGTCACTTTCGCTTCCAACTTATAATTTTCATGTCTTTAAACATTAGATATTGGTTTGTAAAAAGATTTAGTCAAAGTGATATGACATGGAACGTTTAACTTTGACTTTTGGTTCTTATTGTTTTTGAAATATCATATTTGGTACAATTGTCGATTTTTATATATTGCAATTCAGGTAATTTGTTTTATTTTCAAATAATACTAGACCAGAAACTCCTGCATCTTACCATTCTTCTGGTAAGGCAAGTGAATGTAATGCCTTTTACCATTTCGACTTACTATGAATAAAATCGGTTGTCAAGCACTTTCTACTATAAGGAAATGTTTGGATACCATCCATTATATTATCAGGATTTAATACCTTACTTTCAACATTAAATCGATTGATGATAAAAAGGCCATGATTCGTTTACAGACTTTATTTTTTCCCAAAAATAGCCACAACCTAATACTTATTAGAAAATGAAAATCACAAACTTCAATAAATGAACATAATTTAGAAACTACACTTTATGTTTTATCTTTTTGTAATACCGTTTAAGTAAAATGTGATACCTTTGAAACATATTTTTTGAAATTTTTTTGTCCAATAATTTTTAAAATGTAATTTTTTCGCAGTTATCTTTATTCTTTAAGAAATAGTGACATTAATGCTAACATGTATGTTTGAAACGCATAACTATTTCAATGTATAAATGAAATGGAAATAGGTATTTGATGAAGAGACAACGACTGCACGAGGAAGAACAAAAGAGCATAAGACCACCCACGTGTGTTCAATGAACAACAAGTTGTGGTTGAACTATAAGAGGACTTATAGTGGTCCCCTACAGATTGTAAACTATTACAGAGCAATGAGTGCATTTCTTTAAAGTCATAACGCATTCTGTCATTATAAAGAAATGCTGCGTTATGTAGAAATCAAATATTTTATAATTAGTTGTGACTTACATTTATTCGAGACAAGTCAAATTTATTTTATTATTAGAAAAGCATCGTTATTGTGACAAGACATTATGTAGTGATTGATCTATAGATTTTAATATTGGAATCATTAAGCAGGTAATTTCAAATAGGATTATGCTATGACTGTGTTTTTAATGTTTTTTTTTATTAACTTAATAAGGATAAATATATTATATCTCTATATTGAACTCGGTATATGATTGCTGTAAACAACTATAAGTTCCATGGATTGAGGGGGGAAGTTATTTGACATTTACAGCATTTGACAGTGCTCATTTTTGTAGGTTTGCTTTGTCATTTCCACCTATAGGCAGCCTTATAACCACATTTAATCGGACTAAAACTAGGGTTACATTTAGCAGAACTTAAAGATATATCACCATCAAAATAACCAACAGTTATTTATCATAAGATTTGATGCCATCCCAATCTCTTGCGTCGTTTTCACTCATATCTATACTTCATAATAATAATAACATCTACAAATATTATGTGTCTATATCAATTTGCATAGTACACATTACAAAATCATAAAATATATCCAATTGGTCAAAATAGTGAAGTTTTGATATTTTCTATACGTTGTAAACACACGAATAACTGCGTGTCATTTAACAATATTGAAACACACAATGTATAAAAATCTATAATTCACCAGACCAGGAGTTCAAAAAGAACATTCCCTAACTTTCGTTTAGAGATGTTGTTTTTGCCGGCCGGGTAAAATTATATTTTGTTAGATGTTAATGTCTTATTGTGATTGCTGTTTAAACTTTGAGTGTTTCATTTTGTTGTTTATCATACAGAAGAGTTACAAAAAGAAAAGTAGTACTTTAAAAAAAATTATTTTACCTACTTTGCTAAAGCTATTACGGTGTGGTATGTTGCCCGAAATACACTGTATAATGAGTAACAAGTCCAAATGCTTGTCGATTGTGCCATGATGATAAGAATAGCAGTATTAGCCCCACACACCACTGCCATAACAGTTTGTGATAGCCCTGGCCGGGACCAATTGATAGGTAGAAATCCAAAGATCAGTACACTAGCAGCACCTGAAAAAGTTTTAAGTTGGTGAATGGATAAAAAAGAATAAAAAATCAGCGCTTGAAAATAGTTTTTATTATATGGAAAAGGATAAGATAAGACACATATGAGAGAAGACCAAAACAAATATTACAAGCAGAACATCCGTGCCAGAAAGTAGTTCTTTATTAGACGTAGAAAGGACAAATAGAGGCAATTAGAAGACAACTATATAATATAAAAATATCGGTGTTTCTTAATAATATTCTTTAGCAAAAAACAAACTTTCTGAAAAATAAAAAAGTACAACGAAGTACAACACCAACAGCAGAATTTCATGAAGTGTCAATTCAACAGTACATGACTGTTGGTTTTTAAATAAATCGGTTGGGGATCGTTCTATACATCAGTTTAAAGAGGAAATAATTAAACAAAAGATATTCGCATGTTAAGACACATTTGCCTTTGTCATTGAATTTATTAGTCAACCCATATTCGATTAAACAATATCAATTTGTATGAAAACAAATATATTGGATTGTCTTGTTTGTTTATATAAGCTTAGAGTCGCTTACATATCAGATAAATCGCGACAGTCAGTTTACTGTTTTATCCGGGGAGAACAACAGACCAGCGGCGTGTAACTTACAAACTTCCTCAAATTGAAAAAGCTATTTGAACACACTAAATCATTTTTTGCAAACACTGGAAGCAAGGTTCGCACCAACACCATAAAGGTTATAGTGATAGGAACAGTTGGATCTAGCTAAGCATTTCCACAACCGCGACCCATTGAATTGTCTTAGAGCAATACTTACTTATAAAGGTTCCAAATGCTTCTACAGCACCATTGTATAAGCTGCCGTCTTTCTCTGGACTGATTACGCTCCAAAGGTTCTGTATATAGTTAGCTACTTGAAGTTGTCCACAAGAAGCAAATGCCCACCAGCAAGACCATATAATGATTGTCTTATCGCTATATAAGACTTTTAATTCCGACCAAAGGAATACTATGCCATATTTTATCTGATCTCTTGAACCAGATGCATGTTGGATATCACATGAAGAACTCTCTTCTTTTCCTTTCTTTTCACCGGGAGGTTTCTCTTCGTGTGTTTTACTAAGCGTGTGGAATATACTAGAAAACTTTGGTTTTTTCAAAAATAAAGCCAGAAATAATGCCAATGAAACACTGGTTAAAGATATTATATTCAACTGACGATAGTCCATGAGATCAAAAGACACTAATAACTGTCCGGTCAGATAAGCAGCAAACCGTCCAATAAGAACTGCAGCTCTAGTAAAGCTTGTAATTTTTTGGTAAAGATCAGTTGATACCATAGAAAATAAGTATGAATAGTACGCTACTTCGGTAGCAGTCACTAGGCCATAAGTCACTTGCATTCCTTTCATGGCGGGGACACCCTTTGCCCATAGAAGTAAAACCCACGTAGAAACATACGCTGCACCTATAATGAAAATTATCCTTAATCAGTGATGTAATTGGCATAAAGTTGTTGAAAGAAATAGAATAAAAAAAAGCTAAACCTAGTACAAATGGCAAACATAATACTTGTTTATTTTTTTACCCTTGACATGGTAATAAGGTTATGAAAAAAGCGTTCATTATTATTCTTAGAATATCTTTATGCGGCGTTTAATCATTTCCTTTCGAACAGAATTGTATGCGGAAAGACACAACAGTAGATATATATGCGAGCGGTGGAGATAATATTTATGATAAAATTGAATGTGTACCCATTTTAATAATTAATTTAATAATTAAGAAAATATAAAAGGCTATTGGTGCTCATAAAATGGATTTTGTCATTTTTTAGAAATTATCCGATTATTGTGCCTGCTCAACTGCTCAACATCCGTTATTTAAATTTCCTTTATTTTATTTAAAATTCCGTCCATATGTTAAAATGGTCGATTAATAATACTTTTTATTGACTATTTCTTGAAGTACTTTATTAAACCTTAACATTGCATAGACTCGTGTATAATAGGGATTAACAAAAGATTAAAATATTTTAAATATCTTGCTATTTATTTGTATTAAATAGTGCCAGAGATGAAAATCAATTACTCATCTTTTTAGTGTGATACAACCTGTTAAATGCAATATGGTAGTTTGTTGAACTGAAAGAATTTTTAATATACGTGTATTACCCCGCAAACAAAATTTAAGGTTATATAGGAAACACTTTATCTGTCAACAAGATCTTGTAAGCGCAACTCCTCCAAATCCATGGGAGAATCATAACACAGTCTAACAGATGTGGAAAACTCTCCCATATCCTTGGTACGTAACCGTATGAGGATAGCAATATTGCTATGCAAGGTGGACACATATTTAAATATTTAGTCTGAAATTCCAAACAAACTCTTTATATATACATTAGCTGCAAATTTGCGAAGCAAATTTTGTACGTTCCCACTGAGGGACTCGAACCCCTGTTGGCACATCTATGGCAACACCGCCTGCACGAAGTCCAGCGACCTTGACCACTCGGCCAACTAGGCTATATAAAATATAGCTTTCGTTAACAGGGTGATACCTTCGTCGAAAGGCATATCTAAGCCTTGAACATTAGTACATGATGTATTTGCTCAAATTTGCAGCTTGGAAAGGGTTTGTGTTTTTTAATCTACAAGAAAAAAATTATTAAATTTCTGACAATGTAAATCCATCAAATTTTGAGACCATCGTGTGCATAGCTCCAACTGTAATAATTGTATCTGGTTAATACGAGATTGCTTCATTTATTTGCAGCTTTGAATCATGCACCACACAAAAGATTTTATATTTAAAATACATTAAAATACGTATAAAACTCAGTTGAACAGATAAAATCTTACATTAAAAACATTAATCATGGCTGTGAGGTGTATCAGTGCATTCTTGATTGGGCTTACAACTTCGACACAATGGAGACCTTTTAAGAGCTAATGAGATGAGCTTTTCAGCGTTTAATTTTTGTATCTACTATCGTTCTCAAGTGATATGCCCAACAAGACATAAATCGTTATCTAAATTTTTGTTTTGTAACGATTCTTAAAGATAATTTGTCGCCATATAAACAATTTTACGCGAAACAGTGCTGCATTACTCATCAAATTACTGATAATTCGTGCAATCCGACATAGCGTCAATATTTAAACATAGGCAACGACAATAATTCTTATAACATAAGAACTACAGATGGGATTAGTTATAATCTCTCACCAGAAGAGTTCTAAATTCAGTTTTAGATCTTACCGAACAGCTCTTCCTAGAACTAATATACGCACAACAATGTTGTTTAGCACTTTTCGGTACGGCTATACTTTGAATTGTCCTATACGTTTATACGTAGAATTGACTAAAACAGTTCAAACTATAATAGTTCTAAACAGCTCTTGTTAAAACTATTTAAAAAACACTACTAGTGACTGCGACGAGAGGCAGTCGTACAAGATTCCTGTTGCCAAAGTTCTTCTTAGAATTATTCTATGTTTGGAGTCGCCTACACAGCTCTCTGTATAATTATCATCAACTGCTCTAGCTAGAACAGTGTTAGACAGATCGAGCTAGTAATCCTGACACCTTTAAGAAATACGCTGCTGACACATTTTGACATTTCTAAAGGGAGGTAAGAAATGATCTTCACTGTATGTCAACATTGTTTTAACATGTAGTTCTTAAAATAATAACTTAGCCAGTTTGTTATTTGTGTATAAATAAAACGGTTTTTACTTCTAAAGTAACTTCTAGCACAAAAATGTATTGTCAAAAGCACTTTTGGCGGGCTTTATTTATGTCTTATATGTAATCTACAGGAATCGGATAGCAGTAGACTTGGTAACCGAACGATGACAGTTTTAGTAATTACATTACATATTAAATTTTCCGGTCATAAAACAAACACTCGTTAACGGAAGGGCCATAGCAAACCAATAAAACTCACAATAAATTGTGTATTTACATCCAAAATACAACACCCAAATCATAGCATGTATGTATGCTTATCACTGCTACAACTGTAAGTCTAAATTAAATACAGAACAAGGCACTAATGATGGTGAAACATTTTCTGATATTCGACAAAATCTCATAATAAATATGGATCCAGAACATTAACCTTTGCCAAGCCACATGAATAACTCTAACTGAAACATGTACGGAACACCTACATTTGTATCTATACGGAATATAAAATTTCTTTCATGGCGAAAAAAAAACAAAACAGTTGTGAACATCTTCAACTACACATATGTTATTTGCTCTAAAAATTCTTGAAATATATTACAGTAGTAGAAAAATAGTACAAATGGGAAAAGAGAGTGATCGGGTTCAAAATGTGAATAAGAGCTGATCCAGCATTTGTCGTAGAGAAGTTAAAAAAGAAATACGAAAAAATGTTTGGTTGAACCACAAACCTTTGGACATGGACAGCCAGCTACACCCCTCCTTCCCGGGATAATTTACAAATGGCAGCGTAAATTAGGCCCACTTTTCGAAATGCATCTCATACAGGCACTTGACACATGGAACATCTGTTTTACGTCTATATTGATGGACACACAGATATGCCGTGATCCCACCACAAAGCCGCGGAGGAGCTAGGTTTTATTTATTGTTTCCAGCTCCTACAGGAGTAAGAAATATTGGTTGTACAACTTAAGTGCTGGTGATCAAGGGATTTACACGCATATTTTTAAGTGGGAAAGTTGGAACATGCAGTTAATGTGTTTTCATAATTATGAAATAATTCATGACAGACGTGGTTTATTGGGAATTTAACCATGTGCTGGACTTATTATTGTGATTATTCAACCCCAAGCGATAGACCAGCCCAGAATTGTTCATTGTAAATCAGCTTACATAAAAAAGCCAGATCTAACTACATGACAGGTCGGAACATACTGGATCTGTATTGATTGAAGAACTTTATAAGTGCTGGTGATTAAGGGATTTACACGCACATATTTTAAGTGGGAAAAGTTTGAACATGCAGTTTTCAAATTTTATAAATTATGAAATAATTCATGGCAGACGTGATTTATTGAGAATTTTACCATATGCGGCCCTATTTGAAATAACAATAATTAGCATTTTTAAAACAAAAATAGTTACGTTTACCTCCTAGAACCAGCATAGGTTTGTACTTAAGGTAGTCTGTAAGCAGGAAGACTGGTACAAGCCATCCTAAATATGAATAAGTCCAAACTGGGTATATTTCATTCCCTACTTGCTCGGTGGTCAGGTTGTGCCAAGGTCCCGTCAAATATGCAGTCAGGTAGGCCTCAGATGGTCTGTATTCTTTGAAAAAACCGTAAAGACACACTAAAAATGTAAGTACTTTCCACTCCATTTGTAACCTTCAAAATATTAACTCGCGATAAGTGACGAAATGCATTGTGTCATTATAATAATGGTCAATTTAATTGTTATTACTAAATATACCCGTAAGGTATCCCGAATAAGTACATTTCATCGATATTTTAAATTTTCTTGTTTGTACGCTTAATATTGAAATAACATAACCTTCAAATTTAACTGTATTCTGATTAAACGATGTTGACTGAATATTACCGAAGTTTTCCAGAAAATTCAATTACGCTTCGATTTGAATTTGAATTTTGAATTCAATTTGAATTACGCTCCGGATACATTCAACGTTCTTGCTTTTACGGACCGCCAATAGGAAGCTATCTCACTGATTCAATAGAAAAAGATCAATTTGTTAAATTTGACTTGTTGTCTTTTCATGAGACTCGTTGTGTTCATGAAATGTCAAATATATTTCTCTTATTTACGTACTGAATACGAAATGCTTTATTTAGATTACTGTAAGTTCTTCGATTACCTTCTTGATAAAATACAATTGCAACAATAAAAATGATGTGTGACCATGATGGGCTCATTACAGCAACAATCATTGATTAGACTAACATTATATGAAACTTTTTCAATTGAATGCATATACAGAGTATGTGCAGCCATTTTGACCGCGATGTCAATTGCAGCTAAATGTCATAGTCATTTAAGCTTCTATATGCTATGGTTGTATTTCTGCATTTTACATCTTTATTACATGCCTATCAAATCTATTTATGTTCTAACCGTAACAGTTACCATTAGCACAACCTAAACTTGTAACCGTAGAGCGTCGTGACCAAAAGGTTATTGGTTCGCCCCAAACTTTCTAATCGTAACCATAACTATTAGTCATAGATTTTAAATGTTTACCTGTGTATGTTTTCTGGTTGTGTTTTTCATGGAATGACATTGAAATCTAATATTAAAAGCTTATATGCTAAAATTCCTGAAATATGTATTGTGTGTTTGTAAGAATATTTATTCTTGACAAGCATTAAGAGCGGGTTCAATATTTTTCGATTTTACACTCAACACTCACACGTTCCCAATTGCGCCAGGTAGGTATACAGCTGTTATATCAATAGTTCTATCTCATTCCATATACCGTCACCCAAGACTCTCCTCATTCATTTTTAACACGTTAAACGATTCAGCATTTCACACAAATTTGTATGGTAATGTGCCATTCAAGTCACAAAATGTCAACAAATTACTTAAACTTTAAAATAGACTCAACCATAAGGAATATAATCAAGTTAAACATTTTTTTGGAAAAACATGGGTTATGCCCCTCTTGTATAGTGCATGAGGTCATCAACCTACACCCCACAAATGAGGTATAGTTTGATTCTCTTAATACAGGGGTCGTAATCTCCTCACTGTTTTATTACAGTTTGTTGCTGGCATGTCAGTCATTAGTAGACCTTAGTTGATTTTAATTTGCTGACAGTATAGTAATAGGTTCTTTAAGTTATCCGGTTTTCTCATACATATTTGGACCTAGTTTTTAATTTTTAATCAATTAACTAGTTGTTAGTGATGGTCCCGGACGGTTAACTACTAAACAATGTTTAACCCCAGCCTCTGTGGTCTTTGCTTTTCAAACTTAATTTCATTTAAAAATCCTAGTCTGGCCTCCATTTCTCTGAATTGAGAGGCGTTATATTTTTTGCATACTAGGGGAGTCATTGTCTCTTTGAAACATTACACATTTTTACATCCCTGTATCAGAATTGATCCGATGGAGCAGTGTAGGATTAGAGTCGTCACATTCGTGAACGTAAATTTACTATGGTGTATATTTAATGTGACATGTATAATTAATTTGATCCTGTATATCTTAAAATTTCAACATCTAAGATGAACTGCTTTCCTGTACAACAATAAATCGTGTACACTTTTATTTGACACCAAATAACTTTTTTTCAGATGATGTGAATTAATAAGATCAACTGATATTCCACCATTTCTTATAACAGAATGACTTTTTGAATATTCAAGGTCCCAGTGTTGCGTGGGTTATTTCTAGATAGTGCACGTGATACCTACACATATCATTCTAGACTTTAACCTTTATGTTTTTTATACAATTCTTGTCTCTGCAAATTGCAAAAGAAACGTGTCGATAATATATTGCATAATGAAAAAAACAAATTAGATATTTAATATAATATATAGAAAAAAAGTAATGCTATCGTAACGGAAACTAATTATAAACATACCGTAATTAATGCAGGTCAGTCCATGTAAGTGTTATCTCGGTAAATTCTTTGTAATGTAATGGTAACTATGTTTGAATAAAATGTATATATGTTATCTGCTGATAACAATTTTATACATGTAATTTGCATATGGCGACGTTTATTTAAAACACGTTGTAATCAGACTGCAGAGAAAGCGAAATTTCGCCTTGTTTGAATTTGAATATGATCTTTTATCCTAAGATCGATGACTCTATTACTTTTGTCAAAGCCTTCCGTCTGAACGTAAGCAGTGTTCATCTTGCCGTAATTTTTTTTCCCGCAATCAAGTGTCGTCTTTATTTTGTGTATAAAAACAGCTTCCGCACTATTATGTTATTTAATTCACATATTTTAGTCATTTTTGCGTTTTGTTTTCATGCGAGATTAACATCTATAAGTATATTTTGTAAATCGTAGTTTTGTTTCAAATTAATTCGCTGCACTATTTTTAAACAATTGTTAAGCCACGATACAATGACTGGTATTTGTTTTATCTCTATTATGTTGTGCAACGAAAATTCCTACCTTGTGGGTGTGTGTTTCATAAATTAGGTTTTGACTTGTGATGTATTTAATAGAATTTCTAATATTCTCTGAAATTGTATCCCAAGTCCACCAATTACCCGGACAACTGAAACTTTTTTCAAGTGTTAAGCAAACAATATTGAATTCTACATGTTCTGTCATTGTTTAATATTATTGAATTAAGTTGTTATATTTTCAACTATAATTAAATTAAATCAAGTTAATAACTGAATAGGTCTATTAATAAATTCATTTCCTTTTTGAAGCAAGGTTGTTTACATCAGAAAATGATTTAAATTAAGAAAATTCATATTTATTGCGGAATAACATATCTTTTGCGTAAAAAATACTGAGTGTGGTAAAAAGTATTTGACAAATATGGACGCCTCATTTTGATTCGCACAGTAATACCTAAACAAATAATCGAATACAAAAAATTCTACATTAAAAATGGACTAAACAAAGAATCATAAAAATAGTTAAGATACACAAGTCTCAAATATTTTTGATCAACAGTATAAAAAGGGCATTTAAGAAGATTTTAAATGACCATTTATTAAGATATAATATAGAGAAATGATATTTTGTCAATATACTGACGTAAATATAGTTTTTTGTTTTCTAAAAAATTGTTCTCATATTGCAATAATGTTTTAAAAAACGGGGAAACGTTTGATTTTTTTAATTTATAATAGGTGATATAAAAATTATCATAATTTGTAATGATTTATTCCGAAAAAAACCATATACTTTATTAAAATGTTTGAGCAAACAATAAATATAAATGCTGTGCTCTAAAAAATATAAGACATTTGTAGAAATTTGTTATTCTTAAAATGGCCAACTAAAGTTTTTTTTTCTTGAAAATATAAAAAAAATATATTGACTAAAAGTTCAATTTAGTGATATTATAATCAATGGTGTTCAAGACTTTGGTGAATTGATGGTTTTTAACTGAAAAATAGGTGATTAAAATTATCCTGCCATGATATGTTGCTATCTATGCAAATATACTTGATAATATATGCCATTTATCACTCTCAGTTCACCACTGTTTTAAATAAACTGGTAAGAATAATTGTTTCCAATATGGAGATAATAATATAATTTTACAATATGGAGACATGACAGGCGATCTAAAAAAAATTAATGTCAGTAACTACCATCTGAATTTCCTTTATGTCTGTGTTTCTATAATGCTTAGCGTGGATTTCAGCAATAAATAAGCTTTATCACGAGGACCAGTTTAAATGATGGAAGAATCCGGATAATATCTGAGACGACCTGCGGCGAGTTACTGACAACTTGTTTCACATTTCAGTTTAGTAGAAAATACAAAGGCATTTGACACGTTTGTTTGTATAGAACGTAACTTCAGATATATTACGATGAATCTGTATAATATTAGTTCGGAACAACCAACAAGCGACATGTAGTTATCTGATCGCATTTCAACGTGAGTTGCAAATGCCCGAGTTGAATTTTAAACATACCCTACCATTCTATTTTTGGTAGCTGATTTTATTGTTAGAAATAACCTGCTCAAAAGAAAAACTCTCCACAACAAGACTGAAGACTTTAAGGAATATTTATGGAAAATACAAGAATTTTGGCAATCGAATACTATTTCTCGACAGGTTAATAGTTTTTCATGCATTGATGCTCTTTAAAGTTCCACAAAGGAGATTTCTATAAAGTAGGCATCCTTCTCTAGTACAGCCTTTTAACATTCAAAAGTTCAAAATAACGTAATTTTAGTACTGACATTACTGAATAAATATCGAAATGTACAAAATGAGTGTTTTAGTGTATTTTAAGAGCATTTTTCTAGCAGTCATATCATTTCAGTAGCGTCAAGCTTATAATAAGTAAATTCAGTGCCAATCTTTAAGGCAAGTTCGGAGATTTTTTGAGTACATGGTAAATTTAGTATTTTTAATTTGCAGACTATTCAATGTAGTTAAGCAACAGCAGTTTTAAATGTTTAAGATCCTCTTTTTAAATACAATTCAGTTACAGATTTGACTTCAATTACATTTGTGCCAGGTAGGTATACAGCTGTTATATCAATAGTTCTATCTCATTCCATATACCGTCACCCAAGACTCTCCTCATTCATTTTTAACACGTTAAACGATTCAGCATTTCACACAAATTTGTATGGTAATGTGCCATTCAAGTCACAAAATGTCAACAAATTACTTAAACTTTAAAATAGACTCAACCATAAGGAATATAATCAAGTTAAACATTTTTTTTGGAAAAACATGGGTTATGCCCCTCTTGTATAGTGCATGAGGTCATCAACCTACACCCCACAAATGAGGTATAGTTTGATTCTCTTAATACAGGGGTCGTAATCTCCTCACTGTTTTATTACAGTTTGTTGCTGGCATGTCAGTCATTAGTAGACCTTAGTTGATTTTAATTTGCTGACAGTATAGTAATAGGTTCTTTAAGTTATCCGGTTTTCTCATACATATTTGGACCTAGTTTTTAATTTTTAATCAATTAACTAGTTGTTAGTGATGGTCCCGGACGGTTAACTACTAAACAATGTTTAACCCCAGCCTCTGTGGTCTTTGCTTTTCAAACTTAATTTCATTTAAAAATCCTAGTCTGGCCTCCATTTCTCTGAATTGAGAGGCGTTATATTTTTTGCATACTAGGGGAGTCATTGTCTCTTTGAAACATTACACATTTTTACATCCCTGTATCAGAATTGATCCGATGGAGCAGTGTAGGATTAGAGTCGTCACATTCGTGAACGTAAATTTACTATGGTGTATATTTAATGTGACATGTATAATTAATTTGATCCTGTATATCTTAAAATTTCAACATCTAAGATGAACTGCTTTCCTGTACAACAATAAATCGTGTACACTTTTATTTGACACCAAATAACTTTTTTTCAGATGATGTGAATTAATAAGATCAACTGATATTCCACCATTTCTTATAACAGAATGACTTTTTGAATATTCAAGGTCCCAGTGTTGCGTGGGTTATTTCTAGATAGTGCACGTGATACCTACACATATCATTCTAGACTTTAACCTTTATGTTTTTTATACAATTCTTGTCTCTGCAAATTGCAAAAGAAACGTGTCGATAATATATTGCATAATGAAAAAAACAAATTAGATATTTAATATAATATATAGAAAAAAAGTAATGCTATCGTAACGGAAACTAATTATAAACATACCGTAATTAATGCAGGTCAGTCCATGTAAGTGTTATCTCGGTAAATTCTTTGTAATGTAATGGTAACTATGTTTGAATAAAATGTATATATGTTATCTGCTGATAACAATTTTATACATGTAATTTGCATATGGCGACGTTTATTTAAAACACGTTGTAATCAGACTGCAGAGAAAGCGAAATTTCGCCTTGTTTGAATTTGAATATGATCTTTTATCCTAAGATCGATGACTCTATTACTTTTGTCAAAGCCTTCCGTCTGAACGTAAGCAGTGTTCATCTTGCCGTAATTTTTTTTCCCGCAATCAAGTGTCGTCTTTATTTTGTGTATAAAAACAGCTTCCGCACTATTATGTTATTTAATTCACATATTTTAGTCATTTTTGCGTTTTGTTTTCATGCGAGATTAACATCTATAAGTATATTTTGTAAATCGTAGTTTTGTTTCAAATTAATTCGCTGCACTATTTTTAAACAATTGTTAAGCCACGATACAATGACTGGTATTTGTTTTATCTCTATTATGTTGTGCAACGAAAATTCCTACCTTGTGGGTGTGTGTTTCATAAATTAGGTTTTGACTTGTGATGTATTTAATAGAATTTCTAATATTCTCTGAAATTGTATCCCAAGTCCACCAATTACCCGGACAACTGAAACTTTTTTCAAGTGTTAAGCAAACAATATTGAATTCTACATGTTCTGTCATTGTTTAATATTATTGAATTAAGTTGTTATATTTTCAACTATAATTAAATTAAATCAAGTTAATAACTGAATAGGTCTATTAATAAATTCATTTCCTTTTTGAAGCAAGGTTGTTTACATCAGAAAATGATTTAAATTAAGAAAATTCATATTTATTGCGGAATAACATATCTTTTGCGTAAAAAATACTGAGTGTGGTAAAAAGTATTTGACAAATATGGACGCCTCATTTTGATTCGCACAGTAATACCTAAACAAATAATCGAATACAAAAAATTCTACATTAAAAATGGACTAAACAAAGAATCATAAAAATAGTTAAGATACACAAGTCTCAAATATTTTTGATCAACAGTATAAAAAGGGCATTTAAGAAGATTTTAAATGACCATTTATTAAGATATAATATAGAGAAATGATATTTTGTCAATATACTGACGTAAATATAGTTTTTTGTTTTCTAAAAAATTGTTCTCATATTGCAATAATGTTTTAAAAAACGGGGAAACGTTTGATTTTTTTAATTTATAATAGGTGATATAAAAATTATCATAATTTGTAATGATTTATTCCGAAAAAAACCATATACTTTATTAAAATGTTTGAGCAAACAATAAATATAAATGCTGTGCTCTAAAAAATATAAGACATTTGTAGAAATTTGTTATTCTTAAAATGGCCAACTAAAGTTTTTTTTTCTTGAAAATATAAAAAAAATATATTGACTAAAAGTTCAATTTAGTGATATTATAATCAATGGTGTTCAAGACTTTGGTGAATTGATGGTTTTTAACTGAAAAATAGGTGATTAAAATTATCCTGCCATGATATGTTGCTATCTATGCAAATATACTTGATAATATATGCCATTTATCACTCTCAGTTCACCACTGTTTTAAATAAACTGGTAAGAATAATTGTTTCCAATATGGAGATAATAATATAATTTTACAATATGGAGACATGACAGGCGATCTAAAAAAAATTAATGTCAGTAACTACCATCTGAATTTCCTTTATGTCTGTGTTTCTATAATGCTTAGCGTGGATTTCAGCAATAAATAAGCTTTATCACGAGGACCAGTTTAAATGATGGAAGAATCCGGATAATATCTGAGACGACCTGCGGCGAGTTACTGACAACTTGTTTCACATTTCAGTTTAGTAGAAAATACAAAGGCATTTGACACGTTTGTTTGTATAGAACGTAACTTCAGATATATTACGATGAATCTGTATAATATTAGTTCGGAACAACCAACAAGCGACATGTAGTTATCTGATCGCATTTCAACGTGAGTTGCAAATGCCCGAGTTGAATTTTAAACATACCCTACCATTCTATTTTTGGTAGCTGATTTTATTGTTAGAAATAACCTGCTCAAAAGAAAAACTCTCCACAACAAGACTGAAGACTTTAAGGAATATTTATGGAAAATACAAGAATTTTGGCAATCGAATACTATTTCTCGACAGGTTAATAGTTTTTCATGCATTGATGCTCTTTAAAGTTCCACAAAGGAGATTTCTATAAAGTAGGCATCCTTCTCTAGTACAGCCTTTTAACATTCAAAAGTTCAAAATAACGTAATTTTAGTACTGACATTACTGAATAAAAATCGAAATGTACAAAATGAGTGTTTTAGTGTATTTTAAGAGCATTTTTCTAGCAGTCATATCATTTCAGTAGCGTCAAGCTTATAATAAGTAAATTCAGTGCCAATCTTTAAGGCAGGTTCGGAGATTTTTTGAGTACATGGTAAATTTAGTATTTTTAATTTGCAGACTATTCAATGTAGTTAAGCAACAGCAGTTTTAAATGTTTAAGATCCTCTTTTTAAATACAATTCAGTTACAGATTTGACTTCAATTACATTTGTGCCAGGTAGGTATACAGCTGTTATATCAATAGTTCTATCTCATTCCATATACCGTCACCCAAGACTCTCCTCATTCATTTTTAACACGTTAAACGATTCAGCATTTCGCACAAATTTGTATGGTAATGTGCCATTCAAGTCACAAAATGTCAACAAATTACTTAAACTTTAAAATAGACTCAACCATAAGGAATATAATCAAGTTAAACATTTTTTTTGGAAAAACATGGGTTATGCCCCTCTTGTATAGTGCATGAGGTCATCAACCTACACCCCACAAATGAGGTATAGTTTGATTCTCTTAATACAGGGGTCGTAATCTCCTCACTGTTTTATTACAGTTTGTTGCTGGCATGTCAGTCATTAGTAGACCTTAGTTGATTTTAATTTGCTGACAGTATAGTAATAGGTTCTTTAAGTTATCCGGTTTTCTCATACATATTTGGACCTAGTTTTTAATTTTTAATCAATTAACTAGTTGTTAGTGATGGTCCCGGACGGTTAACTACTAAACAATGTTTAACCCCAGCCTCTGTGGTCTTTGCTTTTCAAACTTAATTTCATTTAAAAATCCTAGTCTGGCCTCCATTTCTCTGAATTGAGAGGCGTTATATTTTTTGCATACTATGGGAGTCATTGTCTCTTTGAAACATTACACATTTTTACATCCCTGTATCAGAATTGATCCGATGGAGCAGTGTAGGATTAGAGTCGTCACATTCTTGAACGTTAATTTAGTATGGTGTATATTTAATGTGACATGTATAATTAATTTGATCCTGTATATCTTAAAATTTCAACATCTAAGATGAACTGCTTTAATGTACAACAATAAATCGTGTACACTTTTATTCGACACCAAATAACTTTTTTTCAGATGATGTGAATTAATAAGATCAACTGATATTCCACCATTTCTTATAACAGAATGACTTTTTGAATATTCAAGGTCCCAGTGTTGCGTGGGTTATTTCTAGGTAGTGCACGTGATACCTACACATATCATTCTAGACTTTAACCTTTATGTTTTTTATACAATTCTTGTCTCTGCAAATTGCAAAAGAAACGTGTCGATAATATATTGCATAATGAAAAAAACAAATTAGATATTTAATATAATATATAGAAAAAAAGTAATGCTATCGTAACGGAAACTAATTATAAACATACCGTAATTAATGCAGGTCAGTCCATGTAAGTGTTATCTCGGTAAATTCTTTGTAATGTAATGGTAACTATGTTTGAATAAAATGTATATATGTTATCTGCTGATAACAATTTTATACATGTAATTTGCATATGGCGACGTTTATTTAAAACACGTTGTAATCAGACTGCAGAGAAAGCGAAATTTCGCCTTGTTTGAATTTGAATATGATCTTTTATCCTAAGATCGATGACTCTATTACTTTTGTCAAAGCCTTCCGTCTGAACGTAAGCAGTGTTCATCTTGACGTAATTTTTTTTCCCGCAATCAAGTGTCGTCTTTATTTTGTGTATAAAAACAGCTTCCGCACTATTATGTTATTTAATTCACATATTTTAGTCATTTTTGCGTTTTGTTTTCATGCGAGATTAACATCTATAAGTATATTTTGTAAATCGTAGTTTTGTTTCAAATTATTTCGCTGCACTATTTTTAAACAATTGTTAAGCCACGATACAATGACTGGTATTTGTTTTATCTCTATTATGTTGTGCAACGAAAATTCCTACCTTGTGGGTGTGTGTTTCATAAATTAGGTTTTGACTTGTGATGTATTTAATAGAATTTCTAATATTCTCTGAAATTGTATCCCAAGTCCACCAATTACCCGGACAACTGAAACTTTTTTCAAGTGTTAAGCAAACAATATTGAATTCTACATGTTCTGTCATTTTTTAATATTATTGAATTAAGTTGTTATATTTTCAACTATAATTAAATTAAATCAAGTTAATAACTGAATAGGTCTATTAATAAATTCATTTCCTTTTTGAAGCAAGGTTGTTTACATCAGAAAATGATTTAAATTAAGAAAATTCATATTTATTGCGGAATAACATATCTTTTGCGTAAAAAATACTGAGTGTGGTAAAAAGTATTTGACAAATATGGACGCCTCATTTTGATTCGCACAGTAATACCTAAACAAATAATCGAATACAAAAAATTCTACATTAAAAATGGACTAAACAAAGAATCATAAAAATAGTTAAGATACACAAGTCTCAAATATTTTTGATCAACAGTATAAAAAGGGCATTTAAGAAGATTTTAAATGACCATTTATTAAGATATAATATAGAGAAATGATATTTTGTCAATATACTGACGTAAATATAGTTTTTTGTTTTCTAAAAAATTGTTCTGATATTACAATAATGTTTTAAAAAACGGGGAAACGTTTGATTTTTTTAATTTATAATAGGTGATATAAAAATTATCATAATTTGTAATGATTTATTCCGAAAAAAACCATATACTTTATTAAAATGTTTGAGCAAACAATAAATATAAATGCTGTGCTCTAAAAAATATAAAACATTTGTAGAAATTTGTTATTCTTAAAATGGCCAACTAAAGTTTTTTTTTCTTGAAAATATAAAAAAAATATATTGACTAAAAGTTCAATTTAGTGATATTATAATCAATGGTGTTCAAGACTTTGGTGAATTGATGGTTTTTAACTGAAAAATAGGTGATTAAAATTATCCTGCCATGATATGTTGCTATCTATGCAAATATACTTGATAATATATGCCATTTATCACTCTCAGTTCACCACTGTTTTAAATAAACTGGTAAGAATAATTGTTTCCAATATGGAGATAATAATATAATTTTACAATATGGAGACATGACAGGCGATCTAAAAAAAATTAATGTCAGTAACTACCATCTGAATTTCCTTTATGTCTGTGTTTCTATAATGCTTAGCGTGGATTTCAGCAATAAATAAGCTTTATCACGAGGACCAGTGTAAATGATGGAAGAATCCGGATAATATCTTAGACGACCTCCGGCGAGTTACTGACAACTTGTTTCACATTTCAGTTTAGTAGAAAATACAAAGGCATTTGACACGTTTGTTTGTATAGAACGTCACTTCAGATATATTACGATGAATCTGTACAATATTAGTTCGGAACAACCAACAAGCGACATGTAGTTATCTGATCGCATTTCAACGTGAGTTGCAAATGCCCGAGTTGAATTTTAAACATACCCTACCATTCTATTTTTGGTAGCTGATTTTATTGTTAGAAATAACCTGCTCAAAAGAAAAACTCTCCACAACAAGACTGAAGACTTTAAGGAATATTTATGGAAAATACAAGAATTTTGGCAATCGAATACTATTTCTCGACAGGTTAATAGTTTTTCATGCATTGATGCTCTCTAAAGTTCCACAAAGGAGATTTCTATAAAGTAGGCATCCTTCTCTAGTACAGCCTTTTAACATTCAAAAGTTCAAAATAACGTAATTTTAGTACTGACATTACTGAATAAAAATCGAAATGTACAAAATGAGTGTTTTAGTGTATTTTAAGAGCATTTTTCTAGCAGTCATATCATTTCAGTAGCGTCAAGCTTATAATAAGTAAATTCAGTGCCAATCTTTAAGGCAGGTTCGGAGATTTTTTGAGTACATGGTAAATTTAGTATTTTTAATTTGCAGACTATTCAATGTAGTTAAGCAACAGCAGTTTTAAATGTTTAAGATCCTCTTTTTAAATACAATTCAGTTACAGATTTGACTTCAATTACATTTGTGCCAGGTAGGTATACAGCTGTTATATCAATAGTTCTATCTCATTCCATATACCGTCACCCAAGACTCTCCTCATTCATGTTTAACACGTTAAACGATTCAGCATTTCACACAAATTTGTATGGTAATGTGCCATTCAAGTCACAAAATGTCAACAAATTACTTAAACTTTAAAATAGACTCAACCATAAGGAATATAATCAAGTTAAACATTTTTTTTTGAAAAACATGGGTTATGCCCCTCTTGTATAGTGCATGAGGTCATCAACCTACACCCCACAAATGAGGTATAGTTTGATTCTCTTAATACAGGGGTCGTAATCTCCTCACTGTTTTATTACAGTTTGTTGCTGGCATGTCAGTCATTAGTAGACCTTAGTTGATTTTAATTTGCTGACAGTATAGTAATAGGTTCTTTAAGTTATCCGGTTTTCTCATACATATTTGGACCTAGTTTTTAATTTTTAATCAATTAACTAGTTGTTAGTGATGGTCCCGGACGGTTAACTACTAAACAATGTTTAACCCCAGCCTCTGTGGTCTTTGCTTTTCAAACTTAATTTCATTTAAAAATCCTAGTCTGGCCTCCATTTCTCTGAATTGAGAGGCGTTATATTTTTTGCATACTATGGGAGTCATTGTCTCTTTGAAACATTACACATTTTTACATCCCTGTATCAGAATTGATCCGATGGAGCAGTGTAGGATTAGAGTCGTCACATTCTTGAACGTAAATTTAGTATGGTGTATATTTAATGTGACATGTATAATTAATTTGATCCTGTATATCTTAAAATTTCAACATCTAAGATGAACTGCTTTCATGTACAACAATAAATCGTGTACACTTTTATTCGACACCAAATAACTTTTTTTCAGATGATGTGAATTAATAAGATCAACTGATATTCCACCATTTCTTATAACAGAATGACTTTTTGAATATTCAAGGTCCCAGTGTTGCGTGGGTTATTTCTAGGTAGTGCACGTGATACCTACACATATCATTCTAGACTTTACCCTTTATGTTTTTTATACAATTCTTGTCTCTGCAAATTGCAAAAGAAACGTGTCGATAATATATTGCATAATGAAAAAAACAAATTAGATATTTAATATAATATATAGAAAAAAAGTAATGCTATCGTAACGGAAACTAATTATAAACATACCGTAATTAATGCAGGTCAGTCCATGTAAGTGTTATCTCGGTAAATTCTTTGTAATGTAATGGTAACTATGTTTGAATAAAATGTATATAGGTTATCTGCTGATAACAATTTTATACATGTAATTTGCATATGGCGACGTTTATTTAAAACACGTTGTAATCAGACTGCAGAGAAAGCGAAATTTCGCCTTGTTTGAATTTGAATATGATCTTTTATCCTAAGATCGATGACTCTATTACTTTTGTCAAAGCCTTCCGTCTGAACGTAAGCAGTGTTCATCTTGCCGTAATTTTTTTTCCCGCAATCAAGTGTCGTCTTTATTTTGTGTATAAAAACAGCTTCCGCACTATTATGTTATTTAATTCACATATTTTAGTCATTTTTGCGTTTTGTTTTCATGCGAGATTAACATCTATAAGTATATTTTGTAAATCGTAGTTTTGTTTCAAATTAATTCGCTGCACTATTTTTAAACAATTGTTAAGCCACGATACAATGACTGGTATTTGTTTTATCTCTATTATGTTGTGCAACGAAAATTCCTACCTTGTGGGTGTGTGTTTCATAAATTAGGTTTTGACTTGTGATGTATTTAATAGAATTTCTAATATTCTCTGAAATTGTATCCCAAGTCCACCAATTACCCGGACAACTGAAACTTTTTTCAAGTGTTAAGCAAACAATATTGAATTCTACATGTTCTGTCATTGTTTAATATTATTGAATTAAGTTGTCATATTTTCAACTATAATTAAATTAAATCAAGTTAATAACTGAATAGGTCTATTAATAAATTCTTTTCCTTTTTGAAGCGAGGTTGTTTACATCAGAAAATGATTTAAATTAAGAAAATTCATATTTATTGCGGAATAACATATCTTTTGCGTAAAAAATACTGAGTGTGGTAAAAAGTATTTGACAAATATGGACGCCTCATTTTGATTCGCACAGTAATACCTAAACAAATAATCGAATACAAAAAATTCTACATTAAAAATGGACTAAACAAAGAATCATAAAAATAGTTAAGATACACAAGTCTCAAATATTTTTGATCAACAGTATAAAAAGGGCATTTAAGAAGATTTTAAATGACCATTTATTAAGATATAATATAGAGAAATGATATTTTGTCAATATACTGACGTAAATATAGTTTTTTGTTTTCTAAAAAATTGTTCTCATATTACAATAATGTTTTAAAAAACGGGGAAACGTTTGATTTTTTTAATTTATAATAGGTGATATAAAAATTATCATAATTTGTAATGATTTATTCCGAAAAAAACCATATACTTTATTAAAATGTTTGAGCAAACAATAAATATAAATGCTGTGCTCTAAAAAATATAAAACATTTGTAGAAATTTGTTATTCTTAAAATGGCCAACTAAAGTTTTTTTTTCTTGAAAATATAAAAAAAATATATTGACTAAAAGTTCAATTTAGTGATATTATAATCAATGGTGTTCAAGACTTTGGTGAATTGATGGTTTTTAACTGAAAAATAGGTGATTAAAATTATCCTGCCATGATATGTTGCTATCTATGCAAATATACTTGATAATATATGCCATTTATCACTCTCAGTTCACCACTGTTTTAAATAAACTGGTAAGAATAATTGTTTCCAATATGGAGATAATAATATAATTTTACAATATGGAGACATGACAGGCGATCTAAAAAAAATTAATGTCAGTAACTACCATCTGAATTTCCTTTATGTCTGTGTTTCTATAATGCTTAGCGTGGATTTCAGCAATAAATAAGCTTTATCACGAGGACCAGTTTAAATGATGGAAGAATCCGGATAATATCTGAGACGACCTGCGGCGAGTTACTGACAACTTGTTTCACATTTCAGTTTAGTAGAAAATACAAAGGCATTTGACACGTTTGTTTGTATAGAACGTAACTTCAGATATATTACGATGAATCTGTACAATATTAGTTCGGAACAACCAACAAGCGACATGTAGTTATCTGATCGCATTTCAACGTGAGTTGCAAATGCCCGAGTTGAATTTTAAACATACCCTACCATTCTATTTTTGGTAGCTGATTTTATTGTTAGAAATAACCTGCTCAAAAGAAAAACTCTCCACAACAAGACTGAAGACTTTAAGGAATATTTATGGAAAATACAAGAATTTTGGCAATCGAATACTATTTCTCGACAGGTTAATAGTTTTTCATGCATTGATGCTCTTTAAAGTTCCACAAAGGAGATTTCTATAAAGTAGGCATCCTTCTCTAGTACAGCCTTTTAACATTCAAAAGTTCAAAATAACGTAATTTTAGTACTGACATTACTGAATAAAAATCGAAATGTACAAAATGAGTGTTTTAGTGTATTTTAAGAGCATTTTTCTAGCAGTCATATCATTTCAGTAGCGTCAAGCTTATAATAAGTAAATTCAGTGCCAATCTTTAAGGCAGGTTCGGAGATTTTTTGAGTACATGGTAAATTTAGTATTTTTAATTTGCAGACTATTCAATGTAGTTAAGCAACAGCAGTTTTAAATGTTTAAGATCCTCTTTTTAAATACAATTCAGTTACAGATTTGACTTCAATTACATTTGTGCCAGGTAGGTATACAGCTGTTATATCAATAGTTCTATCTCATTCCATATACCGTCACCCAAGACTCTCCTCATTCATGTTTAACACGTTAAACGATTCAGCATTTCACACAAATTTGTATGGTAATGTGCCATTCAAGTCACAAAATGTCAACAAATTACTTAAACTTTAAAATAGACTCAACCATAAGGAATATAATCAAGTTAAACATTTTTTTTTGAAAAACATGGGTTATGCCCCTCTTGTATAGTGCATGAGGTCATCAACCTACACCCCACAAATGAGGTATAGTTTGATTCTCTTAATACAGGGGTCGTAATCTCCTCACTGTTTTATTACAGTTTGTTGCTGGCATGTCAGTCATTAGTAGACCTTAGTTGATTTTAATTTGCTGACAGTATAGTAATAGGTTCTTTAAGTTATCCGGTTTTCTCATACATATTTGGACCTAGTTTTTAATTTTTAATCAATTAACTAGTTGTTAGTGATGGTCCCGGACGGTTAACTACTAAACAATGTTTAACCCCAGCCTCTGTGGTCTTTGCTTTTCAAACTTAATTTCATTTAAAAATCCTAGTCTGGCCTCCATTTCTCTGAATTGAGAGGCGTTATATTTTTTGCATACTAGGGGAGTCATTGTCTCTTTGAAACATTACACATTTTTACATCCCTGTATCAGAATTGATCCGATGGAGCAGTGTAGGATTAGAGTCGTCACATTCTTGAACGTTAATTTAGTATGGTGTATATTTAATGTGACATGTATAATTAATTTGATCCTGTATATCTTAAAATTTCAACATCTAAGATGAACTGCTTTCATGTACAACAATAAATCGTGTACACTTTTATTCGACACCAAATAACTTTTTTTCAGATGATGTGAATTAATAAGATCAACTGATATTCCACCATTTCTTATAACAGAATGACTTTTTGAATATTCAAGGTCCCAGTGTTGCGTGGGTTATTTCTAGGTAGTGCACGTGATACCTACACATATCATTCTAGACTTTAACCTTTATGTTTTTTATACAATTCTTGTCTCTGCAAATTGCAAAAGAAACGTGTCGATAATATATTGCATAATGAAAAAAACAAATTAGATATTTAATATAATATATAGAAAAAAAGTAATGCTATCGTAACGGAAACTAATCATAAACATACCGTAATTAATGCAGGTCAGTCCATGTAAGTGTTATCTCGGTAAATTCTTTGTAATGTAATGGTAACTATGTTTGAATAAAATGTATATAGGTTATCTGCTGATAACAATTTTATACATGTAATTTGCATATGGCGACGTTTATTTAAAACACGTTGTAATCAGACTGCAGAGAAAGCGAAATTTCGCCTTGTTTGAATTTGAATATGATCTTTTATCCTAAGATCGATGACTCTATTACTTTTGTCAAAGCCTTCCGTCTGAACGTAAGCAGTGTTCATCTTGCCGTAATTTTTTTTCCCGCAATCAAGTGTCGTCTTTATTTTGTGTATAAAAACAGCTTCCGCACTATTATGTTATTTAATTCACATATTTTAGTCATTTTTGCGTTTTGTTTTCATGCGAGATTAACATCTATAAGTATATTTTGTAAATCGTAGTTTTGTTTCAAATTAATTCGCTGCACTATTTTTAAACAATTGTTAAGCCACGATACAATGACTGGTATTTGTTTTATCTCTATTATGTTGTGCAACGAAAATTCCTACCTTGTGGGTGTGTGTTTCATAAATTAGGTTTTGACTTGTGATGTATTTAATAGAATTTCTAATATTCTCTGAAATTGTATCCCAAGTCCACCAATTACCCGGACAACTGAAACTTTTTTCAAGTGTTAAGCAAACAATATTGAATTCTACATGTTCTGTCATTGTTTAATATTATTGAATTAAGTTGTTATATTTTCAACTATAATTAAATTAAATCAAGTTAATAACTGAATAGGTCTATTAATAAATTCTTTTCCTTTTTGAAGCGAGGTTGTTTACATCAGAAAATGATTTAAATTAAGAAAATTCATATTTATTGCGGAATAACATATCTTTTGCGTAAAAAATACTGAGTGTGGTAAAAAGTATTTGACAAATATGGACGCCTCATTTTGATTCGCACAGTAATACCTAAACAAATAATCGAATACAAAAAATTCTACATTAAAAATGGACTAAACAAAGAATCATAAAAATAGATACACAAGTCTCAAATATTTTTGATCAACAGTATAAAAAGGGCATTTAAGAAGATTTTAAATGACCATTTATTAAGATATAATATAGAGAAATGATATTTTGTCAATATACTGACGTAAATATAGTTTTTTGTTTTCTAAAAAATTGTTCTCATATTACAATAATGTTTTAAAAAACGGGGAAACGTTTGATTTTTTTAATTTATAATAGGTGATATAAAAATTATCATAATTTGTAATGATTTATTCCGAAAAAAACCATATACTTTATTAAAATGTTTGAGCAAACAATAAATATAAATGCTGTGCTCTAAAAAATATAAAACATTTGTAGAAATTTGTTATTCTTAAAATGGCCAACTAAAGTTTTTTTTCTTGAAAATATAAAAAAATATATTGACTAAAAGTTCAATTTAGTGATATTATAATCAATGGTGTTCAAGACTTTTGTGAATTGATGGTTTTTAACTGAAAAATAGGTGATTAAAATTATCCTGCCATGATATGTTGCTATCTATGCAAATATACTTGATAATATATGCCATTTATCACTCTCAGTTCACCACTGTTTTAAATAAACTGGTAAGATAATTGTTTCCAATATGGAGATAATAATATAATTTTACAATATGGAGACATGACAGTCGATCTAAAAAAAATTAATGTCAGTAACTACCATCTGAATTTCCTTTATGTCTGTGTTTCTATAATGCTTAGCGTGGATTTCAGCAATAAATAAGCTTTATCACGAGGACCAGTTTAAATGATGGAAGAATCCGGATAATATCTGAGACGACCTGCGGCGAGTTACTGACAACTTGTTTCACATTTCAGTTTAGTAGAAAATACCAAGGCATTTGACACGTTTGTTTGTATAGAACGTAACTTCAGATATATTACGATGAATCTGTATAATATTAGTTCGGAACAACCAACAAGCGACATGTAGTTATCTGATCGCATTTCAACGTGAGTTGCAAATGCCCGAGTTGAATTTTAAACATACCCTACCATTCTATTTTTGGTAGCTGATTTTATTTTTAGAAATAACCTGCTCAAAAGAAAAACTCTCCACAACAAGACTGAAGACTTTAAGGAATATTTATGGAAAATACAAGAATTTTGGCAATCGAATACTATTTCTCGACAGGTTAATAGTTTTTCATGCATTTGATGCTCTTTAAAGTTCCACAAAGGAGATTTCTATAAAGTAGGCATCCTTCTCTAGTACAGCCTTTTAACATTCAAAAGTTCAAAATAACGTAATTTTAGTACTGACATTACTGAATAAAAATCGAAATGTACAAAATGAGTGTTTTAGTGTATTTTAAGAGCATTTTTCTAGCAGTCATATCATTTCAGTAGCGTCAAGCTTATAATAAGTAAATTCAGTGCCAATCTTTAAGGCAGGTTCGGAGATTTTTTGAGTACATGGTAAATTTAGTATTTTTAATTTGCAGACTATTCAATGTAGTTAAGCAACAGCAGTTTTAAATGTTTAAGATCCTCTTTTTAAATACAATTCAGTTACAGATTTGACTTCAATTACATTTGTTCAAAGAACAAATGCGAAGGTCTTTCTCACCACTTTACACATCTACAAGACCGAGTCCGAGTCCCTTGGAGACATATTAAAGCATTGACACCTTCCACTATTCCACAATATACTAAACAGAGAGAAAAAGCCAACATATTTATATAGTTAAGGTTTTAAAGTTCTTTGCTCGAAAACCGCTCAACCGGAACCTGTATTTCTTGGACTCAAAATGCAGTATTTTTCCTGTTTATTATTAAAGATACCTATCAGCCACACAAATCTCCCTCTTTGGACCCCAAACAAGTGTGTTTCGGCAGTTTTAATTAGAAATAGTTAAATCATTTCAATCTTGTGGCAAATTAGTATTGTCATGATAGTTTCAAGTCTGCCTCATCAAGGATCACTTGAAACTGATACAATTATACTTTTGAATTAATTAAGTAATCAGCTATGTTTTTATGTCTACAGAAGGTTATCATAGGTTTTTGCCTAAACAGTATCGAACAAGCTAGGTCTCTTTCTAATTTGTCCCAGTTTTTTTCGTAGATAATAACCTATTTTACTAGCAGCATGTACATATTTTGTAATAGATACAAGGAGTGTATGACCTTTTCATTTTGACTTTATTGTAAGTCATTTCTTTAACTTTTTAATGCACATTCACATTTTTTCTGAAGTTTATACCCTCGTTTTAATAAGAGTGTTTTAAAATTATCAAGAATTCTAAATAGAGTCTCTTCTTGACTATTAAGATTCCTATGTCTCAAAATTTCACCTTTTACAAAACCTGAAAATACTGCAGAATTATGGAGAGATGGTCTATGTAGATATTGAAATTTGTTTTTCATTTTGTATAACTAAGAAAATCGAAGATTCCACTTGTTTGAAATTTCGGACTGTGTCAAAGAACACGATTTCATTGTATGAAATTTCATACGAGAAACTCAGTAATGGATGGAAACTATTAGCTAGTTGAAAAAAATGTTCTAGTTTTGCGTGTGTTCCTGAATGTTATTAAGCAATCGTCTCTATAACGACCGATGTATATAATTTTGTCTCTTGTTTCAAAGGAGTTAACTATTCCTTCAATTACTTCAAATGCTCTTATGTCAGCAAGTTCTGGGCTAAATTTTGAACATATGACTGCTCCAATTTTCTGTTGAAACAGGTTTTTGTTGAAGCAAAAGTAGGTATTGTTAAGTATAAATCGTGTCAGCATTGATACTGTTTCTTTATTCGGCAATTTGATACTACATGTATATTTATTGGGATCAATTTTGTCCCAAGCGTTTTCCGCCGCCTCTGTCATTTCATCACATGTCATATACGTGTACATTTGTTTTATATCAAAACTCGCTATTAAGCAATTAGTACAATGTTTAATAGCCTCTAATTTACAGATTAAATCAGAGCTGTCCTTAATGTATGTAGGTTATCGTTTGACGATTGGAACAAAAAAATAATCAATATATTGACTGATTCTTTCAGTTACTGATTGTGGTAATTAATCAATGATTTCTGACCCATTCATTATATTTTGTAATTTCGTTATTTTCGCGTTGTGCACTTTCGGCAGTAAAACAATTCTACCGTAAGTAGGTTTGTTAAAAAATGTGTATGTAGTCTTATCTATTTCATTGTTATTTAACTGAGTTGAATTGCATAGACAAGGAAGAAGTTTTCGACCTGTTATATCAAATGAATGTCTCAAACGGAGGAACATTTCCTCATATATTGTCTGTTTCTATCTGCTATGGTTTTTTAGATAAAGCCATCAAAAGAATTTAAAACCGCCATTTTAAAAAAGGTGGACCGAAGAAGAATTTTTTCCCAATTATACAATCAGGACCATAAAATCTACTTAGAAACCAAGTTACGTTGAATGGTTCAGTTTCACAGAGTGATTCCGGTCATCTCCGGATAGAACCAGTTGATGGTGCCAAGTATCGAAACGACAGGTCGAAACCCTTTATTGGAAACCACGGCAGAAGAAAAAGAAAAATAATAATCGGAAGAAATACAAGAAGGTCTTAACATTGTAATGGAAAACACCTTAATTTGAAAAAAAATGACACGATTTAGAAAAACAAGATGTATTAGGTTTTGATATTTTCCTTTACAAAATTTATTATGATAGCTCTTTCCACCATCGGATTTTGTACAGGTTTTCAAGCTATCTGGTATAAGTCACCTTTTTGAACATTTGGTTATTTGAAATAAGAGCAATCGGTTGTTCGGGTTATAAAAATGGGATTCATGCCAATCGCAGGTGATTTCTTTTTAAATCGTTTATTTATTTTTTTGTGGGGTTGGGGTGTTTGATTGAAAGAAAGAAGACTCTTTCTCGTGAGTTTATTTGTAAAGACATACTTGGCTTCAATCGAACATTGGTCTGTATCAACACAACCAATTCACTCACAAGCAAATAAAAGTCTGAAGGACTTGTATGATATTTTTGTGAGTGACTTTGTCATCTATCGAAAACTACTTACACCCACCACCGTATTGCCTGTCGACCAATCGCAGCAACGAATTAGGTAGTATGCAAATTATATTAGAATTATTAAATATTTAAATCTATTGACTCGTTTTCAAGTTATCATCCTGAAGGACTAACGAACACCGAACCAAACAATCAATAAGTCGAATTTCTGATCTATATTATTCTAGTAAACTTAATTAATTAATTCCAAATAATTAGTAAGTATATGTAGTAGATTGATTTTATAGTGCTTAAATTAAAATACATAATTATATTGTTATTTTTTATGAAAGTGTTTAAAAGTAATATAAATCAATTATCTTGTATTTTGAAACTGTCCGTTTCGTTTGTTTTTATAGTTTGCAATTTAAAAGTACATGTAAGTAACGCTTGACTTGGAAATTGACTGGAAAAGAGTTTTGATTGGCTATGGTAAAATTTCGCGGCAAAGTGTGAGTTTCTTTGTCATTTTGTATCAGACGGAGAATTGATTCTATTGAGGGCAGACATGTCAAATTAAATTGCCATTTTGATGTACATGTATTTATCAGTCTTCACGAAGTTTCATCAGTTGTAGTATTGATGATTCTACGTTCAAATTAAATACAGAATAGTTTCCCGGACTCGACGATTTACGACTGATGGTAAGTTGCATAAAATTAACAATTACTTTAAACATATATATATGGCTTGAGCTTCTTCGAAATCTAAGGTTTTCTTAACATTTTATATTATGTAATTTTTATAATAAAGTTGATATAGAAAATAATCACCATGAACCCCAAAAAGGACTGATAATACCATACACATTTCAAATTAGATTGATAGAAACTGATAGTAACTGTAAATGTACTGTTCACGATCTGTAAATCACTGTATACACTTCATACAGTTCACATCAGTCATTTACAATTTTTATCTTTTACTGATCGCTTCTGTCCTGAACTGAAACAGTTCATGACAGTTAAGCACAGTACTTTTGTAGGACTGAAAAGAACTGTTAGTCACTGCATCAGATCGTGTCAGTACTTTTAAATTTTTACCTGGATTTAGAATGACTGACATTCACTGTACCAGTCCTTGACAGTGATTATCAATATTTACCTGTATTTAGAATGACTGATAATCACTGTAGCAGTACTTGTCAGCCATTATCAGTGCTTACCTTGATTTAGAATGACTGATGTTCACTGTAGCAGTCATTGTCAGTCATTATCTGTTCATACTTTGATTTAGTACGACTGATGTTCACTGAAGCAGTCCTTGACAGTCATCATCAGTTCTTACCTTGATTTACCATTATATATATATAGTCATTTGTAAACAAAGACCAACAGTGAAGACTTGATTTAATGAGAGCTTTAATGGATAAAAAATAGGAAATGTGTAAAATTAACCCCAAAAGTCAATTTGTTTCCTAGTACCAAAAATATTTTCGTTTAAAATCATTGTTCTTCCTAATATTAACTCTTCTTTCTTCTCATTTCACATTTGAATTTACATACTGCGACACAAATTTATTGAACATGTTTTGACCAATGTTTGTAATAAACATGGTGCGATAAATTACCGGCATAAGCAGCTACATAACGTTACACCTGTACATATTTTTAATAAATTCCACAGAGCTGCCCAGTGCATCCACCAGGTGGACAAGGGACGCCTTCTCGTTAGGGGTGGTCAGGTCATACATAATACGGAAACCCTGACCACGGACCACAGTGAGTAAAATGTTTGGAGAGTGCCACGCTCCTTGCATGATCTAGACTTTTTTTGTATATGTCAAAAAGAGTAGGCTCGTTATAGCCGCTACAAAAACCCAAATTTTCCGGCCGCCGTACCTAAACCCCTTACTTTTCCAGTGGCTTTAAAAATATTGTTCTTTCGGTCCATTTTTCCGGAATTGTTTGTTAACATGTTCTCGTCCGAAATTATACTCGCTGGATGTTAAGCAAATATCCAATAAATCAATCAATCAATCAAGCATCATATTCTCTGGACTAACTTTATTGTTTGACATGCGCCTTTTTGGATACCGAAATATATTTATTCCACAATACATTTTACTTTGTATATTCCTAGATTTCTGTAAGACTTTTGTTTTTATATAAAGGAGGTTTTAGTTGGGAGTTGTCTCTTTAAGTAATTACAAAAGTTATAATTCTGGAAGCATATTTTGTATACTCCTTATTTACAAATATATTTAAGACAAACTAAACAAATGTTGTAGTTTAATTCTTATAAAATGTTTAAGGTGTGGGGAGGGTCATTATAGTATCGTGGTTTGATTTCAAAAATTTAATGACCAATTATATTTCCGACATGTTGATGCAAGTGAACACAGATAATTAAGTTCCAGCTGTCACAGGATGTTATTTACATCTACATGTATATTGCATTTCATCTCCAGCAGTGTTATGTAACACCTGTGTTTATCTGTTTTTGTCTTTTCTGTACTTAACTTTACAAATTCAGTCACAAACGAGAACTTACTAAATTGAATGGTTTGTTTGTTTTGTCGGTTTTTAAATTTTTTTTATTATTATTACACTAAAATTGATTGAAATTGTAGAGTCACTTCATAGTTTTTGTTTTACAAAATCATCTTTTTTTTATTGTGTATATGCATCAGTATGGTAAATAAGTGTGCATCGCCTAGGGAATAAACCGAATAAACCGGCTTTTCTCTTGAGGGTGGGTGTGTGTGTAAAAGGTGGGGGGGTTGCAATACAAAGGTTTAAACAACGTAACACTGTAGTCACTTCAAACGCTTCTTAAATAAAATAATCTTTGTTTTCTTTTTGATTATATGCATCAGAAGGAAAAAAATTGTGTGCATCGCCACCGGAATATTCCGATTGTAAGCAATGACACGTTTTGACAGTTAGGGAACAGGTAATTGTGCGCAATCATCCTGAACAAGGATTCAGATTTACTAATTTTATAATAACAATAATATAGATTTGCAGTTATGAAAGGTTCTGGTAACATTGGAACGTTCGATCATCTCCGTTTTTGTAAATATCCGACAATTGTATTTACAGACAACGACAGGAGAATCGCCGACCCTGGTTAAGTAGAGTACAAACTTAAATTAATCGAGTGCACCATTTCTTTTCATAATGCAAAGTCAAGTACAAAGCAATGCCTCCGCATATATAAGAGAAAATTTAGTTAGAAAAACATTTCGGCAACTCATCCACTCTTGAAAAGTAACAATAATATATATGGATTCAAATGAGACGAAACTTGAAAACATGTTAAGATTTCAGTAATTCTTCGAATAAAAAAAAAAGTCATCTTTCCAAACAACAAAAATTTAACGCGTTGTAATAAACGTAACACATTATTTACACTAAAGTTTACCATGAGTTAAGATATTTTATTATTTGGAAAAAAAACGTTTTCTTGTTTGAAGCTATACGCCAATGTTAGCATTTTTTCGTCCAATTTTTAATGTCAGAAGAACCTATAGAACTAGTGATAGCTCAGACCCACAACTTTTCGGCTATTTAAGTCGTAATATAGCTATTAGGTCCAGTAACTTGTTTTAACATTAAAGAGAAAGTTTTTGCATGTATTTGTATAATTTCTTCACTGTCCTCTTGCTATTTTATTGAAACAGACCTTCGGTGTGTTTTGTATTTCTATGATATATTTTTATAAATTTTAATATAAATTACAAAGAAATTAAATACGCAGGAGATCTTTGTATCTTTATGCACTAGAAAGTGGTTTTTATTACGTATAAAATTGGTTTCCGATTTTAAATATCTGACAGGTGTTTGAAAATGTGTCGTGTACATGTAGCTACCTGGGGTGCAAAGGTAAACTAGAGATGTTGATTGTTAATTTGTTTATTGCAATAACCACACAACGATGATAAGGTGTTACTTTGAAGTGATTTTATGTAAGTTTTATAAAAAATTGATAATTACTTTTAATTAAGAGTAACGTTGTAGAATCATATTAGATTGAAGAAAAGGTGCTGGAGATACATGTATTTCATGAGATTAATAGTAAAACTTCATTTGTTGGAGAAGACAATTTAAAAAAACGTTCACAAAGAAAAATATCTTTCGTATATACTTCATCATTTTGATAAAATGACAGTGCATTCTAGTTAATATTCTGGATAAAAGTTATAATTTCAAACAATTAGGATGCAAACGGTCATATTTAAAATACTACAAAAATATACCAAGTTATGGTTAATTACCAATAAACATAGATTAACAAATAAAAATGTCTCCCTTTTTTAGAAATATCCCATCGGTATAAACTTATTTTGTAGCTGTTAATGTTTTTTGTATCTGTATCCTCTGCTATAAATATTTAATCCATAATTTCAATATAACAAAAGGCGGATGTATATCTGTTTAGTGTTCAGGGGCGTGCGTGGCTGAATGGTTAAGGTAGTGCGTCTACTATTGATCACGTGGTCTGTCCATACTGAGTGTGCGGGTTTCATTCTGCGGACTGGGTGCGCTCGACTCCAATCTTAATTGACAATGATTGCCAGTTTTCCTACGGAAGTTCGGGAGTTTTTTCCGGGTGCTCTGGCGTCTTCCACTAATATAAAAACTTGACACAATGATATTGCTGAAATATTACTAAAAGTGGGGTTATATCATTCAAACAAACAAAAACAAACTATTCAGTGTTCTATTTTATTATCTATTTCAATTCAGCCTATATATATATATAAATATATATATATATATATATATACTGACCATATGAACATGTTCCCATTGACTAGGTCAGTAAAAAAGCTCATGAAAGAGATTTACTTTGCTTATACCCGCACTAACATTGAACAAACTTCCTTTTATTTTCCCGATGAACTCATATTGACTTGAAGGGGCCTCGGTGGCCGAGTGGTTAAGGTAGGTCCTCTACTATTGGTCACATGGTCTGTCAATACTGAGATTTCCGATTCGAATCTCACTGCGGGAATGTGCTCTTGACTCCAGTCTTAATTGACAGCGATTGTCAGTTTCCTACCGAAGCTCCCGGGTTTTCTACGGCTTCCTCCCCCCCCCCCCCCCAAAAAAAATGGACGCAATGATATAGCTGAAAAATTGCCGAAAGTGGCGTTAAACATGTTCAAACAAACGACTTCATGTTAAAAAACATATTTTGCAATGCTAAAATAAAAAAAAGCTCAAATATCAGTTATTCTAAATTAAGGTAAGAACTGATGATGACTGTCAAGGACTGCTTCAGTGAACATCAGTCGTAATAAATCAAGGTAAGAACTGATAATGACTGACAACGACTGCTACAGTGAACATCAGTCATTCTAAATCAAGGTAAGAACTGATAATGGCTGACAAAGACTGCTACAGTGATTATCAGTCATTCTAAATACAGGTAAATATTGATAATCACTGTCAAGGACTGGTACAGTGAATGTCAGTCATTCTAAATCCAGGTAAAAATTTAAAAGTACTGACACGATCTGATGCAGTGACTAACAGTTCTTTTCAGTCCTACAAAAGTACTGTGCTTAACTGTCATGAACTGTTTCAGTTCAGGACAGAAGCGATCAGTAAAAGATAAAAATTGTAAATGACTGACGTGAACTGTATGAATTGTATACAGTAATTTACAGATCGTGAACAGTACATTTACAGTAACTATCAGTTTCTATCAATCTAATTTGAACTGTGTATGGTATTGTCAGTCCTTATTTTGGTTCATAGTGAATTGTATTACATGTAAATACATGTGTCACGTAAAGGTACTGGCCAAGATATTTATTACTTGTATTTTGGTTTCAGGAGAGTTATATTATTTGCGCCTTCCTGAACGTTGTACTGAATGGCCAGGATATTCATTTTTACCAGAGTAATGCACTCCACAAGTGGTAAGACTATGTTTTAATTATTTGTGGTAATTTGTAAAAGGAAAAACTTATTTTCAGTTATCTCTCTTTTGACAAGTCAATAATGTTGAATATACAAGTTGTACTTCGATAAAGTGCAAGTTATTTCATATGAAATATTTTATTTTTATAAGTTAGATTTACAACGTTAAGCACTGGTAAATTTTCAATAATATTCTAGATAATTTTAAAGTAAACTGATTCTTTGATACCGTTACTATTTTTACTACACAATTTATGCACTAACGGAATACACAAAGATCATAGATTAGAATGCAATTCATTCTTTAAAAGTACACACCAACTTTGTTACAAGATAAACATTCGAGTAAAAATACGTAGATATATGTGTGTTAAGCTGAATATATTATAAGAATACCGTGATTCAGACTGATATTTTTATATTGTTGACTATCATTGTTATTCTTTAATACTGAAATAGTAACTTGTATTTATGATATTTATATGTATATTTCAGTGTTATGATGACATATGGTAATAACATTATGAACCTTAATACCCTTTTGGTTGTGTGTTGAAGCCCTACAGAAACACCCTATTACATATATAACTTAATTTATACATAAATACTTTTGCCAAACTTAATTGTGTCCAAAGAAGTACAAAAACATTAAAAATTTTATTTTTTTAATGAATGTTTTATAGACAAACTCATATATAAAAGTCACATGCAGGGTTTAAATAAAGGTAATAACAAAATTACCGAACTTGGATAATCAATCTGAAAAGTCCATAAGAAAATAGGCAAAACAAGGAAGATACACCAGATAAATGACGACCGCAATGGTCCTTACTTGGTACAGGTATTTCAAAAGAAATGGTGGGTTAAACCAGGTTCTACGGCGCAAAACCTCCCTCTTCCAGTGCGATCCTTGGGTCCGGTAGTAACACAAAACACAACAATGTTGTGAGACATAATAGAGATTTTGAGGTGATCATCTCAGTACAATAACCAGTGAAACACTAACCAAAACAATAATTAATAAGACTTTAATACACAAATTGCTGAAACACACTAAAAACTCTGAAAATTACTGAATGCATTGGAAGTCACTAAAATGGCATTCAAACAACTGTTGCTGACTGAACTTACCTGAACACTGAAACAACTGAACTGACTGCAAGGGCTCATATATTATACTTCATATTTCAGTATACCAGCCTCTTTTGAAGTATGCCGTAATTATTCTGTATAATAAAACGAATACTGCCTGCAGTTTCAGGGTAGTATACTTGATCACCACACTAGGAAAGAATATCTTCCTAGATTCAATATACTTCCCTCGTGTGGTAATCTAGTACAATGTATACCACCTTCAATTGTCGGCGGTATTTGTATAATATCACACTGAATAACCCATTTTGCACTTAACGTTTTTTGTTAAGTGCTTTAAAAACTCGTTCAGGTTATTTTACCGTTTCGGAATAAAAAGGCTCTACCAGTGATTACATTACTAGCAGCCACTTATATTTTCACGCGATAATTGCAAACTGACCCATTTTCGCAGTCTGTCCGATAAATATCGTATCAGTTAATCTAGATCAAATGACATAATATCAAAAAATGTCTCTACAAAAAAAATTTTATCAGTTAGCTATTATCAAATTGATCAAAGGAAACAATATCAACGCTGGATGCCCGAATAAAATGTTATCATTCAGACTGGAGATAGTACCGATGATTTGCACAATTATCATAACAAAAACACGATCCAAATCCCATACATTCAATTCAAATTTAAATGTTGAGATATGTATTAAAATATAAATAAAAATAAATTTGTCATTTATTTACAGATGGGTGCAAACCTAACTTGTATGGAAATTGCAACTGACTAGTGTACCAGAAGTTCATTGCAAGATCACACAAGTTAATTCTTTTTCTGGTCAGTTCAAGTGGACCTAGGTTTGGTCTCAAGTTCACTTTTAAAGCTGACTTTGTACTAGGTCAGCTACAAGTGAACCTGACGCCAAGTCAGGTCTGCTTCTTGTCCAGTCAGGTTCACTGGTCAAGTCTGCTTTTCGCTGACCGGACCAGACCTGACCTTGTGGTCAGGTCTGCTTTTTATACCGAGTTTTTAAACAGTCAAGACCTGAAGTCAATATATTTATGGTTATAAATGTTTGTTTGAATTGATTTACACTTTCTGATACGAGCTGACCAGACTACAGATTAATTAAAGGTTCTTTTATCTATGGTATAAATGTGTAATTACATTGAACAGAACGCATATGAGTGTTAATTTGATCTAAACAAATTTCTTCCACTTTTATTACGGCTTAATTGAGTTGAAGCATTCAACCTCGTCATTCATACTCTCAGCGTATATCTTCATCGCTATGTCTTTCCTTATGAAACCTCGGGCATACATATCGTCAACCCACTGTTCCATATCCTGCCATCCCTTGTATGTTGGATCAAAATTTAGGCCAATCCACTCAGCAAATGGACCGTAGGAATGCTAAAAAGAGGTTGCAACACCTTTATATCTTTTATATGTTAATGTATTTTATGTAATCGGAACATACCTCTTTATTTTTACAATTATTTTAAGAAACGTACTAGTAATTTAAATGCTAACTATGTTAATTTTGTTTTATTAATTGAAATTGGTATAATTTCTGTTGGCATCAAAACGAAATCATGAAATGTACCAACGAAATACATATCGATCCTGACACTCTTATGAAAATATTTGCGGGATTTTGATGTTTGTTATCATAACATGTTTATGCGACTGCATTTCAAAATTAGTGGAAACATACAAACGACGAATAAAATACTCGTGTTGACCTAATTGTTTTGTTTAATAGAGATATATATTTGAATGCGATTCTAAGCTTCACATTATGGAGTAATTACAAGGATTTCTTAGGGGTAAATTTGGTGTTGCTTTATTAGGCAAAAACAAACTTTAATAATAAGTATGGTTCCGTGTCAGATTAAATTAATTTCTCTAGACAAAGTAAAGCAGACTATGCACCAAAATCTGATATGTGACATGAATACAATTCTAAAATGTAGGTCTGCTTAAAACATATCAGACCTAAGTCTTTTGTTGTTGTGTATTCTTAGGTTTATCTACAACACATATAGAGCATTGGTACTAAGGTCTGGTCAGCAATGCACAGCTCATGTTAGAATTTGATGAGTATAAATGAAACATATTTGTCTGCTCTTGTCAAATACACAAGAGAAAACCAGACCACTTAAAGAAGACCACGGTATGATCTTATTGGATCAGAGTTTACTCGTATAGGAAATAAATGTTATAACAAAATTACCGAACTTATATAATCAATCTCAAAAGTCCATAAGAAAATAGGCAAAACAAGGAAGATACACCAGATTAATGAAGACCGCTATAACTGACCAAATAGAACCAACAAAGCCGCCATATAGTAAGATTTGGAAAAGATTCAGCTGTATGATTGACAAAAATACTTGTAGCAAATTGATATTCTCTTAAATACATGTTTATTTTTGGTAGGATGTTTTTCAAACACGTAACGTTACAAATCCTAACCAGATGAATTTTATCGTTAACAAACCTTACTGGAATTTTGTTTAATTCCTCTCCAATCCATGGCCATAATCGTTCGCATGGTATTGAGACCAAAACTGCATAGATTGGGTCATATTCGTTTGAAACATTGAGTAGGTGGTCAGTGTAACTTTTGAAGGCGTTACCAAGAATGATTGCGGATGCATTATTAAGCTGCCATTCCTTTAATTCAACATCACCAAACCTTTTAATAGAGTTTTTGTTACTTTATCATCGATATATTCTCAGGAATACAAAACAAGACTTTTAAGTTATTGCAAACGTTATCTAATTGCTAGGAGAAAGAACTTGTCAAGATATTGCCAGACTGTTTCAAACCACAGCTTTAAAGGAAATATATATGATACGAGGGATTGCAAGATATGGATTTGACGAGGCTTTTAAAAATAATAAAATTCAGGAAAATTAGAAGATAGTACTGTTTAATAAATGTATTTAACGAACTTACGCTAGAACACTTTGTCCCGCAAAAAGTACACAATTTTCGATTAATAAAACGTTATTTGTTTTTAAATGTTTATTAACTATATAATACAATAGTCATTATATTATTATTATTATATATTATTATATTATTATTATTCGCGGTATAGTATACCCAAAAATTAATAATGTAAACATTTATGACTTCAATGTTAACATTTTATTGCTAGACAACATTACTGTGGGATTCATTTTTATTTGTGTGATACCAAGTTTCGTGGTTCTCGTGGGTGCCAGTTACCTAAGAATCTACGAAAATGTTTTGCCTCGTATAAATAATTCATAAGGAGCCTTTGACCGAAAGATATACATGTTGGAAATACGTACATATGCGTTACGTATTCAAGTCTGTGTGTTTGCTTTGGGTTATACGACACATGAATCTTAATTGTTTGATTTAAAATTAATGAACTACCGAATACAAGCATAAAATACACCGACAAATGCCGATTGATTGCATGTTTTTTTAATGGCTAAACCATGAAAATTAGTACCTATGAATATTAATGAATCCACAGTATATAAATTTATTAGTTATGTACAATAACTGTGTTCTACTCGATTTAAATTGAAATATGTAAAAACATATAAGACATCTAGACATATGTTGCATACAGACTGGAACTACGCATGCTCATTGAAAAACCAGAAGTATTAATCGCTAATCGGCCACAGGGTGATGAAAAGTTATTACCCAGGACCAATAACTTGCTTCAACTTTATTAAGTTATATATATATATATTATGTATAAATTTTAAATTTAATTAAATATGCAAAACTGTCGGAATCAAGATTTAATATGCGATTATATCAGAATGGTACATGATATCATATTTAATAATATGCAAAAATTTGGTATTCGTGCGGAGGGTCGTAGGCTTCAGGAGCAATAAGATCCAAGAGATTATAATACATAATTATATAAAAAAAATGTACTGTAATCATAAGCTGCAACCATTCGTCTTTGATATAACACGCCTTACTCATCAAGTACGAAAACATGTAATAAGCTTAATTGATAAATTTTTGAACTTACTGTTGAGACGATGTGACTTTATGTTCCAAAAAGGACTTCAAAGTACCGCCAGCAAGCTTTTTTGCAGCTATTTCGAACGACAAGGCGGATTTATAGATGTAAACAATATCCTGAAGGACATATTCACCTATCAACGATTAAAGATAGCAATAAATAATATGCCTTGTATTATCACAGAGCAATTAAGTGTGTATAAAGCGTTTTTTCTCATTTTTTATATATTTATATGACAGTATGTCACTTACAAATGAAAGTTAGGAACCATTTTCTAATTAATCGGTTATCCTTAAGAAAAAGAAACTAGTTCATTTCATTGGCTGCGTATATTTGGAACATTCATGCATTTGTTTTTCAATTTGGACACTCTTACTTCCAGATAATAATTATATAAGTAAAGAATTACACATTACCGTGGCGAGTACAATAATTACTATATTTGTTGTTTATAATTAGCGTTTTTTATCCGTATAACAAATCATATCCGGATTCCAAATTTTTATTCTCTTTCCTGGGAATCAACTTCATTTTACGTGACAAATTGGAACCGTGTTTGCAGAGTGGTCAAGATAGGTCTATCTTTTCAGAACCCTTAGGCGTTTCACTTTGAAGGTGTGGGTTCGAACTTCGACTTGTGCATTAGAACCGAAGTGGGATAGAGTAGTTCAGTAACTCATCACATATTGGTGATTAAGCTGGTGTAACATTGATTAGTCCACTATCATGATATTTCAATATTAATATTAATGAAATATTAATGAGAGCGACATCACATTCTATTCAAACAAAAAAACGTACCAAATGAAGTTGGATGCAGAGTCCCGTCTCTGACTCCCGTTACAAATGTGGAATTTAAAGCCTTCATTCTTGTTGTTTCTGTTTGTTGCCACAGCCAGCTGCATAGTGTATCTGCCAAAAGGAAAAGTAAATCTCAACTATTCAAAAATAAAGTATTTTTTTCAAATCTGCTCGCATCAATATTATTTTTATTAGTACACAAAAAATAAATAGTTCAGATTTAACTCACAAGTTTCTTTAAAAAAAACCTTTGATTCATTTGATCAATTATCATTCGACACAAAAAACAAAGAATCATAATAAATAAAAAATGTTAAAACCAACATATTTTAAAAATCTAAAGAAAACATATTCAAAAACATTTTTTTAAAATAAACATTTACACAGTTATAATTGTGTTCAAAATGGACAGACGGTGAACATACTGGTGCTAAGCCCAGCGTCAATGATGTTAACAATGTGTATCTTACATTACAGATATTCAATGAAGGGAATAATATACCTCATATCTCTTCATCACATTTGTATCATAAGGTTAACAGTTTATGGTAGCGACTGGTTTATGGAGAGATGTTATGCTTCACTTTACGAAATCATAAGATAAAGTCAATTTTAACAGAAATAAAAACGCATTTTAAAAAAGTGCTTAACTAAATGGAGACAGAAACATGTGTTTTGTCAGTGTCTACCTTTAGTGAAAAGAATATGTGTTCGCGGTTTAATTATTTTGAAACTATAGAAACAATGGCAAAAATTCAAAACGATTGACTTAATTAATGAATATTAAGTGTGGATAAATTGAAATCGTTAATAGATTTACGACCACGAACAACTAACTATGTCTTCATCAAAAGACACAATCTATCCTAGGTCACCAACGAGCAATAATACCTAATTTCAAGGCTAATAACATATAAATAATAATAATGTACCTTTTGGAAGTAATAGCATCTGGATAAAAAATTCATTTTAAAGGAAATATGCATAATGGGCGTACGTTATTGAACATTTTATCAACCAAACACATTAAGCAAACTTTAGTTTATTTTCAGGTAATGCATTTTCTAACATCCTCAAATAATATTTGACTGTCATTCGTTGTAAATTTGAATAGAGGAAATATGAATTGTTGGGGAAAATAAAACATTTTAAACAAAAATACATTATTTTCTGGATCATTTTATCATAATATTTTAAAAAGTATTGTCGTCGAAAGCTCCTTAGTAGTAGTGTTCAATTACAATTGAAAACTTCACTATAATCAGCAAATTGATAAATAGATGTATAAGGGTCGATCTGGGTATATACACCGTTAGAATTAATTACTGCTTCAACCCTGCGTCGCATACTGTCATTAAGGCGTCTAATATGCTGAACTGTTATCTGTCGACATACCAGGAATAAATTGAGCTTCAAACTGCAAGTTCATAGGAAGAGGTTTCATAAAATGTATTCGCCTACCAAACTGATCTCTTTTTCTTGTAGGCACTGGAATATGGGTAGCATTTTCGTTCTCTAAATATGCCCTACTGGATCGATGATGTCGAGAGTTGTCATTCATGATTACAGGTCTTGGTGCTAACAATTGGTTTTAAAGTAATGCGTAACTACGTGTAAACACTCTCCGGTTGGGTGTACATTTCGCCAGTTAGGTTGCAATGGTTGGTTACCAGATCCCGTTTGTGATATAGAGTACCATACGATTACTGAAAAGGCACTGTTGGAACAATGTTTCTTGGCGTGTGCACTGTGTTTTGATACCTCCAAACAATAGATTAAAACTTCGGCTCTAATTGGTCAGTGTATTTATGTGTTCAAAGATCAACCTGTGTGTTGATGGCGTTTAGACACTCCTTCAACTTAGACTCGCAGCTTTAAGATGTTAACCACTGTAACTTGAGATGAGTGTTTGCTGCAAACCGAATTTCCCTAAGTAAACTACCACGGCTTTCTTCACGTTTTGTTGTCACAGAGTTCGGACAAGATGGAGTACAGTCTTTTACATTTTCCGTGTTTTTTTACTACGACCGATGACTGTACAACGGTGTTGTCTTATTGCCTTTTAAGACATACCTGTTTAATGCATGGTGATCATGATGCTTCTGTTCTTCGTGTCCTTGTCATGCTTACTTCAAATGATTTAGCAATATGAATTCCGGATTTAAATACTGATATGTTACACAAGAAAAAAATGCACTGTGGACGTGGAGAAGGGAGAAAGCTTCACTTGGATAGAAATCCGTGATTGCTTTATATTAAACACCTAAAAGCTCAAATAACTAAAAACACTAATACTGTCAAAAATAATTCAAATTAAACTTAAAAAAACCCGAAAAATAAAGCTTAACTTATTTCCAGGTGTATAGTTTTAAAAAGGAATTCGCATACAATGCGATGATATAAATATAAAACAAAGACAATATGTGCTTTCCACCTAATTTAACTAGTCTTCCTTTCGTATGGTGTTTTCTTTACTAAAAACTACTACCTTATGTTACCAGCAACGCCATCTGGAATGATGTTTAAAGGAAAAAGAAGCAGCTTCTAATTTTCATACGTTTTACACCAACACGTGTTCTGATGACAATAATTTTTTTTCTTTACGATAAATCAACTCAACTTTGTTTATCGAAATAAATAATAAATTAATCATAGGTAGTTCTAAAATCTCGATTTTGAAATGATTATATAGTATTACTACTTTATGAGGTAAGGAGAATGCAAATCTTGTACAAATGTCAGTTACCTTCAGAAAACAACACAGTTCTATACAAAACAAAACAATAAATATAATGATGCATACATTCATTTTGCGAAAATGTAAAAACAAAAAAAAAATAAAAAAAAAAGCTTTGGAAAATTCACTGGAGAATAACTTTTGTTTTCAACGACCGTCTGCAATATTTAATTACCGGTTCGTCAAGTACATGTTGCATATATGTCTCAAATCGTTTTCTTTGCCGTCACAATTTAAACAAAGAATTTTGCTGTTCCTATATTATTTTTTAACGAATACTTTTCTTAGACGATGTACCTTTTAAAATAAATATAAACACCAACCTGCTTTGCATAGTCCAGTGAAAAAAACCAACAGGAAGGACGCCTTTACCAACATTGGGAAAGCTTGAGTTATTTAAGCTGCAATACAAACTTTATCTACTGATTTGTATACATCAAAGTTAAATAAAGTTTTACCAGTTATAAAGTAAGAACCAATGTCTGGGATCTGCAGATAGCGAAACACCTGTCACTGCACGATTTTCGCTCTACTGCATAATTTATATCACAGCAATTGAATGGATATTATAAATTTGTAATGTAATAGTGACTAGACGTGTCCGTAGTACACGATTTTTCACTAGATATATATAGAACAAAAGTACGGGCCATAATTCCGTCAAAATTAGTGCGCGAGTTAGGTCATAATCTGTATATGGCTGTAGTAAGAAAACGGGAAGTAGGTACGGACGGACGTGTTCATATGGATATCCCCCAAACTTTGACTTGGGGCATTAAAATTTAAAACTACGTTTTCCCGTACAATGTAAAAGTATTTGTTTTTATTTTGTGAAAATAACATTAAAAGGCTATCTATTATAGATATGTAAATTGTCTTTCTGAACTTTAAGAGGGGTTTCAGGGATAGAAATACATTTGTTTTAGAAGCAGTGTGTGTGCGTGTGTGTGTGTGTGTGTGTGTGTGTGTGATATTTGAAAAAGAGCATTATCTGAGTGAATTTGTGCGGTAAAGGATGTAAAATAATAGCCTGAAGAAATAAATTGTGCTAGAAATGAGGATAATGCAATACACGTTAAAAATAATTTGCAGTAAAAAAAACTTGTTGCTAAAATAAAAAAATAAAATTAGATAATAAAGAACAAAGTTGACGAGCTCTGATAGCACCATTGAGTCAAATATCTATCTTTCTATCTATCTATCTAAAAGGGTATTTTATTATTCCTTTTTTGAAGATTCTCTACCCCTAATTATAACATTTGCTTTCGAATTTACGATCCTTACCTCTGTCTGGTAACAATACTACACGGAAGTTTGCCCTTATCAGTGGTTTTGTTTGATTGGTTAAATCTTCTCACCAATAAAATTCGCATCGATCTAATCTATAGGAGGAATTAAGTTATACGTATATAAAATGGGCCGTGAATCAAAAACCCGTAGCCCGGTAGTTCGCTGCAATCAATGATCATGATATGGTTCGTATACCTTCTGGTCTTCACTGGCGTTAATGCAGGTAAAAATATTATTATTTTTCATGTCTTTCCCACTACAGTGGAAAGACCTTCTTGTATTTCTTCTGATTATTAAGGTCTTTCTCTTTCCTTATTGTATTTGTTCTGCCTATTATTATTCTTTTCAATGGGAGAAAAACGCTTCGACGAAACTTAACGAAACTTATCTTCTTTCAGCGACACTAACAGTATTCGACCTGACTAACCATGTGAAACCGAACTATTTTTAGTAACGGAGTTATCTCCCTAAATCCTGAACTCTGAAACTGTAACCGATATAAAAATTCTGAAGAGGGGAAAATGTCGTATATGCCCCAGCCACGACCCATCATTGAAAAAAAATTGGGTCCCGTCCCAGAGGTTACACGTGTTTGACGCATAGTTTGTGGAAAACGTTAAAGTTGTTCGATTTCTGAGAAAATTGGTTTCTAAGTAGATTTGATGGTCCTGATTTCATATCCGGGGTCCAAAATATTTTTCGGTCCACCATTTACAAAATTTGATTTTTTTAAATTGCAGTAGCTCTAATACTATAACAGATAGAAGCTGACAATAATAATAAATGTTCATCTCATTGAGACTTTCATTTGATATAACAGGTCGAACACTGTCCTATGAACGGTTTTTTGAAGTTACAGCCTTTTGTACATTTCGGCAAATCGGATTTTGGCTAATAACCTGAAAAACAATTAGAGATAACATAGTGAACATAGGGTTTATCATGACCGGTAACTCAAGACATTATATTGAAGACCATGGTCTCATCTCATGTTACGCGTTTTTGACGCGACGAATGACGAAAACGACAAAGTTGGTCAACTTCAACGAAACTTGGTTTCCAAGTAGTTTTATTGGTCCTGATAACATATCTACATTTTTGTCAACCGTTTTCAAAATGACCGCCTTCGAATTTTTTTATAACATATAGAAGCAGTCAATATATGATCAAAATACTCGTCCCGTCAATATTTTCATTTCATATGATTACTCCGAAACTTTGCGACAAACCATTTTCGAGTTATGGCCCTTGACATGTTTCGTAACTCGACATTTCATATCATAACTCTTAAACCGTAAGAGATAGTAAAGTAAACATAGGGTATTTTTGTGAATAGTATTGAAAATCCTATAAAAAGTGTCCACGGTCAAATGTGTTCAAACGACCTTGACCTTCTACCTTTGCACATCCAAATTACACATCACTATAACTCCAAATACGTAACAAATAGGAACTTACTGTCAAAAGCAAAAATGTAACCAGTCCGTAGACCTACAATTTGGTACCAAGGTCAAAAGTCATCGGCCAAGGTCATATCAATTTATCATGGCAACTGCCAGTATTTGTCACTAAAGTCCTTGGCAACAATGGTTACTTCATTTGATATGAGATGTGGGTATCTTTGGCACCAAGGTCAGAGGTCACAGGTCAAAGTCATTCCAACTCACCATAGCACAAACTTTATATGTACAAAAGTCACTAGCAACCTTGGGTTTTTTTTAACTTACACAGGGTCTTTTTTTATTGTGGTACCATGTATGGTTATTATATGTCTTTATTATCTCATTCCACTGAAAGGAACATGACAAGTGACTTGTAGTTTACAGGGAAAGACCTTAGAACAAATGTCATTTAATTATTATGTCGCCCCAGACGAATCGGGCGACATATTGTTATTCTACTGTTTATTTGTTAATATGTCGACCCAGGCGACGTAATGTTATTCTACCGTTTATTTGTTATTGTTTTTATTATTAAAAGTTATTATTATTTTTATTATCGCCGGGGCCACATCTGCTATTGCTAGCAATTGCAATTCTATTTATTAGGTCTTTCCACCTTTCTGTGGAAAGACCTATAGTTATTGTTCTGATTATTAGGTCTTTCCACCTTTCTGTGGAAAGACCTATAGTTATTGTTCTGATTATTAGGTCTTTCCACCTTTCTGTGGAAAGACCTATAGTTATTGTTCTGATTATTAGGTCTTTCCATCTTTCTGTGGAAAGACCTATAGTTATTGTTCTGATTATTATTATTATTATTATTAGGTCTTTCCACCTTTCTGTGGAAAGACCTATAGTTATTGTTCTGATTATTATTATTATTATTATTATTATTATTTTCTCTTTTCTTCCGCCAACTTATTTCGATGTCTGGTTTTTTCACTTCGCAACATGTCGCTTTGATATTTTATATCTGATATCGGTTACCCATTGCGCTTTCGCAGTTCACCCTGACTGACCGCACCCTTTTCCTTTACAGAGTTATCTCCCCTTTTACTAAAAAGCTTGTTCCTGCTACTCCTCCTAAACCAAAAAAGATAGCAATACCAAACCTTTACCAAAATGTGTCCTATATCCTTGCGCAACTTTGGGACAGATTGATTGAAGGGTTCTGATGACATGTTATAGGAGTTATCTCCCTTTAAATAAAAGTAGTAAGTGATATTCAAACAAATCTCAGCAACTAAAAGAGATAGAGGCCTGGGGTCTTCACTTTAGACCATCATGACCTTTGACCTTGAAAATGGACACAAGGTCAAAGGTCAAGGTCACGTTCTAAATTTTGACATTTGCTTGTGTCCGCTACTCCTTTGAAACGGTAAAAGATAGATAAACACTTATTGAGAGTAAAATGTTCGTCTTATTAAGACGCAACTTTGTCACATTTGGAGGGAAGTAATTCGACTTCATTTTATAGGAGTTATCTCCCATTATATATGTAATTATGTATATATGTTTTTCACATGTTACTCATTAACAATTACTGATAACAGGAAACTAAAGAGTGCAAAATGTTGGTCTTTTAAAGGAGCAACTTTGTTAAATTTGTAGGGAAAGGATTTGACTTAATTTTATAGGAGTTATCTCCCATTTTATATGTAACTTATTGGTTTTTTACATGCTACTCATTAACTATTAAAGATAAAGGGAAACGAAAGAGTGCAAAATGTTGGTCTCTTAAAGGAGCAACTGTGTTACATTTATAGGGAAAGGATTTGACTTCATTTTATAGGAGTTATCTCCCATTATATATGTAACTGATTGGTTTTTCACATGGTACTCATTAACTATTAATGATAGAGGGAAACTAAAGAGTGCAAAATGTTAATCTCTTAATGGAGCAACTTTGTTACATTTACAAGAAAAGGATTTGACTTCATTTTATAGGAGTTATCTGCCATTATATATGTAATTTATTAGTTTTTTTACATGTTACTCATTAACTATTAATGATAAAGGGAAACTAAAGAGTGCAAAATGTTGGTCTTTAAAAGGAGCAACTTTGTTACATTTATAGGGAAAGGATTTGACTTCATTTTATAGGAGTTATCTCCCATTATATATGTAACTGATTGGTTTTTTACATGGTACTCATTTACTATTAATGATAGAGGGAAACTAAAGAGTGCAAAATGTTGGTCTCTTAAAGGAGCAACTTTGTTACATTTACAGGTAAAGGATTTGACATCATTTTATAGGAGTTATCTCCCGTTATATATGTAACTTATTGGTTTTTTACATGTTACTCATTAACTATAAATGATAAAGGGAAACGAAAGAGTGCAAAATGTTGGTCTCTTAAAGGCGCAACTTTGTTACGTTTTTAGGGAAAGGATTTGACTTCATTTTATAAGAGATTTCTCCCATTATAAATGTAACTGATTGGTTTTCCACATGGTACTCATTAACTATTAATGATAGAGGGAAACTAAAGAGTGCAAAATGTTGATCTCTTAAAGGAGAAACTTTGTTACATTTACAGGTAAAGGAGTTGACTTTATTTTATAGGAGTTATCTCCCATTATATATGTAACTGATTGGTTTTTCACATGGTACTCATTAACTATTAATGATAGAGGGAAACATAAGAGTGCAAAATGTTGATCTCTTAAAGGAGCAACTATGTTACATTTACAGGGAAAGAATTTGACTTCATTTTATACGAGTTATCTCCCATTATATATGCAACTTATTGATTTTTTACATGTTACTCATTAACTAGTAATGATAGAGGCATGGGGTCTTCACCATAAATACTCATGCCCTTTGACCTTGAAAACTTGTATGGGTCAAGGTCACGTACTAGTTTTTGACCTTTGCTTGTTTTAAAGATATTGAAATTATTTTCGTCCTAAAATGTTCTATTAATAATTTCGAGTAAACTAAGACATGGCGTGAAAAGTTGTATAATACTTTTATAAGAGTTATCTCTCTCAGAATGACAATCTGCGGCAAATAATACAAAATATTTTTTTAAAATATTTATAGCAAAGTTATAGCATTTTGCAAAAAGATGATTATTTTAAATGTCATCATGTAATACAAATTAAAACTAATGTGGAAAGACCCTCAAATGTTCAACCGAACAGTTGATCTTTAATTATTATTATTATTATTATTTTCTCTTTTCTTCTGCCAACTTATTTCGATGTCTGGTTTTTTCACTTCGCGACATGTCGCTTTGATATTTTATATCTGATATCGGTTACCCATTGCGCTTTCGCAGTTCACCCTGACTGACCGCACCCTTTTCCTTTACGGAGTTATCTCCCCTTTTACTAAAAAGCTTGTTCCTGCTACTCGTCCCAAACCAAAAAAGATAGCAATACCAAACCTTTACCAAAATGTGTCCTATATCCTTGCGCAACTTTGGGACAGATTGATTGAAGGGTTCTGATGACATGTTATAGGAGTTATCTCCCTTTAAATAAAAGTAGTAAATGATATTCAAACAAATCTCAGCAACTAAAAGAGATAGAGGCCTGGGGTCTTCACTTTAGACCATCATGACCTTTGACCTTGAAAATGGACGCAAGGTCAAAGGTCAAGGTCACGTTCTAAATTTTGACATTTGCTTGTGTCCGCTACTCCTTTGAAACGGTAAAAGATAGATAAACACTTATTGAGAGTAAAATGTTTGTCTTATTAAGACGCAACTTTGTCAAATTTGGAGGGAAGTAATTCGACTTCATTTTATAGGAGTTATCTCCCATTATATATGTAATTTATTGGTTTTTCACATGTTACTCATTAACAATTACTGATAAAAGGAAACTAAAGAGTGCAAAATGTTGGTCTTTTAAAGGAGCAACTTTGTTACATTTGTAAGAAAAGGATTTGACTTAATTTTATAGGAGTTATCTCCCATTATATATGTAACTTATTGGTTTTTTACATGTTACTCATTAACTATTAAAGATAAAGGGAAACGAAAGAGTGCAAAATGTTGGTCTCTTAAAGGAGCAACTTTGTTACATTTATAGGGCAAGGATTTGACTTCATTTGATGGGAGTTATCTCCCATTATATATGTAATTTATTGGTTTTTTACATGTTACTCATTAACTATCAATGATAAAGGGAAACGAAAGAGTGCAAAATGTTGGTCTGTTAAAGGAGCAACTTTGTTACATTTATAGGGCAAGGATTTGACTTCATTTTATAGGAGTTATCTCCCATTATATATATAACTGATTGGTTTTTCGCATGGTACTCATTAACTATTAATGATAAAGGGAAACTAAAGACTGCAAAATGTTGATCTCTTAAAGGAGCAACTTTGTTACATGTACAGGTAAAGGATTTGACTTCATTTTATGGGAGTTATCTCCCATTATATATGTAACTGATTGGTTTTTTACATGTTACTCATTAACTATCAATGATAAAGGGAAACGAAAGAGTGCAAAATGTTGGTCTCTTAAAGGAGCAACTTTGTTACATTTATAGGGAAAGGATTTGACTTCATTTTATAGGAGTTATCTCCCATTATATAAGTAACTGATTGGTTTTTCGCATGATACTCATTAACCACTAATGATAGAGGGAAACTAAAGACTGCAAAATGTTGACCTCTTAAACGAGCAACTTTGTTACATTTACAGGTAAAGGATTTGACTTCATTTTATAGGAGTTATCTCCCATTATATATGTAACTGATTGGTTTTTCACATGGTACTCATTAACTATTAATGATAAAGGGAAACTAAAGACTGCAAAATGTTGATCTCTTAAAGGAGCAACTTTGTTACATGTACAGGTAAAGGATTTGACTTCATTTTATGGGAGTTATCTCCCATTATATATGTAACTTATTGGTTTTTTACATGTTACTCATTAACTATCAATGATAAAGGGAAACGAAAGAGTGCAAAATGTTGGTCTCTTAAAGGAGCAACTTTGTTACATTTATAGGGAAAGGATTTGACTTCATTTTATAGGAGTTTTCTCCCATTATATATGTAACTGATTGGTTTTTCGCATGATACTCATTAACCACTAATGATAGAGGGAAACTAAAGACTGCAAAATGTTGACCTCTTAAACGAGCAACTTTGTTACATTTACAGGTAAAGGATTTGACTTCATTTTATAGGAGTTATCTCCCATTATATATGTAACTGATTGGTTTTTTACATGTTACTCATTAACTATTAATGATAAAGGGAAACGAAAGAGTGCAAAATGTTGGTCTCTTAAAGTAGCAGCTTTGTTACATTTATAGGAAAAGGATTTGACTTCATTTTATAGGAGTTATCTCCCATTATATATGCAACTTATTGGTTTTTTACATGTTACTCATTAACTATTAATGATAAAGGGAAACAAAAGAGTGCAAAATGTTGGTCTCTTAAAAGAGCAACTTTGTTACATTATAGGGCAAGGATTTGACTTCATTTTATAGGAGTTATCTCCCATTATATATGTAACTGATTGGTTTTTCGCATGGTACTCATTAACTATTAATGATAAAGGTAAACTAAAGACTGCAAAATGTTGATCTCTTAAAGGAGCAACTTTGTTACATTTACAGGTAAAAGATTTGACTTCATTTTATAGGAGTTATCTCCCATTATATATGTAACTTATTGGTTTTTTACTTGTAACTCATTAACTATTAATGATAGAGGCATGGGGTCTTCACCATAGACCCTCATGCCCTTTGATCTTGAAAACTTGTATGGGTCAAGGTCACGTACTAGTTTTTGACCTTTGCTATTTTTAAAGATATTGAAATTATTTTCGTCTTAAAATGTTCTATTAATAATTAAGAGTAAATAAAGACACGGCGTTAAAAGTTGTATAAAACTTTTATAAGAGTTATCTCTCTTAGAATGCCAATCTGTAGCAAATAATATAAAATAATTTCTATTTTAAATATTTATAGCAAAGTTATAAAATTTTGCAAAAAGATGATTATTTTAAATGTCATCATGTAATAAAAAATTAAAATTAATATGGAAAGACCCTCAAATGTTCAACAGAACAGTTGATCTTTAATTAGGTCTTTCCACCTTTCTGTGGAAAGACCTATAGTTATTGTTCTGATTATTATTATTATTATTATTATTATTCTTTTCTCTTTTCTTCCGCCAACTTATTTCGGTGTCTGGTTTTTTCACTTCGCGACATGTCGCTTTGATATTTTATATCTGATATCGGTTACCCATTGCGCTTTAGCAGTTCACCCTGACTGACCGCACCCTTTTCCTTTCAGGAGTTATCTCCCCTTTTACTAAAAAGCTTGTTCATGCTACTCCTCCTAAACCAAAAAAGATACCAATACCAAACCTTTACCAAAATGTGTCCTATATCCTTGCACAACTTTGGGACAAATTGATTGAAGGGTTCAGACGACACCTTATAGGAGTTATCTCCCTTTAAATAAAAGTAGTAAGTGATATTCAAACAAATCTCAACAACTAAAACAGATAGAGGCCTGGGGTCTTCACCATAAATCATCTTGACCTTTGACCTTGAAAATGGACACAAGGTCAAAGGTCAAGGTCACGTTCTAATATTTGACATTTGCTTGTTCGCGCTACTCCTCTGAAATGGTAAAAGATAGATAAACACTTATTGAGAGTAAAATGTTCGTCTTATTAAGACGCAACTTTGTCACATTTGAAGCGAGGTAATTTGACTTCATTTTATAGGAGTTATCTCCCATTATATATATAACTGATTGGTTTTTCTCATGGTTCTCATTAACTATTAATGATAGAGGGAAAGTAAAGAGTGCAAAATGTTGATCTCTTAAAGGAGCAACTTTGTTTCATTAACAGGTAAAGGATTTGACTTCATTTTATAGGAGTTATCTCCCATTATATATGTAACTTATTGGTTTTTTACATGTTACTTATTAACTATTAATGATAAAGGGAAACGAAAGAGTGCAAAATGTTGGCCTCTGAAAGGAGCAACTTTGTTACATTATAGGGACAGGATTTGACTTCATTTAATAGGAGTTATCTCCCATTATATATTTAACTTATTGGTTTTTCACATGGTACCCATTAACTATTAATGATAGAGGGAAAGTAAAGAGTGCAAAATGTTGATCTCTTAAAGGAGCAACTTTTTAACATTTGCAGTAAACGGTTTTGACTTCATTTTATAGGAGTTATCTCCCATTATATATGTAACGGGTTTTTACCTGTTACTCATTAACTATTAATGATAAAGGGAAACGAAAGAGTGCAAAATGTTGGTCTCTTAAAGGAGCAACTTTGTTACATTTGCAGGGAAAGGATTTGACTTCATTTTATAGGAGTTATCTCCCATTATGTATGTAACCGATTGTTTTTTCACATGGTACCCATTAACTATTAATGATAAAGGGAAAGTAAAGAGTGCAAAATGTCGGTCTCTTAAAGGAGCAACTATGTTACATTTACAGGGAAATGATTTGACTTCATTTTATAGGAGTTATCTCCCTTTATATTTGTAATTTATTAGTTTTTCCCATGTTACTCATTAACTATTAATGATAAAGGGAAAGTAAAGAGTGCAAAATGTTGGTCTTTTACAGGAGCAACCTTGTTACATTGACAGGAAAAGGATTTGACTTCATTTTATAGGAGTTATCTCCCATTATATATGTAACTTATTTTTTTTCACTTGTAACTCATTAACTATTAATGATAGAGGCATGGGGTCTTCACCATATACCCTCATGCCCTTAGACCTTGAAAACTTGTATGGGTCAAGGTCACGTACTAGTTTTTTTACATTTGCTATTTTTAAAGATAATGAAATTATTTTCGTCTTAAAATGTTCTATTGATAATTACGAGTAAATAAAGACATGGCGTTAAAAGTTGTAGAAAATTTCTATCAGAGTTATCTCTCTTAGAATGCCAATCTGTAGCAAATAATATAAAATAATTTCTATTTTAAATATTTATAGCAAAGTTATAACATTTTGCAAAAAGATGAATATTTTTAAATGTCATCATTTAATACAAAATTAAAATTAATATGGAAAGACCCTCAAATGTTCAACCGAACAGTTGATCTTTAATTATCATTATTATTCTTTTCTCTTTTCTTCCGCCAACTTATTTCGGTGCCTGGTTTTTTTACTTCGCGACATGTCGCTTTGATATTTTATATCTGATATCGGTTACCCATTGCGCTTTCGCAGTTCACCCCGACTGACCGCACTCTTTTCCTTTACGGAGTTATTTCCCCTTTTACTAAAAAGCTTGTTCATGCTACTCCTCCTAAACCAAAAAAGATAGCAATACCGAACCTTTACCAAAATGTGTCCAATATCCTTGCGCAACTTTGGGACAGATTGATTGAAGGGTTCTGACGACATCTTATAGGAGTTATCTCCCTTTAAATAAAAAGTAGTAAGTGATATTCAAACAAATCTCAACAACTAAAAGAGATAGAGGCCTGGGGTCTTCACCATAGATCATCTTGACCTTTGACCTTGAAAATGGACACAAGGTCAAAGGTCAAGGTCACGTTCTAAATTTTGCTATTTGCTTGTTCGCGCTACTCCTCTGAAACGGTAAAAGATAGATAAACACTTATTGAGAGTAAAATGTTCGTCTAATTAAGACACAACTTTGTCACATTTGAAGCGAAGTAATTTGACTTCATATTATAGGAGTTATCTCCCATTATATACGTAACTGATTGGTTTTTCACATGGTACTCATTACCTATTAATGATAAAGGGAAACGAAAGAGTGCAAAATGTTGGTCTCTTGAAGGAGCAACTTTTTACATTATAGGGAAAGGATTTGACTTCATTTTATAGGAGTTATCTCCCATTATATAAGTAACTGATTGGTTTTTCGCATGATACTCATTAACTATTAATGATAGAGGGAAACTAAAGACTGCAAAATGTTGACCTCTTAAAGTAGCAACTTTGTTACATTTACAGGTAAAGGATTTGACTTCATTTTATAGGAGTTATGTCCCATTATATATGTAACTGATTGGTTTTTTACATGTTACTCATTAACTATTAATGATAAAGGGAAACGAAAGAGTGCAAAATGTTGATCTCTTAAAGTAGCAGCTTTGTTATATTTATAGGGAAATGATTTGACTTCATTTTATAGGAGTTATCTCCCATTATATATGTAACTTATTGGTTTTTTACATATTACTCATTAACTATCAATGATAAAGGGAAACGAAAAAGTGCAAAATGTTGGTCTCTCAAAGGAGCAACTTTGTTACATTTATAGGGAAAGGATTTGACTTCATTTTATAGGAGTTATCTCCCATTATATAAGTAACTGATTGGTTTTTCGCATGATACTCATTAACTATTAATGATAGAGGGAAACTAAAGACTGCAAAATGTTGACCTCTTAAAGGAGCAACTTTGTTACGTTTACAGGTAAAGGATTTGACTTCATTCTATAGGAGTTATCTCCCATTATATATGTAACTTATTGGTTTTTTACATGTTACTCATTAAGTATTAATGATAAAGGGAAACGAAAGAGTGCAAAATGTTGGTCTCTTAAAGGAGCAACTTTTATACATTTATAGGGAAAGGATTTGACTTCATTTTATAGGAGTTATCTCCCATTATATAAGTAACTGATTGGTTTTTCGCATGATACTCATTAACTATTAATGATAGAGGGAAACTAAAGACTGCAAAATGTTGACCTCTTAAAGGAGCAACTTTGTTACGTTTACAGGTAAAGGATTCGACTTCATATTTTAGGAGTTATCTCCCATTATATATGTAACTTATTGGTTTTTTACATGTTACTCATTAACTATTAATGATAAAGAGAAACGAAAGAGTGCAAAATGTTGGTCTCTTAAAGGAGCAACTTTGTTACATTTGCAGGTAAAGGATTCGACTTCATTTTTTAGGAGTTATCTCCCATTATATATGTAACTTATTGTTTTTTTACATGGTACTCATTAACTATTAATGATAGAGGGAAACATAAGAGTGCAAAATGTTGATCTCTTAAAGGAGCAACTATGTTACATTTACAGGGAAAGAATTTGACTTCATTTTATACGAGTTATCTCCCATTATATATGCAACTTATTTATTTTTCACATGTTGCTCATTAACTAGTAATGATAGAGGCATGGGGTCTTCACCATAAATACTCATGCCCTTTGACCTTAAAAACTTGTATGGGTCAAGGTCACGTACTAGTTTTTGACCTTTGCTTTTTTTAAAGATATTGAAATTATTTTCGTCCTAAAATGTTCTATTAATAATTTCGAGTAAACTAAGACATGGCGTGAAAAGTTGTATAATACTTTTATCAGAGTTATCTCTCTCAGAATGACAATCCGCGGCAAATAATACAAAATATTTTTTTTTAAATATTTATAGCAAAGTTATAGCATTTTGCAAAAAGATTATTATTTTAAATGTCATCATGTAATACAAATTAAAATTAATGTGGAAAGACCCTTAAATGTTCAACCGAACAGTTGATCTTTAATTATTATTTTTTTTCTTTTTTCACAACTAATTGTTCGGATTAATACTCAGAGATGTAGAAGGAGTTCGATGCAACTTGGTACAAAGTTAGACTACTATCTGAAGTTGAGCATGTGACTTTGCTATGGTGATATGTGGAACCGTTTTCAGGGAAACCACAAAGTTACGCTCTAGTGATTTTCGACATGTCTCTTTATTTTTCAGAAACCGGTAGGCACAGAGAGACCAAACATCGAATATTATTATGGTAAAACCATAATAAGATACTCGTTTGGGACCATTTTGGACAGGAACGGAAAAACAAGCTATAGCTAAAATAGATAAACATTGGGCGTATGGGACAATGGTTTTCTGCAACTATCTCCCTGTGGTTTGAGATAATTTAAAGAATTTATACACAAAGTTGGGTCTCATCACCCTGAAGAAAACTGTTAAAATTGGGAAAAAAATATTTAACCGGTGGTCCCGTGCGGGATCCGGGTGTCAAAAGAATAGACCGAAGACTCGTTAGCTTGTCGTAGAAGGCGACTAAATAGCGCCCAGTAACCTGGCCGGCGTGTCAGGCAGGTTTGCCTAAAGACCGACTGGGATGTGTGCCCCAGGTGGTTGAATGGGGTACCCGTGGTACGCTGGGGTTGTCAGGCCATAATACGGAAAACCTGACCGCAAACCATATTAGTGCACCGTGTTGGGAAAAATGCCACGTTCCTCGCACGTTAAAGAACCCTGCTGTAGTATTCGCTACGAGTAGCGTCCTCGGGCCCGCTACAGGAGGCTAAATTGCCCGAACCTACCCATCCTCCCTTTTTCCAGTGGCCTTCTAAAGTTCGTTGCCCCTATTTGTCCTTGTTACCCATCCCATTTTCATTCATCATTTCATGTTCATTTTATCATCCATTTCATGTTCATCGCCTGAATATAGCTGAAAAATTGCTGCTCGGGCGTTAAACACCAACAAACAAACAAACAAATTTAACCGGTGTGGCAGCAGCCACAACAATCTGAAGTTGTGCGTAGCCAAAATAAAAAGTTCCGATTTTGCCGAAGTTTAAAAAAAATTTCAAAATAAATAGTAAAAAATTCCAAATGGGTTGCTACTTGGTATGAGGGACCCGAGTGGCAATGGAAAAAGGATAATGCTACCAAACTTGGTACAGTAGTAGATTGGTTCAAGGCGGACCTCAAACACTTTTCAGAATTTCCAAATGGTGTTCGTCAGTTCTTTTTCATCCTGTTAGATTCCAAATGTAAGATATTTAAACTGATCTTGTAACAGTTGATTTTAACACACTTATGTAGTCAGACGCTGATAACCATTTGACTTGCATCGATCAGACAATTTCAACGATGGCAGAAATTAAGAGACAGCAATTGAAAGCATTAAGGTTACTTTAAAAACAGTTCGCGTGTAATTAAAAGTATTTTATTATATCCCTATTTGCTGATGAAATGATTTATTTTGTTTATTTTGTTTATTTTCCAGTAACTCCAGAGTGTTTACAATATGGTTCAAGTAATGGAGGTGTGTTTAATGGCCACCCAGGAACAGGTAAAATCATTTAAGCTATATCAAAATAAAAAAAATACAAAAGTTCATTATTAATAGATAAATCATTTTAATCATTAGACTACAGTTTTCGTCATAAAACCAACATCTATCATGTGTCAGGGAATTAAATATTGAGACATCGCGGACCAAGTGCATCGTTGTTATTTCTGCATGATGCGAAAACAAGCACTACAAACTTCCTAAAGTCTGAAAAACGGATGTTTTTGTCTAAATATCTACTTGCCGTTCTCAATAAGACTTAATTTGCGATATTAATTTCAATATTATTATCAAATTCAATTGTTCTGGAAATATCTTGATACGAGTCTTGACTGTCTTGGTTTGTATCAATATTGTTGTATCGTACAAACTGTGAAATTAAATATTCCCTCAACTCTATAGATTTTATTAATTCTAATAAAGAACTTATAGTTGTTTATTTTCCAATTTGTAATTTAAAAATTTTATAAAAAAAGTGATATATACTGTGAAAGTATTATTGTACGTGGGGAACCAATTTTCGTGGTTTTCGAGGATGTCGTCATCCATTAATTTCAATTCCCAGTGGTGCCATTGTGTCTCCATCAGCTTCATGTCACATTTGGGATTGTTTTTACAGCAATCAAGATACAACACTTACCTTAAATGGAATATAAATATATTGTTATTTTTGCATTATAATTCAAATAAAGCAATTAACGATCACGTAATTGTTCGGGTATTTGTTTTGCAGAGGAATATATATGACATCCGATAGTAAAATAACTTTTGTCGTAAAGTGTAAATTTCATAAAATTCATTAATTGTAATACCCAATATGTCGGTTGAAATGAATATATCATATGAATATTCTTGTTTTGACACATCGGAAATCATCTGAAGTTATTTACTTAAAACCAAAGTAATTGAACACTATAAAGTTCCGCTGGCATCAAACTGTCAACGGTAAATGATTGTCGAGTGAATATAACAAAAAGAATTGTAAAAGACTTATCGTTGCTTTCAAGTAAAATTTTAACAAAATATTTTGAAACCACGAATTTAAGAACCCGCGAACGGGTCATTTTTAAACAATCAATGAAATTAAATTCTTTCACAGTATTTGGTTTTAATGGTTGCAAACTAACAAGATATCTAATTTAATAAAAATGATTTTATCCATATGACATGGTAATTAGAAATTAAATGAATGTTTATTACGTAGTATATATAATTAGATACCAAGGAAAATCAGTATATTGATGATATTAAAAAAACAATTACTTTTTCAGTAAACATGGCCAGAATATCTTAAATTCATTGTAGATTTTCATGACAATGTCAGGACGAGTGAAGATAATTTCATACTGTCGAAACAGTGTCAAGACAAATCGGGACTGTGTTTAGACTGTCAATGCTGATGTTACGACAAATCGAGGCTCATAAATTTAATAATACCGCATGTCAAGACAAATATGGATAATATTAGTTAATTACGAATGTTAAGTAAAATTAAAGATAAAACCAGACAAAAAGTGCGCTTTCATACATTCTAGTGTTTGTAGTGAATTAAAAACGGTTGATGACGTGACAGTCAAGTGAAACAATTTTCCTCAACCTCAAGAAGAATGGTTATTAATTTATCGGAAAGTTCGTTACATCTAAAATTATGGCAAATCACAAAAACCTTGACCATTTTAAATTATCACACATTTTAACTGATATAAAAAACCAAAAACAAAAACAAACAAAAAACAAACAAAAAAACCCCCCACAATTTGTAATTTTGATGTTTCGAATATTATTTTTCATCACACATGTTGAATGTTAATTGGAAAGCACATTACACTTAACGAAAAAGTCCCTGCGTGCTAATATGTTTTGATAGAGTCATTTGTATTAATCAGTGTCTGTTCGTGTGTATTGAAAAACTTATGCTAGCTAAAACTCTTGACTTTTCTGATGAGGGACAAATTTTCTGTGTGTAGCATTTGCTCATGGCACGCTTCAATTATCTCATATCATCCACATTATTGGGGTATAAAAATAGCCATAACTTTAATATTTATAAACACAAAAATTTTCTATTTAAGGCTTTGGTAAAAGATTGGCACCAGTAGTAAGCCCAGGTATGTTTAAATATATCTACTTATTACTTGTGTATTGCATTGACTTCTATTTGCAAATTCAAGTAACGGACACGACTATGAAGAAATAACCAATCCGACGTTTAAGTTTAACATAAAGTACCTTCATTAAGAAATCATTAATAACTAAGATCTTCGTTAACCATAAAAGCACTATGATATATGAGAATGATTTTTTGCATTTCTTTACTGTCGTTTAATTATTTATTTTCGTGGGGATTAAATTTTGTGGTTAAAGACCAATATATGAACAAGTATATGAATTTGGACAAATGTTCATGGATTTTAGATTTTGAAAATACAATTTCCTACACACAACTCAGTAGTTGTGAATTCTTGATTAAAATGTTACTCTCGGGCAAAGGGTAGATACATGCAATATTTTTGCCACCTAGTACAACAGAAGAACTACAACCAAGTGCCCTTACTGTAAATGGAAAATTAAAATCAGCAGCGAAACAAAAAAAAATAACACTATTATAATCACGTTTCTGCTATCTAAGGGTATTCCTATTGACAAAGTTAAAATTGATTTTCGAATCAGTGAATTGAAACCGACACACGCTAATTGGGTGTTATATTCTGCGATGCAGTGTCGAACGATCAAGAATGTATTATAAATGGATTTCGCCTTGCGGGCATAACGGATGTTTTAAATGTAAACAAATATGATACATGTTGCTATTAAAACTTTGGTTGATGTTAATGTGTTTTATTTCAATTAGTCTATATAATTGATTTTCATAAAATAATTGACGATACGTTGTCTTTTCCACATACAGCCCGTTTCTTTTCCAATTGTATTGATATATCCACTCCAAAACCTAACGATGTTACGTTATTCTGACAAAAGTAAATAAATACATTGGAAACATGTTTTTTTCAATGTGTACAATAAAACTTTATGAATCACAAATATATTTGATTCGTCCTCATGCGCTCTCAAAACATTTCTCTAACTTTTATGCCCCGTGCGGGATCCGGGTGTCAAAAGAATAGACCGCCGACGCGCTAGCTTGTCGTAAGAGGCGACTAAACGGTGCCCAGTAACCTGGCCGGCGTGTCAGGCAGGTTTGCCTTAAGACCGACTGGGATGTGTGCCCCAGGTGGTTGAATGGGGTAACCCTGGTAGGCTGGGGTTGTCAGGCCATAATACGGAAAACCTGACCGCAAACCATATTAGTGCACCGTGTTGGGAAAAATGCCACGTTCCTCGCAAGTTAAAGAACGCTGCTGTAGTATTCGCTATGAGTAGGGACCTCGGCCCCGCTACAGGAGGCTAAATTGCCCGACCCTACCCATCCTCCCTTTTTCCAGTGGCCTTCTAAAGTTCGTTGCCCCTATTTGTCCTGGTTACCCATCCCATTTTCATTCATCATTTCATGTTCATGTTATCATCCATTTCATGTTCATCGTCTAAATATAGCTGAAAAATTGCTGCTCGGGCGTTAAACACCAACAATCAATCAATCAATCTAACTTTTATAATAAAGAAGTTTGAACGTTGTCTTGCCCTTCTAGGATCACATAAAAATATATGTATAATGTTTATTGATTATTATTGTCTTTCCCTGCATAAAAGATTACCATGGTAATTAAATGTGTATTATATACTCAGTCATAATACTTTTTTGCTCGTTATAGGCGTCTAGTCCTTTAAAATAGCATTTGTATTTACAATTTCGATTTAGTAGTTAAAAGTACATATCTAATTTTTCATCAATGGGAATGACAAAGGAAATTTATCTAACGCGTATTGTATGCCTTCATCTATTCTAAACACCATATGGAAGGCTTTATTGTTGATCTATTATACGTCGATGTCCCTATCCTAACTATTTATTCAAAAATGACGTCTTATATTTTTTTATAAGTTTACTTTTATGTTACTTGATCTGTTAAAGTCTCTTTCTTCTCATTGGAGAAAAATCTTGATCGAGATTAATTCTTCGTTAACATGTGTATTTAGTTGTTGTATCGGCTGGAAGATGTGGTTGATTACTTTAAATACATGTTAAACCCCTCCGCAAGATTCAATAGCTCTAAAGGATGTCGCGTGTTATTCATATAATAATAGTCAAGTATTTTCTAGGCATATTTAATATTTGTTTTATAGGACATGACTGCTCCCGTAAGTACCAATTTAAATTGTCTAATTAACTAGTATCTCGCGTTTATTTACATATTTAACAATACCATTCCTCTTAAATAAAATTCATTTTATGTATGGTTTCAATGTAAATTAGCCTAAAAAATAAGTATATATATATTGCGGTGTTGGACTATGATATACTATATTTGATATTATATTTGATGAAGCTTAAGCTATTATTCACAAAGTAAAGATATAATTGTCTCAATACGAATTTGATATTTGCTTGAAGACAACTTGAGTTCGTGGTTGTGGCATGAGAGTGAGGACTCCAGAATGAGATCATTAAACTCAACTTTTGTACGTGGTGTTATTGATGGAACTCTGCACCCATCCTCGTTTGGTAAATACATATTTTCATTTTAGTTTGTAAGTATGTTATCAAGCAGGTAGAAAAATGTTGTTTTGGGGGGATTTAACGACAGGACATTTGACATTAATATAACATGGACACGGCAACGTTTACAACATGTATCATAATGATATGATATGATTTTAAAAATATATTTTGAAATTACATGCTAAAATTTCTAAATGGTAATTATTAAAATAACCAACTAAAACGTCACTTAAAACATGAAATCGTTAAGGTTCATTTCAGCATTAAACATAAAACATAAATCTTTTAGTAAGCAATTTTTATATTACCAAAATAAAATTTCATTTTGTTACAATTATAAGCATTTTTTTTATGAAAAAAAAACAATATTTTCCTTGTTTCCATGCTGATAAAAATATGTCTATAATTGTTCGTTTAACATATACCAATCAATTTGAAATTCAAGATATATGGTGATTGCTATTATTATTAATATGCGTGTAGGTATATTGAACAGTCAAGAGCAGTCTCGGACTGCTTCAGCAGTAAACAATGGTCAAGGTTTTCCCAAGCAGTCATCAGCAGTCTAGCTCAAAGCAGTTAAGAAAAGAGCAGACTTTAACTTCTTAAATTTAGTTTGCTCTCTTTAAAGCTATGGTTTTCTCTGATAAAGACTGATGAAAAAATTACAGTCATTATGACCAAGTTAATGTGACGCCATGACTTGGAACACTAAATAAGTGTTGTTTAGGGTGGAAATTACGATGCATGTAAAACAATATTCCATATCAAATTGGTGAAAATAATGTTGTAGAAATGACCAAAAATAAATGCCAACTTTAACCATTACATATTAAATCTGAACTTTACACTTTAAAGGCAGGAAATAAGAACAAAATGTTGCAGATGTTCTTTCCTATTTTGGCGATTTTTGAAACGATCTCCAAACGCTTTATTTATCCGACACGTATTTTTGTTCAGGAGAAGGTCGAAATACGTTAATAACACGATTTTACAATTATTCAATACTTTAAAGGACAGTACATGATCCAGGATGCAATGTTTTGCTATGGATTATCGGAATCATTTAAGGTGGCCTCAAGCAAGCTGACACAGAACAGTACTCTCAAGGCATTTTTAGACCATAAAACAAACAGCTACAGAGGGTAATATAACTTATTTAGGAAAATCACCCGTGTACATACAAGAGTTTCACAAGGTCGTTAAACAATTGACATTAGAGAGGTTTTGCAATCAAAACTTGTACGTGTACACGGTATCGAAAAAACCATAGGTTTTGCAACTTAACGTGTACGTGTACTTGTAAGTTTAATTCAAATACACGTACACGTACACGTTCGTAAATTCTTGCTTCATATGAAATATGAAATATAAACGTGTACGTGTGGTCTATTGTTTTTTTTATTGGCTGTATATTATCGAATCTATTTATTTGATACATCAAATGATGGCTGATCTTCGTCTGTACACTGCTGTGGAAAGTGAACTAAAAGAAGATTCATTACTTTTATCATGTTTAAAACATGACAAAGATGGGGAAAAGCAGTTTGATTATGATGCATTATCACCCGAAACATGTAAAAAATTATTCAGGTTTGATAAAGATGACATACCTTTCTTACGGACAGCTCTAGCAATTCCAGAAGAATGGACTTGTTCAAATCGAACAGTTTGCTCCGGAACGGAAGCTTTGTGTCTTCTTTTAAGACGGCTTGCATACCCAAGCCGGTTCGCGGACTTGAAAGCAGTATTTGGACTTTCAGAGACTGCAATGTCGTTTATCATTAATGAAGTTTTAGACTTTATATATTTTTGTTTTCACCACTTGTTGCAAGATCCCGACAAGACATGGCTTTATCATGGGAATTTAGCAGAGTTTGCAGGTGCAATTGAATAAAAAAATGCTCCTCTTGATAATTGTCGGGGTTTTATTGATGGAAGACAAATCAGCAGACCTACACAGAATCAGCGCCTTGTTTTGAATGGTCACAAAAGAACTCATGCACTCACATTTCAAGTATAGTAGCACCAACTGGATTAGTGGCCAATATGTACGGACCAATGGATGGATGGTGACATGATGCGGCACTACATGAAATACATGTGCAACTAGAAATGAACATGACAGCTCCAATTGGTCACATCTACTTTGTTTATGGAGACTCATTTAACTACACATATTATAACACCTTTCGTGGAGGCGTCATATCAGTTCAAAAAGCAAGGTTCAAAACAAAAAATGTCAACAGTTCGAACGTGTGTAGAATGGACATTTGGGAAAATTTTAAGTTTGTTTGCTTTTCTAGACTTTAAGAAAAACCGTAAACTGTATTTACAACCTGTTGCCAAGTATTATTTAGTAGCTATTATTCTTGCAAATTGCAACACATGTTTGTATGGAAGTGAGACCGGGAACTATTTTGGGTTAGATTCACCCTCTTTAATGGATTACCGATCCGGATAAACTGATGTCTCTTGAGTTGCAGGATAACAAAAAAAATCCAAACAAATAAAAAACAAACTGAAAACTTTAAACTACTACATAACATGTTTTGAATGAAACTGACCAGCACCACTGTTCAAATATTTATTAATATTTAAAAGTTTTATCTTGTTTTTCAAGCTCCAATCTTTGTTGTTTTCTCGTCTTTTTCCATTTCAAATTGTTTTCTCTGTAATTGAAGTTTATCTGTCCTGAGCGATATCTTCTTTTTTGCTTCCATTTATGTTTTCTTCTTTTCCTGTAGATAGGCCAATATGTTAGTCGAAATGATGGGCTTTGGTCTCTTTGCTTTAGTCGCTTCTTCAACTTCTAAAACGAGAACACATATATGTTTTAGGAGAAAAAATACGTTTAAATTATTTCTGGATATTGTTTCTTTGTATGTGTTAACTGTGGCGCAGTATAAGCGCCAATACTTATTATATAAATAGTTATGTCTTTTGGCTATTTTATGCTTAGACTAGATTTCCATTTGAAGTATTCTAGCTTGTCGAATTTTGCCTAATCTAAATCTTTTTTATGGCTAGATATAAGTACTGCATAACCTAAAAAAGAATATCTTTAAAAATTCCCTGTTCATATATGGTAATTGTTACTATTTGTCTAACTAAAAATATACAATACTTTACAAGAACGAAGGGATTTTTACCAGACATGTAGGGTATGTCCGACTTTATTTTAACAAAAGAATTTCATTTACACTGCAGTCGCGGCAGGACTAGGAATACCTATTGATTTGCGCTAATAGTGTGCCATCGTTTAAACCAATGTTTATGTGGTCACACAGAAAAAATACCTCACATAGGTTTATTTTTTTTATTTCATTTAGTACTCAGTATACGTTATGTTTTTTTTAAACTTTCTATGGGTCAAAGTCTAAGGTGGCGCCAGAGTTGCCCTTTGCTCTTCTATGTCAAGCCATATCTGGTCATTACACCATGCAGAGGATTTATAAAATACAAAAGTGTTATGTAGTGCACAAGTAACCTTTACTGGTGTCATATTTTCCAACGGCCACTTTCTTATTGATTCAGATGCCTTGTCAATGGCTGCATTCCTCTCTTTGTTCGCTTCCAGTCTTCTATCCTCCTCTTCTATCCATAGTGATATACCTTTCAGTAGTACTTTCTTTTCATTGTATTCTTCGTCTGTTCATATCTGTGTAAAATTTAAAAAAAGTTTTCATGCATCCACGGCGTTTAAACACACTATCATTTGTTTCTTAAAATACAAATATATAATGCAAAGTGTCAAGATTATGAAAAACTTCGGAACTGTCAATTTCAGATAAGAAACCGATTACATAGGTGATAATCAACCGGAGCTTTGGAACCATAAAAAGTAATGGTCCTTACTTGCAAAAGGCATTTTAAAAGAACCGTCGGATTAATTATGACGACCATTTGATTCTGAGGGGAGGAGGGGGTTGGGGGCTGGCAGTTTTTGTACATAAATATACTGGACTGGGAAAACATGAACATGAATAATCTGCCCTCACTCTCCTAAAAAGTAAATTTTCTGTCATCAAGATTCTATACTTACATTTGCAGTATATGAAAAAATAAATAACCTTGCTGCGTAGCATCCGAAATAAATTTTCTGAAAAATAAATAATCTGACCCGACCAAAAATGCCAGCACCCCCTTCCTCAGAATGAAATGGTCATCCCCTTAGTTGCACAAAAACATACTACAATTAGGACGATTTTTTTTATGTCTAAGGGGCAAATCCATGAACGCTATTCTATACAATTTTTTACTAACAAAAATGATATAATACAGTTGAGTCCAAACATAACCTGTATAATAGTTTAGGCAGTCATTTATGTTGTTTTTCAAGTTAACTTCAAGTTAAATTGAAATAACAGCATCAATTATCTAGTTGACTATTTAAATATTTTAATTCCTGCTCTTCATCGACCTCGACTCAAGATAGGTCTTTTTGCAGATAAATATTTTAGTTTGTGGGTATGAAAAATAATTAATTTGATTGAGGTGCGGATTTAAATGGGTGGACCCGGCGTACATCCCCTTAAAACTGGCAAAAATTTAGTTTATGCAAAAAAAATAATTAAGTGTTGCAAGTAAACTGAAAATAAACATTTCGATTCAAACAAATCGTCCAACCCTATCCTCAAAATCAAATGACCATCACCTTACCTATAAGCTTTTCTTTGTTGCATGTCTTAGTTCAGTGTAATGTAAGAATTACATTTACATATTTTTTTATAGTTTTATTTAAAAAAAGTATGGGACAATTCGATAAATCCAAAATATTTAATTTATTGATATCTCAGTTTACTTTTTTATCTGTTACACATGTATATATTTTCATCATTTTCATTTGGGAATTCTCAAATTTACTTTTAAGGATTTTCAGTTCTCCCTTTCTTAAAATGGGACAACAGAAGCTGAGTTCTCTCACGAACCCGTCTTCCATCAATCCGAAATGTGGATAATGATTACTTTTCTCCTATTTCCGGTCGTTTTCCTTTGTTTCTAAAAGGGTTTACAGCAGCCACTTCTTTCAACAGTTTTATGTCATTTGCTAGTGTAAATCTAGCCTGTTTCTTCTTTTGGAGGGTTTGAGCCATGGAGATTCAAATCTAAAATAAATTAGTTGACATAAAATAAATAAAGCCTGTTTTTAAAATAAGATCATTAAAAGTGGCTTTTTTATGCCTTTGGTAAAAAGGTGGAATATCACAAACATCCACGTGTGAAACTAATGTTTGACATATAAACTGTGAGAAGTCACAAACCCTTTATATTTTATAATACCATTTTCTTATTGAACCACAAATATTTTAAGTGTTTAAGTAGCGTGAAGCGGTGATAGAAGGGGTGGGGTCTGGGGGATATGAAGCGGGAGAAAACAAAAAACGGGGGTAAACTTGTTACGAGGTGGAAGAAGCGGGGATTAGGAGGGGCATAGAGCGGGGGTCAGAGGGGCGGGATGAGGTGGTAAGTGGAACGGGAAACGGGGGTTAAAGATCCCTTGTCCACCACCTATATAACAATATCATGGGAATGTGCATAGGAGTATTTACAAAATGATGAACAATAATTGTGGGGAGGACGGGTGACGGTGGTACGGATGTCAATGGGACGGGGAGTGATTATCAAATGGGCGCGGAGCGGGAATCAAGGGCGGGAAGCTGGGTCAAGGGGACGGGGAGCGGGGGTAAATTGATACAAGGTGGGGCAAACGGGGAATTTAGGAGGGTGGGGAGTGGGGATCAGACTGATTCAGAGGGAGGAGGAGTGGGCCGGGAAATGTGGGGCTAGGAATGGAGATTTAAGACCGTCTGTCCACCCCCATAATTTCTGAAACTGTTTTTTATAGTTTTTTTCTGTTTTGTTTTGACCGCTGCTTGAACTCCCCAATTCAGTGCCTATTTTTGATGAAAAACCGCAAAAATTAATAACTGTCTCAATAAATATGTATCATTGTGTACACATCTTTCAAATAAGAACAAAGTTCACTTAAAATTTAATAGTTTTTACTTTAATGCATATGTAAGATACAAGTTTGTACTTAAGTGTAATTTGCAAACCCGCACTGTCTGATGACGTAAAACACACGTTTTGTTCTGGAAATCCCCTCTACAAGTACATGTACATGCACGAGTTGCTTTTGCTTAACCTCTCTAATATTATATTTCTTCAACAAACAAATTCAGTAATCTATAAATGACCATCAAAATAACTTTAGGCACCTTTGATTATGATGACAGTTTCATATTGTTGCGGAATATGCATTTAAATGTCAATAAAAGAGGCTTGACGGTTAACACTACTATAATTCACTCATCGTTGTGTAAAGATGTTTAACTATGTGTGAATACATTGATACTGTATGACGAGTAATCTTTATTTTTCGGCAACTGTTCTCATTTAATACAAACTGGAAACTCGTTATATATGCATGTGATGAGTATAATCAAAATTTATACAATTGTTTCAATATATGTAATTAGGAAGCGTTTATGAAAGCCTAAGTACATGATACTGTCAATGTTTTGGTTATGTTTTGCAAATCATTAAATTATAAATGATAATTTACTCCCATTACTTTATTTATATGATTTTGTTTTACATTTTTAGTCAGATGAGCCGAAACAGACGTATAATTAGTTAAAAACTATATCTTTATAGCTATGGCGATGGTATACTAAAGACTTGGTTGATACATGATAAATCAGCAATTAGCGTTGGAAAAGAATGCCAAGATTATATTGATAGCCACGTGAGGGTTTCACGCGATGAAGACCCAATCTACACCGTTATCGCAACAATTCCATGTGAACGATTGTGGCCCTGGTTGGGAATTATGCTTGAGTCGCTAAATGTAAATATAATTTAATTATTTCTTTATTTTAAGCGTACAAGCATCTGTGATGTCGAACGGTGGTTTGTGTAATTGTTACAAGTGCTTGTTGTCTTGGTTTCAATTGTTCGTCGGTGGGTCCTATTTAATAAAACGAAATTGCATCCCAATATGAGTATCTTATGTTTTATTGCATCCCACATAAGTATTTAAAGGCTTTCAAAAGGACAAAAGTTAGCTATGATAATTTTATTAAACAATCGACCCAATGTCAGGTTAGAATAGTCATCTGACATTTAACTTTAATCACGCTCTTTGTAAAAATGATAAGGTACATTTGCAACTCCTTGCAAAACGTAATGTTCCTAGAACGGTATAAGACATGTCAATAGTGCAAAAATCACAAGAATTACAAAAAAATGTAGTTCCCAGTGCATCAACTCGTGGTGATTCGGCTATGTATTTGTGCAGCACTGATTACAATCAACGCAACTCATACGTTCTAAGGGTGGGGCACCGTCGACTATTCGGAATTTCGCCCCACCACCGCCCCCCCCCCCCCAAACCCCATGAAACTGAGACTGGGATTGTACAAAAATACAATATATGGACATAATAAACTGCTGTAGTTAATTTAAAACGTTTTCTTTTTGTTTTGATTTGTTAATTGTTGGGGGTGGACCTCAAGTGCGTCTTTCTTCATACATAAATCACTTAAATTATTTGACACATTCCACGTTTTCATTCTATTTGTACGATTTTCTGCTATACAAGTATTGTAGCCTTAACTGCATGAGCGGCCTTTCAGTTTGGTTACTTTAGATACATTATATTTTCCCTTGTTGAATATATTGTGGAATAGGGGAAGGTGTCACTGCTTTGTTATGTCTTCTCTGGAGTCAGGTTAGGTCCTGAAGACCTGTAAAATTGCACGGAAAGATCTTCGCAGTCGTAATTGTTATTATAAAAAAAATTATTAGTATTATAGTTTTTCGTTTCCTGTATTTCTTAGGATTATTGAAGTCTTTTCCTTCCAAGGACTTTTATTTATTTCTTATTCTGATTTTTTCTTCTTCCTCAATTTTTAAAAGACCCTTCCAAAAGATATATATAAATACTTATTTTTTACCTTGCGAATTATGATAACTCGTAAATTGTAGCACAACTATGGTGTGTACGCCGATTTTGCTCATAATGACTTCGATCCAACTTCAACTGGATACCAAAAAGCTGAGGCAATTATTAATGATGCTTATGCAAATGGACAGATAGACATGCGGAAGGCGCTAGCGATATATTACAAAAGCATGGAGGGTGAAGCTTTGTTTTTTAACTCAGTTCTACCATAAATTAACATCGATTATCTTTCGTCAAGGTGTTTGTTACTGACAATGTTTAAACAATAAAATAGTGGAAACGAATATCCAAATTATCTTTTCATTTGTAATCAACTAATCATTATTTTCTTTTCTGTTTTTATAAATAAAATACAAATTAATCTGGAATGTGCCAAAGAGGCAACGACTCCTCCGGGAAGAACAAAACAACAAAAGACCACATAAGAGTCTTCACTCTAGGGCAGATTTATATTGACCCTTTTGTATGCATACTCATCAGTGAATTGTGCTAACAATCATTATTATTTCTTGTTTAGAAATGATCTTAGAGAACAGATTAATCAGTGCCTAATTAGCAGCTTTTTGTATCAGCGCGTTCGATGTGTCTATGTAGGTAACCATTTCTTCCAAATAATAATGCACCTATGAAGCTATCGTTTGCAACTTGTTTTCCTGCTATTATTACTGTCAATACTAACGCAAATATCTCCTGAAGAGTACAAAGAACCCTTCAAATGTTTTCTACCTCGCGCCAAGAATATATTTCGAGCATTAAGGTTTTTTCACAGCTTCAAAAAAACTGTTGTCAAACTGTAATGAAAAGTGCTAATTATAACACCTTTCGGATTCACAATAAACAACTTTTATCTCAGGATATATAATTTATGACAAATATTAAAGTTTAAACTATACACATGCATACCATGTTGTTTTTGTCAGAACACAAACGTATAAAAACCCTGTTTTAAAACGAATTAAATCCCCTTAAACTGCATGCGTGTGAATTATTTGTCCATCAATACTCAATGACACTTTTCACCCCGAGGGTGCCCGGGGAATAGAAATAGGCCTCAGTAACTCCTGCTGAGGGGTAAGACCCCCACAAAAGGAGCATCTTTTGAATCCGACGTAAAATGGAGGCTTCGTATACTTGAAAAGCCACGCTTGTGCACGTTAAAGATCTCATCGGCTGAGTTCGTTTATTAACTATTTAAACTCAGAACTAGCTTGAAGAGCATCCTAATTTTTTGTTCTCCACCCATACTGTCTTCGGGAAACATGATAATCTTCTCGCGTTGTGATCATGAATACTTATAATTAACTATCTTTTTTCGGTATCTTAGTAAAGATATAACTGTTGTAACCAAACGAATGATAAAAATTGTGAAAATTGGCTCATTATCATACACCTAAGAAAAAACTTGATTTTCTCACCTGATTATATGCAGGTTGTAAATAAAAAAATGTAATCACCAATACCAAACATTATTTAAAAATTATCTTGCTACCCTAATGTTCTCGTATTGATATTTTAACTTGAATAAATTAGTGTTTATGTTTGTTCAATCTAAAATACCCTATGTTTACCTTTGTTTTCAATAATTGTTTGATACCGCACAATTCGCTGAAAAAAATACTTCGTTAATTTAACCTTCATCAAAATAGAAAATCTTTTTCGTCATGATCTAAGATATTGTTCCCAATGAAAACTGAATCGTGTTTGATTTTTAAAGGTATTTTGAAAGCAGACCCTATTATGCGAAGTAAATACTGATAAACAGTAACCAATTTCCTATTAGTTTGCTCTTTATTCTATCCACTAGTGATAAAGGTGACAACTGCCTGATAATGCTTCACTTTTTAATTCATTACCTTTCTGCTTTAGGATTAGCAGCGGTAGGATTTGCATTATATTTCTGAACCAATCGCCAATCTTGTTCACTTCAATCGGCAAGATTAAACAGCTGCTGTTGTCTTTCTCCAACGCCAATCCTTCACAAATTGTTTCATCGCAGTTTATATTTTCTACCTTTATGCAAACTAACGTCTTAATTAACGTAAAAAAACTACGTGTTGTGCATGTTATATTATTAAGTATATTACTAAGGCTAAGACCATCATAGCCATTTAAAAAAGAAGGTCCTGTTAAGTGTTCGTCTTAAAATGAGATGTCAAAATTTTCTTAGCCTAACCAATCAGATTGTGCAGATTTAAAACAGAAATTGATTATCCACGGAAAAGGCCATGATATCCCAAAATACAAAATCATCCTTAAAAATGTGAGACTGAGTTTGAGATTTCGATGAACCTTTACTGCTTTGTTTAGAACTAAATGTTACGCGTCAATGACGACACATGTTCATATAGCGTAAGACATAGAATGAGTCTTAATACTGGATGACTTATGAATTTAACACCACTTCGATTATACACATAAAGAAGAATGATTTGAAACTGAGTGTTGTACTATCGCAGGAGTAATACTGCATTTGAATTAAAAGATTTGTTCAATTTTGATGAAATAGGCATTATATGTCTGGTAATTTAATTCAATCCCTCGGTCTTAAAACAATGTCAAATATCTGTCTACGCCTAAACATATATTCGACTCATGAGCTCATGATCCATAACAATCACCACTGTTCAAAGGCATATTTGCTCTTTGATGAAGAATTATCATAAACCAAGAGACAGGCTGCATGTATACTCCTTTCTCTATTACAATAAAAATCTTAAAATATACATGTACATATTTCGCAAACTTGCATATGTTTTGACAAATTGCAATTGTACTTGTTTGCAACTTTGTAATGTAATGAGTTCGACGTTTGTGTCAGAATTGTTGTCATTCTGTAGACATTGGCGATGGTTTGTTGATAAATTATCATGTCTCAATAGGATGGAAACGGGAATTGTGTGAAATACCACCCCTTGACTTTAATGAACCCCGCGTTAAACTAGTTTGCACTACAGTACATAGTTATTTTGTTTGCCCTAATACACAGAAGTGATTGCCAGTTGCAAATTAAACATAACATTAACAAACAACAAAAATCCATACTACACAGAGCGATATTCATGGCTCGGGAAATGCGAGAAGCCTTTGCGAATGGATTCAACATGTACGTTGCATGCCAATTAACTTCATGTAATATATGGGCATATTGAAGTCCATTCCAAATTTAAAATCAGTTGTAAAATTCACTCCACTTTAACTTGGTCGAAATTAAATGAATAAATTAAAATTGTCCACACTTATCCCTAACGTTCGGTGGGCTGTGATTGATTGATTGTTGGTGTTTAACGCCCGAGCAGCAATTTTTGCAGCTTTTTTTCAGGCGATGAACATGAAATGGATGATAAAATGAACATGAAATGATGAATGAAGATGGGATGGGTCACAAGGAAAAAATAAGGGCAACAAACTTTAGAATGCCAATGGAAAAAGGGAGGATGGATAGGGTTGGGCAATTTAGCCTCCTGTAGCGGGACCGAGGTCCCTACTCATAGCGAATACTACAGCAGCGTTCTTTAACTTGCGAGGAACGTGGCATTTTTCTCAACACGTTGCACTAATATGGTTTGCGGTCAGGTTTTCCGTATTATGGCCTGACAACCCCAGCTTGCCTGGGTTACCCCATTCAACCACCTGGGGCACCCATCCCAGTCGGTCTTTAGGCAAACCTGCCCTGACAAGCCGGCCAGGGTACTGGCTGTGATTGAATGTTGTGCTAAATTAAGCCTTTGAATTATATAAGGTATACATAATCTTAAAGCAGAACATATGCAAATTTTAAACACGATATTTAATAATGCAAATTTATAATTATTTACTAATTGGCTGCGTAAGAAAGTTTACAATCCAGCCCAAGATATAATCAGTAATAACAGAAATATATTCATAATGTAATGTTATATGAAATACCTCCTTGTCAAACACAGCATTTCCCTATTTTCCATTACATTGTGTCATATCAATAATTTGGTAGTGTTAGGCTTTCCCGGTTTTGTGATCCTAGAGTTTGAGATGAAATTCATTTTCTACTGCAGTGGCAAAAACGTATAAAAGAAAATTCAGACTAATATCAATAATACCTTTGGTAAATTGGAAACAGAATATACATGTAAAGTGGTTGATTACCGCTCATCATCAAACGTCATGTGTCACTGTCCATGTATTATATATACATTTTTTCATTTGTTTTCACTGCCTTCGCAAATATTAATTTTGTTTTTAAAACTTACAAAATAAACTTCAGACTTATATCAATAATAACTTTTGTTAATTGGATAACACTTCCCAATCCATATTATTATCTTTGGACAATAGGATAATTCTATATAAACTGCTTGATAATTGCGAATCATCAATTAACAAGGATCACTGTGAATGTGTTATAATAATAATTTATATATAATGACTCTCATTTCATTTGTTTTCACTGTTTTCGCTAATATTAATTTTATCTTTTAAATGTATCATCATCTTTATGTTATTTTATGTTGTTCATCTCTATATGGGTGTCATTATTGACTAATAAAAGTTATTATTTTCTATTCTATTCTATTCTGGTTATGTTCCTCTCTAGCAAATGTGTTTTTTTCATTGTGTGGTATGCACGTCCACATTAAACGATTCCCAACAGTTAAAAAAAATCTGAAGATTTATAATTGTAATTGCACTCGGACACCTACTAAACCGCTTTTAAATGACCCATTTATTTATTTCACATATACTACTTGAATGATATATGATGCAAATTTAATGCGGTGACACTAGTCTCAAAGCAACATAACCGACTCACATAAGTTTTAAAGACGTTGTGACCGAAAAAGAAAGTATGTGTAACTTCGTATAACTCAATATATCGGCCATTGTGTAAGTATGTATCAAATAATCTAATGTCTAAAGTACAATATTCGAGATAAATTATAAATATAGTTACACTATCTATACCTACCTCAAACAGATATCTACTAAGTTAAAGGTAAGAACTGAAATACTTTGTAAAAATAAACGATTTTTATACTTCTGCATTGAAAATGTTTGCTGTCTGATTCTGTTTAAAGTTCAACCACAAAAAATGTGTTTGGTTTTGCAAATAACGACACCCAATACTTGATTTTAGTTATTTTGGTGATGTTGATCGGTTTGGATTTGATAACACCCCTATGTTGACATCATCACTAGTATTATTAATCTAGTACAAAACCTGTTTTTTAACGTTTAATCTAGCAAATAAACTCGCACATCTGGCGTAAAAAAATAGTATACTTGATGAATTTTCCATTTAAATCAAATACAGATTATCTTTCATGTAGAAGTGGTTAACAGAATTTCTAGCCACACGAGAAGAGAAATAGCGCCACTTTACTAAAGTTCTACTTGATTTTTTTTCATATATATATATAAATTGTTTTCTGGATTGGCAAAATTTCAAAAGTCTCTCATTATGATTTAATTGATAACCATTTGAAAGCATTACATTTCTTTATATATAATTACAAGTCGTTTGTTTATCTAATGCGTTCATTCTACCTTTACTTGCAATATAATTTTTAAAAAAATTGTTTTAAGTTTTAATTGTTTGCCATAAAAAAACTATTTATTTGTCACACCATAATGGTTAATAGGGAAGATTAAAAAAATGTATAATTACACTGATAGGGGACTAAATATATATCACATCAACATGATATGCCATTTTTATCTGATATTCACAAGATTTATATTGTTCAGTCCTTCAATGTACTATAAACAATTCGGTAAGAATTCGCTAAAGTTAGCTTTATTAGTTTTTTTTTTTCAACATTTGTATTTTCAAATTTACTTTGGAGATAAAACATTTTAATTAGGGTGTCTGGACCATAACTTAGGACGTGATTGTTTCTAATGTCCCGGATGTTGTATTGAATTATAACGAATCATGCCTATGTCATGTTCGTTCAACATCGGCAATCCTAGATGAGTACCAACATTTTCAATGAATTCAACATAATTTACTGCCATTATAAAAGCAGCAAGGCGCTAAGTTTTTGTTTAGAAAATGAAGGTGATGTAATTTCTATTGTTTTCAAACAAAATATTTAAAATTTACCGACGAAATGTATTAAGATCAGTATACCCAAAGTTGTTTTGTTCTTTGATAAAAACATTCCCAAAGCTGTCACTATAAACCCTAAAACTAATGTTTCTGGTGTTTGATTGCAAGTTAACGAAGAGTTGTTAAGTTTTGAATCAGATTTACACAATTATGTACAACAAATTTCTATAGGATTATATCATGGAAAATATATACTAAAAATTACATAGTTTTAAGACCCTACATGAGTTCATGGCTATCATAAAATTTAAGACCAAACTGGTATCTCGATGCTGAGCTTATCTAATCACTTCACATTTTTTGTAAAGGTAAATTAATATATCTGTTTACTAAGTTATTTTACAAAATATCGCCTGTGGTAACACAATATTATTTAAATTGCGTTGTTTATCAATATTTTTGAAATATTCGTTAATAAACAATAGTTTTTTAAACAGATGGCAGTTACTTAATGTATCTGCATATTTGCAAATATTTAAGGTCTGCTTAGCAATGACATTATATTTACATCTTGTTTCAACTGATATACACGTACATCGTATAATATATCCAATACTGGACAGACTTTCATATTATCAAGTAATTATATTTTTTCCGCTGTATTCTAAGTAAAACGCTTATTAACCTTATGAAGACAATCAAAAACGTTTTATAAATATTATAAATACAATTATATATATTACCTTTAAAATTTCTTTGAACTTCTCCTTGTTGAGATAAATACACCTCTTTCCTATATTGGGTGGAGATTTGTAAAATTTGTAAAACTTCGTGTAAAATTTCTATATGTATCCAACAAATATTTAAATATCTAGGAAAAAATTCAAGGTGTATCATTAGCAGTCATCCTTGCCTAATATCCTCAATGAGGGTTTGATCATCAGGTTTTTAATTTCAAACAAAGTTATAAAATTATATTCTTTACCACTCATTAAATTAGGTATATCAGTTAATGAACGTACCGATTTTTAGCTGCATTATTAAGGTTAGTTTTGATTACTTTATTTAGAGGCAAAAAGTCAGAATTAAAGGTTGCATCAGTAAGATAAACAATAATGCAAGCAGTTAGACCTCGAGTTTTGCAAGTTCCACTACAAATTGGATTGGGAATCCATGGCCAGCTACATCATCATTTGGCTTCAAAAAACCTGATTAACGTCCTCTTTAGTCTTGGATTTTGTTCTTCCAAATAATGAAGTTGTTAAATTTGAATCAAGTGGTGCTGTGTCTCTGAATCAATACTTACCAGATATAAGTCCAGAATATGTCCTTCAATTTTCAGCGGACAATGCTGATCATAACTTACAAACACTAGATGGTAACGATACATTCCATGGTATGGTGATAATTGCAGCCATTAGACCTGGTACTGAATTCCCGTGTTCTGTACCACGATTACAAGATACAGCCGAGGAAATAATGCAATCTGGCAACATCGACATAAGTTTTTACAGATTACCTGCGGAGGCGCCACCACTTATGCTTAAACAGATACGATCTACAGGTTATGGGGACAAAACAAAAAAATAGAAATACTATTGAAAGTGTCATGTTCATTTTATCATCCATTTCATGTTCATCGCCAGAATATAGCTGTAAAATTGCTGCTCGGGCGTTAAACACCAACAATCCATCCATTTATCAATCATAGGCATAAATTTCCTGTTTTAGCATGGCCTGAATTTATGCAAAGTGCTCTTGATAATACCCAGGACAGTCATCGATATTTTTCTTACCTATGACTGATATAAATCCATGTGATCTTATCTGCATTTATTCAACTCTTTCATTTATCTTTAACGAAGCAACTCGTCTAGGAGTGACACCAAAAGTTATGTCTGATCAGCCATTATATTGGAAAGCATTGATGATTCAACAAAGTGAACCTGTCGACAGTCCCATCAGATCTATTGTTCTACGATTAGGAGGTTTTCACTTACAAATGAGCTTAATAGGAAGCATCGGTCACACCATGCAATCATCAGGACTTTGGGTACTTTAAGGTACATTTACTTCGAGGTACTTTAAAAATATATGCATCGAACTTTATTGAGCACATTATGTCGGGTAAAGCTGTTTCAAGGGCGGTACGTGGCCACCAAATTGTTGACTGAGTTCAGCATTTTATTCTCCTGTGTGGTATTATTGGCGTCCAAACCCCGGGAACGTAAATGAAACAGACGTTAATGCAAATGTTGAGACACACAATCTTCAAACAAAGTTTGCTTCATGCAAGATCAGAGTACTGTTGAAGATATGGTCAATGATGAAACACTGAAGGAATTAAAACAAATTATTATTTCTGAGATTTCAAAATTGTCTTAATATCCAACCGCAATTGTGGCTTCAATATTTAGATCAGATAGGTATTTTAAAGAGATTTCTTAAAGCTGAGAGAACCGGTGATTTGGAATTACATTTTCAATCAATTAGTGAGATACTCCCTTAGTTTGTTGCAACTGGGCATTTGAAGTCTGCATATTGCTACATCCAGCAAATGGAAGAGCTTGAAAGAAAACAACCAAATGTAAACAAACATTCGTTAAGGGGTATCATGTTGTACGTAGAAGCAATCGGTATTGGGCTCGTATTTCAACCGACCTTCTAATAGAGCAAACGCTAATGAGAAGTGTAAAGACAACTGGTGGAATGACAGGAGGTAAAGGGATGTCAGAAGTCCAGAGGGCTCAGTCGCCTTTATTTATGCCAACTTTTTCAAGCATAAATCTTGCTATGCAAACTTTCAAGAACCTACAGTATTCAACAAGTGATCAACACAAAACAAGCACGGGACTAGAAAGAGACAATATTGATGTGATGACAGTAGTGTCCTACCTGAAAGAAAGAAACTCTTCGTGACATCTAAACTGGTATCACAGCAACAGATGACGTAAATGTTCACAATGAAAGGATATAGGAAAAAATATTATTTGTAGTTTAGAATTTCGAAATGTTTTCTCAAGGACAATCAAAAGGAATTTTCATGTAAAAACTTTAAACGAAAAGTCTACTATAAAACTCAAGGAGACACCTGAAATGTTAGTCCATAGCTACTATTTCAGAGACTTGTTACAGCAGCTAGATGTATCTCGGATGACGTCTCAAAGTTATTTTCTTATGAACTTAGTAATGCCCCATCTTCTACATCTGGGTCTATGTGTGAACCACGTAATATTGATGCAATATGGACTTCCGAAGACAGAGTATGTATCAGCAAGCAATGATGTACAATTCGTCTTAGATGAAGGATCGTTGCTTCAAAGAATTCTATGAACAAAATGTGTATCATTTGGCATGATAATGAACAGCAATGTCAATGGTAAAGCAATCGTACTTTTTGACGGATATGGAAATGGACCATCCACAAAAGATTGAGGCCATCTTCGAAGAACAAAAGGAATAAGTGGGACAAATGTATGTTTAACAGCAGAAACTCCAATAAAATCTAAGAGAGAGTTATTTCTTCGAAATGTAGAAAACAAAGAAGCAATTCATGCTGAAGGTGATGCTGATTTGACCGTTGTTCTGACAGCTTTAGATCCAGCTGAAAATGTCAACACTGTGTTAGTAGGGGAAAATATACCTCTTATGTTTTTTGCGTATTATTATCAGAATTTGTCACACAACATTACCTTCCAGTCTGAAATGAAACCATCATCCCGTAAAGTTATGGTATGGGACATCAAGAAAACTTGTGCACATCCCGGACAACAACTTTGCAGAATTTTACCTTTTGTTCGTGCAGTTTCAGGTTGTGAGACCACATCAAGACTGTTTGGAATTGGAAAAGCACAGACGTTCAAAAAAGCTTCGAAAGATGCAATCTTTATTGAGTGCGCAGACATTTATAAATGCCAGCTGTTTAGAAGATTGTTTAAAATACGGAGAGGAGTCTTTGGTTAATCTTTACGGTGGTATTCAGTACGACAACATTGATCTTCTCAAATTCCGAATGACCAGCTCAAACTTTGTTGAAGTGCATACTTTACCTCCAACATCAAATGCTGCCATGTGTCATATTCTTCATGTTTACTACCAAGCTAAACAATGGATCGGATAGAGCGAATATTTAAATGTGTACGACTGTGGATGACATTTAGAGAATAATGTTTGAGTACCCGTACGATTCTCTTTGCCACCTGCTCCTGATAAATTATTGAAAACAGTTTTTTTTGCAAATGCAAAGAAAACTGTGAAACGAAAAAGTGTACATGTAACATTACGGTCAACGATGTTCAGTGGCATGCAGTGAATGGTATGAAAATACTGTTTCTGTTTCATCTGGTGAATTACTCAAAGATTCGGACACTGACAAATGAGGGAAAAACACAATCATCTATTGTTCATAGTTAAATAGTTTACTATTATATTGTTTGTCATTTAAAACATTTTAATAGATACCACTAACACTCACATATCAATGAACATTGATTATAGAAAATTAAACTTGGTTATTATTTTTTTATTCTACAAGTAATGATTAACACTATAGGAACAACTAATCTTTCAGACGAACATTTAATATATCCTTTTGAGAGTCTAAAAAAATTGCTTGTTTTAACAATTTAACAGACATTTTCCAGTTTTTTAGGATTTTTGCTCAAAATCCATTGTAACAGTTTTGCCCCTAAAATCCAAAATTTGCATTTTCTGGTCCATGGCAATTTTTAGTATTACATTCAGTACATAATAAGTAACAAAAATCACCCAAAAGTATATCTGTTGCAATTAGTTCTAGGGTCACGGATTTGAAGCATATGATGACTGGATTATTAACCGACACTTGTTCTATTACGTTATGCTAAGCAACGTTTGTATGGGTCCGTGTATACCCTCCTGAAAACAGAGATACGCATTTTTTCAAGTGTATCCAGGACCGAAGAATATAACACCGAGAGATTCGAAAGCCATTTTGTATTTCTATTTATTATACTTCAGTAGTTATTTTCCCTGTATTATGATATTAAAGTAAACTAGCTATTCACTCCGTTAAAATTATCTTCAGAACTATTCCCCTCGTCCCAGGTGAATAGTGTTTTATAACTATTCCCTTTTACGGTAAATGTCTATTCATATTTCGCGGACTTTTTTAATCCATTTATTTGATTGGCCGGTTCGCATTGTGACGTTACGCTGTTGTTAACGTCACTGATGGAGTATCATTTCAAAGAAAAAAAACAAGACTTAGCACTGAACAGACATTTTTGATTTTTTTTATCACGGAACTGAAATAAAATAATCGATGGATAGGATGCAAATGCAAAGGATACATTTTGTATCAATCTCATTTGTTTATGTTGTTTCACAATTTTGATGTAAAAAACTAAATTTAAACCCTTTCTTTTCTTTTCTTTGTTGTAATTTAATTTCAAACATATCAAAGTGATATGGCCACTGTTATTCAGTTTAATAAAACACTGGACTGGATATTCGGGGAATAGTACTTTTATTGTCAACGAGGGTCAACTATTGTCCGAGGCAACGCCGATACGTGTATACTTATATTCACAGCAGAGCTAATGAACAAGTTTGTTTTAGAGAAAAATAGAAAAATTATTGTTCAGGTGAGGGATTTTTTTCTATTTCCTTAAATACAAAACTACGGTGGTACACGGAGGACACGCATTATTTTAAATTTTCATTCAAGTAAGTCTAGTTCGGGACTTATTATATGGAGATCAAGACTATTTATGTCGAGCGCTTGACTTATTATGTCGAGCTCTTGACTTATTATCTCGAGATCTCGAAAATATATGTCGAAAGCTCGACATAATAAGTCGTGATCTCGATTTACCTGAATGAAAATTTAAATAATGCGTGTCCTAATTGTACCACTTATTACGTCGAAATCACGAGTGCTACTCGACTCAACTATGCAGTTATCGAGCTGTATCTTCATATCAAATAAAACAATTAAAATTGCAGGTTTTAAACATTAGTTGTAGGTATGCAAAAAGATGTTTGACCAGAGAGCAGAGAGAACATATAAGAGAAGTAAAGGGTTCATGATTGGATAAAGATGGAAGATTAAACGTCATGAATTTAAAACATTTATTACTGAAATATTAAATATACGATTAATAAAAACAGCCGATCATAGCTGAGTATTGGAGCAAGTAAAAAAAACCAGTCCACTTCTTGGTTTCGGAAAGATTTTACAAAAAATCGGTTTCAGCTTATACTCATGTTTTTACGTTTAGGAGATAATCGTAAAGTTGATCCGAGAAATTCGCCAAACCATGAACTTAAGGCTAAATTCAAACCAATTGTAGAAAATTTCAATTTAAAATCAAAAGCACACTTCGTCCCATCTCAATCTTTCTATCGACGAATATTCTTTAATGGACACAAAATCATCAGCTGTAATGCGTCAAGCCCCGAGCGGGATCCGGGTGTCAATAGAATAGACCGCAGACGCGCCAGCTTGTCGTAAGAGGCGACTAAACGGTGCCCAGTAACCTGGCCGGCGTGTCAGGCAGGTTTGCCTAAAGACCGACTGGGATGTGTGCCCCAGGTGGTTGAATGGGGTACCCCTGGTACGCTGGGGTTGTCAGGCCATAATACGGAAAACCTGACCGCAAACCATATTAGTGCACCGTGTTGGGAAAAATGCCACGTTCCTCGCACGTTAAAGAACGCTGCTGTAGTATTCGCTATGAGTAGGGACCGCGGTCCCGCTACATGAGGCTAAATTGCCCGACCCTACCCATCCTCCCTTTTTCCAGTGGCATTCTAAAGTTCGTTGCCCCTATTTTTCCTTGTTACCCATCCCATTTTCATTCATCATTTCATGTTCATTTTATCATCCTTTTCATGTTCATCGCCTGAATATAGCTAAAAAATTGCTGCTTGGGCGTTAAACACCAACAATCAATCAATCAATCATGTAATGCGTCAATATATCCTTACAAAACATTCGCAATTTGGCGTAAAAAGTATGGATGTTGACCGAGGCAGTTATCGGTTACTTACCATTTATTGTATATAGAGGTAAATGGTACGACCCCACTCCGACTGGACAAATCCAAGTCTCGCATGTAGTTCCTTCCTTGTTACGTGCCGCTGATCATACTTACAAATGGTACCACATTTTCTGTCAATTACACATGGAATGCGTTTTTTGACATTTGACACTTATTTTATTGGAACTTTTAGATATAACCGACAGATGTTCTATACGATCAAATCGGCAAACTTACGCCCAAAGGAATCATATTTAAGAGAAAGAGTATGGAATATTTGCCGAGAACACATGAATCCACAACTAACACATCTAATATTAATAAAATCCAATAATTTAGTGCATGAGAAGCAATGAGAAACTTTTCTGGACTAACCTTTGTCTGACATGCTAAGAAGCCAATAACTTTGGAACACCGGACAAGTGCACATTTTATGAATAAAAAACCAAAAAATGGAATTTGAAAAGATGTAAACTCTATCTTCCCAACACACATTCCAGAATTCGCAGAAATATAAGAGCTCTAAAACTCTTTATATCTATTCCACACTGCGCAATGAGAACAGCTCTGTGAAAAATATTAAAGGAAAAGAATATGGAATATATGCCGACAGCAAAACATTTTGCTATGTGTTTTTAAAACACGACAACATAGGAAAATGTGAAAATGTTATCGTCTAAGTACAATTCAATTATTTCAGCTAACGCGGGTAGGAAACCAGCAATAGTTGAAAAGTACGATAAGTATGGGTGAGTTGATTTAAAATTACACAGTAACCTTATCTGTTTTAATGGGCACAAATCAAATCCAGGGGAACATAATGTCAAAATTTCAAAAAAAAACAGAAAGAAATAAACTATGAATATTAGATTCATCAAAATTTATAAATAATGCATGGAATATTATTCCTATACTTCAAATATTTTAATCTATTTCAGCCCTACAACAGGTGGTAAAAATAACAAAGAAAGTAACGATTATTTAAAGTTCGACGTTTTTTTTTCAAATTTGGAATAGCGCCAGAACAGTTATGGCATTTGTCCCCTTCGTAGCCCCCTTCTCCCCTTCCCACCGTCATACCATAACGTCATAGATACTTTGTGACGTCAACCAGACAACAAGATTCTGAACGGGCGATCTTCTTGCACTAAAAGGAGATTTGCGTTGGACCCTGTGATACAGAACTCGTAAAATTGAACATGTCGTCTGCCATCTTTCAAGAAAGAAAATGCATGCTTAAAAATTGCTGTCGTTTATTGTCTGTTTGATTATGACAAAGAATATACATGTAAATGTACTTATCTGAGTATTCATGTAGGATTGACTATCTCTAGGTTTACGATATTGGGAAAACTTAAGCTTCTGAACAGTGTCAAATATTTTAAATGTTTTGAAAGCACAAATCGATTTTCTACATTACAAGTTTGGTTCACATAACATATCCTACGTTTTATCCAATATCGTAAACCTAGAGATAGTCAATCCTACATGAAGACAATATCTCTACCCCGCGTATTCATTCATGTTGAATAAGCTCCGCCTCTTTTTGTTCATTCCGCAATCTCTAAATTATAAAAATAAAATTAATGTTTTTTTTTAATATGTTCCAATATACCGTATAAGTGGTTTTTTTCGCGTGGTGAAAATTTAGCGTTTTTGTTGAAAAACTGTGCGAGTTTATTTTAGCGTAATGTATTTTTCGCGATCCTTAATCATAATGAATAACTCTATCATTTGTCTTAATATTTCGCGCGTTTTTATTTTCGCGTTCCAGCTTTTACCGCGAATATAGCGAAAATTTTATCACCGCGAAAAAAACCACTTATACGGTATTACGATTTGCATACAAAAACTGCATTGAATATATTTTCTATAACATTTTGGATTGTAGACAAACTCAATGAACTCATGGAACGTTTCAAAGGAAGCCGGAAGTAAACTTATGCAAATGATATGTTAATTCAACCAGACGGACAGCTTCCTCACACTCTGTGCGGCAGAATGACGTGAGAATCTGTTAAGGAGATTAGAGTATACCGTTATGACAGAAATAAGAAACATCAATGATTTTGTAGCAATTTTGAGTTATAACACAATTTTAAGTTGCAGCAGAATATATTTAAGGACTGTTCCCAAGAGAAGAGTAAATTATAAAGTAGCTGTAAAAATGTCAAGATGGATATATCTTGTCAAATAAAAATAAATAAATATATATAATAAAGTTATTTTTAAAAGAAACATTTCAAAATTAAATAACATCAATATTGCACAAAAGTTAAAAACAACAACAAATCACATGTGACAGCGAGTGTAAATAATAATACCATTAGAATTTAAACAATGCTATAATTTTAAATCCTTTGTTGTTCTTGTTCTCTAACTAGATATTATTTGTATCATGCATTTATAACAATTCCTGTTTTGTCCAATTAATTTTTTTTACCTGTTATTTAAGAAAGTTGAACATCACCTTAGGTAAATAAGTCGAAACTTAAACGAATATATGCAAAACTGTATTTAAAAAAGTCATATTATCTTCCAATTAACATTATATTTCAAAACTTGCTAATGACTGAATTTTATAATAATAATAATGGGAAACGTTTTCTTCTAATAGCCATCAATGAACTATTGAAGGTAACATATGGATTGGAAAGTGCTAACATTTTTGGTGTGTCTTTACGGAGTACTGAAAGAATACCGACCCTCTGAGGCCTACTTGACAGCCTATTTAACGGGACCTTGGCAGAATTTGACGGAAGAACAGGTTGACAATGAGGTATATCCGGTTTGGACTTACTCATATTTAGTTTGGCTCGTTCCTGTCTTCCTACTCACCGACTTTTTGCGGTATCAGCCGATGCTAGTTGTAGGAGGTAATACTTTCCTTAACGCTAATATATGTAAATAGGAAAAAAATTTAAACACGTGTTTTTTTTTTATTCCTTAAACTTTGCTTTGAAACTTTCCAAAATCCTTTGAAACCCCGTAAAAATTATATCCAATATTTTTATTTTATGTTTAGTTTTTCTCATTAACTTATTATTTTTTATTTGTAAAAGGTGCAGCATACGTTTCTACATGGGCACTTCTACTCTGGGCAAAAGGTGTGCCTGCAATGAAAGGGATGCAGATAACGTTTGGACTTGTGTCAGCTACCGAGGTTGCATATTATTCCTACTTGTTTTCGATGATATCTGGCGACAGGTATCAAGTTATTACAAGCTTTACAAGGGCTGCGACACTAATTGGACGCTTAGGTGGATATCTCACTGGGCAGTTACTTGTTTCGTTTAATCTCATGGATTATCATGGGCTAAATATCATTTCATTTACAAGTGTTTCCTTAGTTCTTATTTTGTCACTGTTCTTCAAAAGACCTACATTTTCTAGTATATTTCATAAGCGCTCAAATACCAATGACACTTATAAAGACTCGGTTGAGATAGAACTAAGCAAGATCGGTCTGTCTTCAAATATTACAAATCCGTCTACCAACATCGCCAAATTTAAACAAGGTTTGCTCTATTTATGGAATGAACTAAAAGTGCTATATACCGACAAATCTGTGGTTTTATGGTGCTGTTGGTGGGCATTTGCATCTTGTGGGCACCTTCAAGTATCAAACTATATTCAGAATTTATGGAAGGTCATCAGCCCTGAGAAGAAAGGTACTTTATACAACGGAGGAGTTGAGGCATTTGGAACTTTCATAAGTAAGTGTCGTTTAAATCTAGTACTAATTTGAGACACACTATTCAAAACCTTGACGAAAAGCCCCGATATAATGTCCAACAAACCACGATTGATGGCAAACACCAATGACGCCATAATTTGTTTTGGGCACAAAAATGGCAGCCATTACGTCTTCCACTGTAGATTTGCGTCAAACACGAACACGCCATGCACATTAGACGTTTTAAAGAGTTTCGATTCGTCCGTGGTTTGTTTTCGAAATACCATGGGCGCCCATTATTTTGCAAAACAATACTATGGTTAATGTTTTTGCCCCGAAGACAGCGAGCGGAGCTGAGCGAAGGATAAAAAAAGGAAAAAAATGGGCAGGGTGGTTATGAATTATTTCTTAATTTGTAAATTGGTCCATCAGATGGTTTCAATTATACTTAAACACATATTTAAAAGTATTGTTTTTTTCTTCGATTTGCATTATTTATTGTTGATGTTTCGAACACGACGTTCGGAGATAAAAATGACGTCAGGTACAATGGTAATCCTAATCCATTTTGTAGAAACTTTAAAACGTCGACCTATGATAAAGATCGATAGATAGTGTAGTTTTCCTTAAGTTTAGACAATAATGTCATCATTTATGCTTTGTTATATTTTCGAAACATTCATTCAAATTACTATTTAATTTAATTTTTTACTCAATATTATGTGGATCATGGAAGAATTGTGAACCAATTAATCTGTTTTCAAACATTGCTACAAAACCCTAAACAATATTTTCTAAACTCCAAACTGGTTTAAACTTTTTCATCTAATACAAACTACACATAAATATTGGCTCATATATATAAACCGATTAACTTGGCTTAAGCGTTTATACGTGTATATACAAGACGAATTTCTTAAAGAACAAACAAATGTTTTAGGTGCTGGAAGTGTTCTTATTTTCGGATTTCTTCCAATCAATTGGCTCCGACCGGGTTTATCAGAGACTGTTATGTCGGTGGTGTGTCACTTTAACACCGTCGTCTTGATCATCATGGCACAGACAACTAGTATTTGGGCGTGTTATGCATTTTATAGTGCATTTCGAGCTACATATCATACAGTTATAACTTTAGCAACGTAAGTATACTTGTTCTTAAAGAATGTATGAATACAAAATGAAAAAAAAAATAAAGACAAATTCAAAAATAAAATTACAACAAAGTTCCAGACAATAAATTTTGCTACGCCTGACGCGCGTTACGTCTATTGAAGACTCATCAGAGGCGCTCTAGCCAAAATATTGAAATAGCCAAACACTGTATCCTGATTATGAAGAGCATTGAACAATAATACCAAAATTACCGAACTGGGAAACCAAATTATGACTAAGATCAACCTATGTCTAGGGTAGGAAGAACCTTAGGGTTTAATGAGAAACAAATAAAAACAAATTTAAAATTAAAAAAAAAACAGTAAACAATATAGTTGTGACTACAAGTGTAGAGGAGATAACCCGTTCGGATTAGAAAAGATATATAATAAATATGTAGTTTCTGTCATTTTTATATCGCGATACTGATGTAATGGTGTTGTAGTTTAATACCTAGCTAGCTAAATCTATGTCAATAATCCAAACACTACTCTTGATGAAAACCTCGGCTATAAACATATTTCAAGCATTTATCTTATAAGGTATAATTAAGTATAATTGAGCAAGTTGATTGGTAAATATGATGGTTTAACGCTAATAAATGAATAAAATGGACACGAGGAATGTGTCAAATAGACAACGACTTTTCAAGGGAGAACAAAAAATAAAAACAAAAGACCATCAACGAGTCTAACATACTTTTACACAAGTGAACACGTGATTGTTTTAATATCACATATGTTAATTGAAAAGTAACGGAATATACTTATATAATTTCGTAAAAAAATGCTCAACATCAGAAAATCTACATGTATGTGATTAACCACGTTTTTTTCCCAATCATAGTTTAACATTTATTATTTAAAAGTGGCGTAATTCATTTGGCATCAATACCAAAAGAAATTTAAAAATACCGACGGAATGCCTCATTGACCGTATACATTCATAATTTTTGCTACAATTTTGCAAAACAACCAGATATTTAATTTGATGTTTTTTTTAAATATAAAAGGTGTAGGTATAAAACAAAGGAAAATGATAAGTTGCTGAACTTATTTTCGAGAAAATAAGCCTTCTAAACTTAACGAAGAATGACTCTGACTGTTACATAGGTTTAGCATTATCGATGTTTACATTTAAAAGACTTTAAAAAATAACAAAAGAAATCAATAAAATTTTGAAAGACAATTCTCAGTAAGTTCAACCCTTAAATAAAAAAAGAAAATAGGGGATTGCTTGGCATAAAAATAACGATATTTTAATGGAAAAACCAGAAGATTCCGACAATCTAGCAAAAGTTTCAATACATTGAAATAGATAGTAAATCAAATCATTTCTATAGATTACAGATAGCAAAATCTTTGACAAAACAGCGTTATGGATTTGTATTTGGAGTTAATACCTTTATAACATTAGTCATAGAAACATTGCTGACTGTTATTGTTGTTGATAAAGCAGGTCTGGACGTCAACGTAAGGACACAGGTATGTTGCTATAATTTATTAAGAATGTAAGATGTTATTCGATTGGTTAAAATGTTTTTTTTAATTTGTATAATATGAATGGATATTGTTGTTATTATTTTGAAATAAATTAAAAAGAATTATTTGGGTCTTCAAACATTTTATTTTCTATAATATGGTTAAGGTCCTTAATATAAAACATAAACGGCTTCGCAGTTCATCAAGCGCAATAAGGAGCCTACAAATATTATATTGTATAAATTGATCAAAAATCGAAATCACTCCTTAAAAAGATCTGGAAAATTTTCAGCTATTGTAAAAATCATTCATTAATCGTATCTTAACGGCTTTTGAAGTGGAGAACTGGATACAATTTAGAGGAGTGTTTATCATTTTACTATTTTTAATAAGACACAAATATTCCTGGATCGATTAAGGGTTTTAACAATATATCTAGGTATGTAAACCGTAAGCTGCTATAAAAATGTAATCTCTCATAAACATAATTGGTTCCATGAACTGCACTGAACAAAGACAATCAAGGCTTTCTATTTGAAAAAGAGAAAATCTATTTTATTCTCTTTTTTAAGGTTTACTATGTAATACATGTTTACTCTTGTGGTAATTTTTAAAAATAAAATTGACTGAGAATACTTAAACAATATAGCAAACTTTATTCAAAACATTCAATGCTGGTTTAGTTAAATAGCTATATGAACATTTAAGTGGGGAAAAATCCCCACATTACATTAACATTGATATATCAACTTTGCATATATATCAAAAACGCATCCTGGAAGCAAGACAAGTGGGGAAAAATCCCCACTTCATGTTTTCGATGAAAAGTAAACTTAATTGTTGTCAGAGTTACACAGGACAGGCAAGACAGGTGGGGAAAAATCCCCACTTCATGTTTTCGATGAAAAGTAAACTTAATTGTTATCAGAGTTACACATGACAGGCAAGACAAGTGGGGAAACATCCCCACTTCATGTTTTCGATGAAAAGTAAACTTAATTGTTATCAGAGTTACACATGACAGGCAAGACAAGTGGGGAAAAATCCCCACTTCATGTTTTCGATGAAAAGTAAACTTAATTGTTATCAGAGTTACACAGGACAGGCAAGACAAGTGAGGAAAAATCCCCACTTCATGTTTTCGATGAAAAGTAAACTTAATTGTTATCAGAGTTACACAGGACAGGCAAGACAAGTGAGGAAAAATCCCCACTTCATGTTTTCGATGAAAAGTAAACTTAATTGTTATCAGAGTTACACAGGACAGGCAAGACAAGTGGGGAAAAATCCCCACTTCATGTTTTCGATGAAAATTAAAATTAACTGTTATCAGAGTTACAACAGGAACACCACAGGATAAAAGATAGATAAAACGAATGCGAAGGTTCGATATTAAATGATGCGCGATACCAGCACCAACATCAGTAAAAATAGTTTCAAGTATAAACAAAAATCTCATGCCAATGTTTAGTAAAAACACTACCATACATCGCACTCCCTTAATCGAAACGAGCTACTTTGGATCCCTCGGGTTTTCCAATGTTTGAAATATATGATCTGATATATAGTGAACAGAATATGTCTAAATCTGTGTAACATCCTGTACTTATCCTCTTCCGTTATCACCTTGAACAGTTTACAGGTTAACATTGAATATGATCCTCTATTTTATACATGTACGTCCCTGCTTTTCTTAATTTTTTTCTCTTGAATTTTACGTGGATTTTTTATATGGAGATCTCCAATAAAACAGTAAAACATGCCATGACTCCGTTTCTCTAAACAATATTTCCTTTTCAGGAGTTGTCGTCTTCCTAAAATCGACCATTCATTCGCCTACAATATAGACAATATGTAAAAAAATTTTAAAACTGCATTTTAATTAAGAATAAACCTCATAGGGTAAAAAAGAAGAAAAAAACTATACTCTTCAAGTAAAGAAGTAAGCATTAATCTTTTAACATAAAACACATAAAAGTCTAATTTAAGGTTCTGAATTTTGGAAGTCTTAAAATGTAAGCATGTTGGTAGAGAAGACAACCCTCGAGTGTAGGCGGCGGTGTATGTGTAGTTGTGACATTTCAGGGGTTGAAGCTTGCTATATTTCTTATGTATCTTTATATATTTTGTCGCCAATTCGCTTAAAAGAATCTCAGTAATACTCCGAAATGAATTTTCTTTAAAGAAATAGCATCAGTTGTTTGTAGATTTGTCGATTCGAGTTTTATTTCAATAATTATATGGTTTACGAGCAAACGTTGTGGGCACCGATTTTCCGGATATACCGCGTTATTCCGAATGTCCATCACGCGAACGGTAAAACCCGGTGTTATCGCATGTCCGCCAAATAATATTCATTCGATAACACCTGTTTTACCGTTTAAGTGATGGACATTCGGAATAAAGCGGTATATCCGTAAAATCGGTGCCCTGTTCGGTACATCATTTATTTACACAACTTCCGTCATTTCTGCTCGAAAACGATATAATTATTGAAATAAAACTCGAATAGGTAGCCAAATTGACAAATATACAAACAACTGATGATATTTCCTTAAAGAAAATTCATTTCGGAATCCAATGAGTATTTATGAGTTAAAGGAAACATTTTGTATTTACCAAAAATTTTTCGATGAAAACCAACGGTACCCTTGCATACGGAAAAAGAGTGACTTACTCACTTGTGTAACATTATCTTGTATTATGTATATTGTATTTCTATTCACTGTAACTATGTGTTTAGTTTATGATAATAAATTCAAAATTCATAAAAAATTCCTTCTCCCTAATAATATATCAGTCGGGTGGCAAATTTTCAGAAAATCAAAATTATGCTTAATACAAACTACTGATGGTAAAATAATGTGACCAAAACGAGAAATAAGCATAAAAATCGAAAAAATCATTGTAGACAGGCAGAAAAAAAGGGGGGCCTGTCCACGGGTACCTGTGGTTAAGTGGCAATTGTGATAATATTTTCAATTTTTACTTTGCACGATTGATTATCCTATTATTACAAAAAAATCATCATAAATTTTAACCTGTGCAATGTTATTCACATGTACTTAGTAAGTTACGTTGCACGCAGTTGACTCGAAGCGTTAAACATATAAAGAACGTGAACATTTATATTTTGACTTTTCAAATCTCCAAATTTCGACTTTTAAAGTCGAAATTCTAACTTTTTAAATCTTGAAATTTCGTGTCTCTCCCAGCAATCAGACGGTATTGTTATCAGAGTGGGACCTGTAGCAAGTCTATACATTTTTTTTTAAATAGAACGTTTTTTTTTATTTAAAAATGAAACGTTACTATTATTTATTATCATTAAATAGTCATAATTATATGACTATGTCATGAATACATAAAAACATATTAGTTGTATATGTTACACTATTCATACACATGTACCTTCAATTAAATATATTTTAATTAAATTTACAGTCTAATTCCCACAGCTCTAATGACTTTTCAAGAAGATGTTTTCTTCAGATGTTTGGCTTTAACATAAGTTAATTTTTTTCTTTGTTTAATTCATTAAAGGTGATATTTTAATTATATATAAGTAAAATATAATGTTCTTTAATTTCTTTTTTTTTATTGACTAACGAAAAATAAAAAGTGGTATTCATTTTGCAGCACGGTACATGTGTACCCCTTTCTTTTCGTCGTATTGCCTGTTTTTTCTGGAAGAATAAAAATCCGACGTAGAAGTAACATATAAGCATAATTATAATTACTAGGTAAAAAGGGAGCAACCATTTAATTTTTATTTAAAAGGGGGCTTAAATACAAATTTTCCCCTTTGATTTTGAATGTTTTTGTTCTGTCTTGTGGTTTTATTTTTGTCCCAATCTTGTCTATGATGTTTTTAAATAAAATATCCCCATTTTATTTTCAATTAGCTGCATCCTGTTTTTTACTCATTGGTTTGTCATAGATTTTTAATCTATGGCTAAAAGCCCACCTTTTATTATTTTGACCCTGTTAAATTTGTAATTTTTTTAATTACCCTTTCTCTCATTGAACAAATTTAATGTTCAAATCCCTTGTCTGTAATAATTATCCTGATGAGGTGTATCGCCGTATCGCACAAGTTCAAACTATCACATGAAATAATTTATGGTCCTTACTGTGTTTTGGTTTTCTAGGCTTTTGACATTATGTTAAAATTGTATGTATGAATGGCTGTTTAATGTCGACAAGTGTTGAGGGCATGTCCCTTTTATGTTTTATATAATTTAGAATTAATTCGGGAAATTGAGAATGAAGCCGAATGGATGTACGAATACATGAAAGAAAAGAACTTATATATTAGAATATGAACATGTAGCGTAATACTATATGCACATGTATATTTAAAAACAATCCATATTAACCAGTACCTCGCGCGAAGCTTTGACCGGGTGCACATTTCTACACAAGACGCTATCCCGCTTTATTAAAAATATGTTGCGGCGAAAGCATTCAAAAACCGATTAAACATCAGAAAGTGTCAGTGACATGCCTAGCCCTTGTAAAAAAACAAATAATTGCTTATTAATGTTTGCGACAATTTTGCTTCATTCGCATCAAATACATTTAGTCGCTAGTACATTGTCTTTGTGGAACCCCCCCCCCCCCCCGATAGTTTTCCCCCTGTCACAATGTAAGGCCGGACGATTGCCCCTATCAATTTCTAATGGAGGACATTTACCTCCAATTTCAGGGCTATATATTGTTAGTGCGGATGTTTGTCCCCTCCCCCGCTACATATCAATGTCACGCGACCCGCTAAATGTGGCGGTTCTGTCGTATAAAATATTATCCATAGGAGTGATTTTTCAAGAACTAGCAATTGCGGATGGTATATTTTGTTAACTAAGCATTAAATCATTGACATAAACTCGTATAATAACTACGGAAGCCCATATCGGCTATTTATTTTTGTTTATTTTTTAGAATAAATTATCTTTAAAATTCAAGATAATAACATGAAAATTCAAGAGAATAAGTTGAAAATTCAAGAAAATATGTTGAACATTCATGAAAATATGTTGAAAATTCAAGATAATAACTTGAAAATTCAAGATAATTAACTTGAAAATTCAAGATAATTACTTGAACATTCAAGGTACTATCTTGAAAATTCATGATAATTAACTTGAATTTTCAACATATTATCTAGAATTTTCAAGATACTTTCTTGAAAATTCAAGATAATATGTTGAAAATTCAAGATATGATACTTGTTTTGAATTTTCAACATATTTTCGTGAATTTTTAACATATTTTCGTGAATTTTCAACATATGATCTTGAATTTTCGAGTTAATTATCTAGAATTTTCAAGATAGTGATTTGAATTTTCAACATAGTATCTTGAATTTTCATCATATTATCTTGAATTTTCAACTTATTATCTTGAATTTTCAAGTCAGTATCTTGAAAATTCAAGTTAGTTTACTCGAAAAAAAAATAAATGGCCGTTATGGGCTTCCATTAATAATAATAAACCCATAAGATATAAATATTTACATGTTTTAGGACTGTTTGCATTTTATCTAATGAGGCGAACAGTTTGCTTACCTATTAATTATTTCCAGGCACCAAAAAATCTTCGTTCAAAATAAAACGTTGTCCTCAAATTCTAAATTGTTCTCTAATTGACATCGATTTACTTCACATTTTTTCGATGCTAATTCAACAACTCTGTTCGATGTAATTGCCTGCAAAATATAAATGAATAGTAATGTACTAAATTAAAGTATTTGTGGAATGAATGCAGCTACATGCACAACGGGTACATGAAGATACATATATGACAAAACTTTTGCAATACCACAACTTTTTGCGACTTCGGCGGTAAGGCATTTATAGTGTTTCCTCTGGAGTAGTACCAGTTTCAATAAATACGTTGTTTATAGAGTTTATTCATATACTTTATTTTTTGGGGGTGACATCTGTACTTTTCTAATAATTATGTGCAGCGTTGATCAACTTAAATGTGTAGCTATATTTATTTAAGGCGTTATAGAAATATATCTGCAATGAATAATAAACACATATCAAATTGCATTTGAACATCTTGAATAATTTAAATTATAAAGTAAAGCATATTAAAGCTTTCTGTGGTATCGTCTGTTAATTTTAATACATAATGATTCATTACACGTTATTACATAAGACATGCCTTTAGTTCAATAAAACTATATAGAAAACTACAACACAGTAAATGACCCATTCATATAATAGTTCAAATAAGACTGCATGTTATACAATTAGACTTACTTCTAAATGCCCCAAACATCCAGAAGTTAGCGTAAATTTTCACTATTGTATGTGTTGTTGTTAATAAAAAACAAAAATTCCTTGTTCTTGTGTTAATCTCCATTTCAATCAACGATTTAAACGAGCCACGTGAGGAAGGGCCGTTACACATTACAGATATATCATTGTTTTTTATCAGTATATTTATGTCTCATGAAACGCTTTCATTGGCCGTTACCAAACGCATTCACGAGTTGCGTTATCTTATGATCAGTAAAGGTCAGTTGACCGCTTATAATTTCAACCTCCTATCTCATTAACATGGCTATTTGTATTAGGATTATGCTAGCTAATCGTGCTTTTTGTTGTGAAAAAAACGAATTGCGGACCGGAGAGTCAAGAAGAAGACAAGAATACAAAAGTGAGTTGTTCTTTTTTTCTAAAATCTTTTTTTAAACACCTTCCACCGCTTTTTAATTTTCAAAACTTTACTAAAATAGAAGCAAGGTGGTCCATACTTTAGGTAATTCATATCTGAAAATAAGTATTAAATGTCCAAACTTAAACCTTGCAAAATGGTAACATAAATAGATGTACTTAGGGTGTGCACGTCGCAACGTGTAAGAATTCAAAAATAATGCTTTAATTTGTTCATGTTATTACTGCAGTCTCAGGAAACTATACAATGTAGTGATGCAGGTTCCAGTCAAGTAATGAGTCTTGTTATTTAAAAGAATCACAAAATAAAAGAAAGGAAAGCTTTTAATATCAGGCAGCCAATAACGTAATTTTAGATACAGCGATTTTTCTTATTTTTGATACCTTTACGTTTATCAAGGGATACAGATTTTTTTTATTGGACTGTAAAGTGTTTTTCTCATCGCGAAATCCTGATCAGTACATACTTCTAAATAAGTTTAAAAGATTGTCAGAGTTCCACAATTTAAAACACTCAATTTATTTAGTGTGCACCACGTGACTGATGTTATTTCTGTGGAGAACCCAAGAAAGTTTCATGTTCATTTTATCATCCATTTCATGTTCACAGCCTGAATATAGCTGAAAAATTGCTGCTCGGGCGTTAAACACCAATAATCAATCAATCAACTTTCATTATTTAATCGGCGAAACATTAAAATAAAATTAATAATTTACATGTGAATAAAAATAAAAATATCATGCACATAATACAAGCTCATGTTGTGATGATACGTCTGTTGGCCATATATACAACACCATATAAACATCAGTCTTCTTAATAACATCGTGCAGTGGTTACATTTCGACTTTGCTAACTTACTGACTTATCGATAGAACTATCAAAACCCTAACTATATATACATATTAATTATTAAAGATTACATATTAATTACCAAATAACATTTCCTTAACATTCATTAATTCAGTTAATTTCAATTCTTTATTACTTTAAGCAACATGGCTCATCAGTATAAAATATATAACATAAAGCAGTGTACAATGAAATGAACAATAATGTCAATATTTGTTACATCTGAGAAATTAATACGTTTCAAACAATTAAAGCTGACCTTACATTAAATGCGTGATAGATAAATTTACAGAGGTTACGCAGTTCTTTAACATTTTCAGTCGACAATAATTGAACAAGCTTAAATGTAGATGGTTTTTTATAATAATAAGGCTTTAAATACTGTTTTCTCAAATCTGAATAGCATGTACATTGTAACACAAAATGATACTCATCTTCTATAACGTTTAAAACACACAAATTACATTTTCTATTAGGTCGTTCTACACCATGATAGCGTCCAATTTCAACAAATAAATTATGAGATGACAATCGAAGCTTAGTAAGAAATATTCTATATAAAAGGGGTTTTGTAAGATATCTTTGAAGACATATATTATCAACAACATGCTTATACAAAAACAGTTTGGTGAATTATTAAGCATTTCAAACAAAAATTCCTTAGCCTGATCATAAATCCTTTCCTTCATGAAAAGTAAAATATTGGTATCTATTATTAGATTATCTTGATAAAACCAAAAATCTTGTAAACCTAAGTGGCATAATAATTGTTTCAGCTGATAGACCCAACTACTTCTATTATCAACTAAGTTTTCTAACTGGTATAAATAACAACTCTTGATAATACAATTTTTGGTTGATAAAATTTTAAACCAAAATTTAACAATACAATGTAACCTCTGACAAATAAGAGGGTATCTTCCTAACTCAAAATACACCATAGCATTAGTTGTACATTGCTTGACACCAAGTAGGTTTTTGCAAAAATCTAAATGCACCTTTTCAATTTTAGGGGCTTTATTTCAGCTCCATAACATAGGATGCTAGATATATAAGTATCAAAAAGTTTAATATTAGTAGTAATATTCAAATACAATTTTAAATTATATAACGTCCATACATGTTCAAGTGACATGTACTATATTACATTGTACATTACAACTTGAAAAATATTTACTGTACTGTAGTCTTTTCATTAAATTAAAAAAAAAATCCCCATTAATTTAAATATGTAAATGTAATTTTTTACAACTGACAATGTGATCTGCAATAGTAGTAAATACCGAGTTATTCAGCGGCTCACCCAAGTGCAATAAAACATTTTTTTTCGAAGTGTTTTTAACTTTTACCGGACCTTAAAAATTGTTTTTGTTTTAATGGATGTCAGGATCGAAAAAAACATTGGACGTGTTGTGTTACCATTTTATTTCAATAATGTTGATTGTAGTGAAATCGTTCAACTAGTATGACGGGCCGTTCGGGTCATAATTCAATTAATAACGCGTAAGCTAGAGGTACACATAACAGTTCGCTCGGGTACCCTAGACACACGCGTAACAGTTTCCTTATGTACCCAAGATGTACGCATAACATTATGCTCACATAACTCAGAAGATACGAGTAATTGGTTGATGTGTACTCTAGAGGTACACGTAACTGTTTGTTCGCGTACCTCACATTAAGTAAGGCAGTAATAAATAACGTGCATTACCCACAGGTGCCCGTGGACAGGTCCCCACAAAATGTTTCCTTTAACTCATAAATACTCGTTGGATTCCGAAATGAATTTTTTTTTAAATAAATATCATCAGTTGTGTGTATATTTGCTACCTATTCGAGTTTTATTTCAAGAATTATATCTTTTTGGACCAGAAATGACGGAAGTTGTGTAATTAAACGTTGTACCGAACATGGCACCGATTTTCCGGATATACCGCGTTATTCCGAATGTCCATCACGCGAACGGTAAAACCCGGTGTTATCGAATGAATATAATGTGACCAAAAGAAAAATAAGCATTAAAATCGAAAAAAAAATTTCATTGTAGACAGGCAGAAAAAGGGGGACCTGTCCACGGGCACCTGTGGCATTACCTAGGTACAATTAATCAATCTAGGTTTGACTTAAATTAATTTAATTAATGGCAGATGAATTTCTAAATAATGTTAAGCGCAATTTAAATGCCGGTATCAGAGAGCCCACATGTGTCAAGGTATCCAGGAACCTACCGCTGTCCATGGGTTTCACCGATTTTCTAGCTTGGAACTTCGGGCTTTCCTCCCACACAAATCCTGGCGACCGTTTGAGGCCTAAATAAGGTCGTAAAACACTCTCTTACTAACTACTGATGAAAAATTAACATCTGTTTTTTTCAAGGCATGTATAACCTGGCATATAACGTTTTGATAAGTGGAAAATGATAAAACATAGATGGTCCATTATGACGAAAGAGGGGTTACTGATTGTTGATGAAAATATACGGTTCAAAATACTTGTACCAATCAATCACGTGTATACCTCTAGCGTACGCAAACAACTTATTCCGCGAATCCCCGGAGTTAGGTGAACATAGTGTTACACGAATGTCTAGTCTTCGCGAACATGTACATCTAAGGTACGCGAACGAACTGTCACCCGTATCTCTAGGGTGCGGTAACGACTTGTTACGTGTACCTCTAGCGTACCTCTAGCTTATGCGTTACTTACTGAATTATGACCCGAACGAATGGATGTGTAATAATTCATGTAGTTGCGAGACCAACTCTCCCACGAGTTTATGAATTCCCAACATTCATTTGAATATTTATGTATCACTTTTCATAACAGGATTTTTTTCACACGGTTTCATCCATTTTGCTTGATAATGCGCAGATGTGTGTATATTACGTTTATAAATTCCACGATAACCACTTTTTATGCCCCGGCGGCGACGAGTCGGTGGGTATTAGGTTTTACTCATGTCCGTCCGTATGTCTGTACGTTCAAATTTTCGTCGCACTTTTCTCAGAAACGTACATCAGATTGGTTTGATATTTGGTAGGGTGACTTACCAAGATGTAAGGTATGTCTTAAGCGATTTTCAGATGGCTGGGATAGCTACATGTACTTCCTGTTCGCCGATACTTAGATTTTAGCGGGGACATCAGTGTCCATAGAGCACATTCTTTCTTTATTATTTAATACCAATTAGAACGCAAGATAATTTTACCCCGCTTTGAAGAAGTGTGGTGTATGCTGTTTTACCCTTGTCTGTCCGTCGTTTCTCCGTAATACAATTTCTGTTACAGATTTCTAAGCAACTGCATGAGATACAGGTTTGATATTTTGCATATAGCTTTATCCTATAGTCCCTTATTGTGTATGGCGATTTTATGCTCCTAGATCATCTACTTCCTGTTTGACGCACACTTAGGTTTTTACACACAATCGACATAGATGAAATTTTTCGTCGAATGTTATGGGATAATCAATTATGGTAACAATATTTTAGAAAACAGAATTTGGTAACAGGGTTGGTATCACCAGTGGGAATTAGCTCACAGATAAATCTTGTTTTATCAATATTGATAGGTCAAAATGTTTTTCTAGCCTTGTAATTTGTGGGGTGGTGCAGGCTGAAGTACATGTCCTAGTGGATTGGCATATGTTGTACGAATATTCCGTCTTTATTTGAACTGTGCCCAACCTTAGCTTGAGAAATAATTTTCTAAAATTTTAATTTTAATTTTAAAATTAGTTCTCTACGGAAGCTTACAGAACTATATAATGTTTAAAATGAAATGTTATTATTTATTTCCATGTTGTGTAATTCATTCTACAAAAAGTTGTGTCTGCATATGTCGCTCATGCATCACAGCCGAACTTTATAGGGCAGAAATTACATGGCGGTTTATTGGTTGATTGATTGATTAATGGTGTTTAACGCCCGAGCAGCAATATTTCAGCTATATTCAGGCGATGAACATGAAATGGATGATAAAATGAACATGAAATGATGATGAATGAAAATGGGATGGGACACGAGGAAAAATAGGGGTAACGGATTTTAGATTGCCACTGGCAAATGGGAGGATGGATAAAGTCGGGCAATTTAGCCTCCTGTAGCGGGATCGAAATCCCTACTCATAGCGAATACTACAGCAGCGTTCTTTAACGTGCGAGGAACGTGGCATTTTTCCCAACACGGTGCACTAATATGGTTTGCGGTCAGGTTTTCCGTATTATGGCCTGACAACCCCAGCTTGCCAGGGGTACCCCATTCAACCACCTGGGGCACACATCCCAGTCGGTCTTTAGGCAAACCGACCTGACACCCCGGTCAGGGTACTGGGCGCTATTTAGTCGCCTTTTACGACAAGCTAGCGCGACTGCGGTCGATTCTTTTAGCCACCCGGATCCCGCACGGGGCGCGGTTTATTGGAATGATGTGAGATAGTTTTGGTTTGCCGTAGGCGAGGTGAAGTTTGTTGTTTTTTTTTTTGTCAATGGTACCGATAAATAATGATTCAATGCGAGACTCATAATAAAAATCAGTTGATGATTTGGGAATTCTTTATTAGATGAAGTAACTTACTACTAATTTCCGTTTGAAAAATGAAACGCTTGTAAATTTGCTTGGTAGATCGCTTCAGGAAACACATTACCATGATGAAATCTGTTATAATAATTCCCCTTCACAGGTTCTTATCGTGAACGGATAAAAAATGAGAACAGCTCCGATTATTTTTAACTATGACTACAAGTACTACATATAAACAGGGCATCAAGTAAAATACAGAGTGTTGTTTTGGGTCGGGGTGTGTGATATGATCAGTTAATCAAGATATACAAATCAGTTCTTTATTTGTTTGTTTATGCAGATTGTTTATAGCCTTGCCTTTTTGTCCATCTATTTGTTTATAAAAGTAAATTTAAAAAGTATTATTTTTCAGAGTCATCTTTTCCTGCAATTACTCCTGTGCACGAAAGGACTAACAATAAAAGACATAATTTTTAAGGAAACGACAATTTGTGAAAAGTTAACAGTTGAAGCAGAACTTTCAGATGTTGAATCGTTGGAAACGCCTTTGGAAATATCGGCAGCACCAAACATGATTGATTGTGATTTACTCCAAAAAGTCATTGGTAGCATATTCCAACACAAAAACAAAGACAGCCAAAACAATTACTGCACATGGTAATTTTAAAAATCATTTATTTTTTAGAAATTTTATTTATTTTACATTTTTTAATTGATTTTTTGTTTGTTGGTATAGCGCTTAACGTAGCGTTCAGCAATATTTCGGCTATATCGTGACGGGAAGTTTCAATATTGGAGATAGCTTCGTATAACCCGGGCAATCACCGACCTGCGGCTAGTAACTGACAAACTCTCTCACACTTCGGTGCTAGATGAACACACTCAGTCTAGTCATTTTTCAGCAAATGCCCGAGGCGAGGTTCTAACCTTTCACTGTAGTTCAGGATAACGCACTAGATCACTTGAATATTTGTTATTTAGCGGTAAACTTTTTTCTCTAAAAAACACTGAAACTTAAATCCGAAAATATCACATAAAACAAAATATTCATCGCACCGAGATAAAACAATCTATATATATATATATATGAATTTTATTTTCGGGACCCCGGGAACTGAGATAATTATAACTAATTATTATTAGTTATTATATTCTCAGCCGGGGATAATAATTATTATATATTTAATTGGTATTTAAGTCATGATTTTGCATGATTTTGTGGTTTGTGTCAGAATTCCTTTCTTTGAACGATTTATAGACTTGTCTATCAACTGAAGGTTACCTTCATTTTAATTAAACAACGAGTTTACTGTTGTGTTTTGTTTTGTTGTGCAACTGTCCGGGCGAAAGCTGTTTAATGACTCGTAAAAATTCAGTCGTATCTGCATGTTTTTATACTAGCTTTTACATTTTACAAAGACCTCAATTTAATTATGAACACATGCACATGGGAAAATGTCAGAATAAACCTTATCAAAACAAGTACATAAATCTTGCACAGTAGGAGAGTCATGCCATGCAAAAGTAAATTTTCTCAACTATAAAGACGATAAACTTCAAATGTTTATCTTCCATCAACCATGAAATCGCTGACCAGCTGCAGACATTCATATTCTAATAGAATGCTAAAATTCCATTAAAAATTAAAATTCCTAAATCTTTAAAATTTTTGCCTTTCTGAAAAGTGTTGTAGTAAATTTTGTCAATTGATTCTTAAGTTGTGTACATTTAATATAAATCAAAGTGGTTATGGGGTAAATGTCCAAGCGACAAAAACCCGGAATGTGTGTAAAACAACCCAAGGTCACCTTGTTGATGTCATTTTCTTATCTTATGGGTAATTTTTCATTTGGGACGAAATATTCATGTTGCATTCATAAATTTTTGTTCAATGCATTCCCCGGTATAAATTATCATCATGATGTTGTTTTTTGTTTACACCAATACATTGTCTGTACTGAATTAAGAGTACTTCTGTTTTGGTGAGTCTTATTTTATGTTAAAATTGTATATTAAGATATGAAGTTGCAATTTGTGCAAAACTCAAACACTTAAGGTGTTATAGTAAATTTTTATGTGAAAGAACCTATGGTTCAGTTATTTGTGTTTTTCGCAATATATATATATATATCTATATATATATTTTTGCAACTGCAACATATTTGGTATACTAATTTATGTTTAAATAATAGAAAACTATATATATATATTGCTTTAATTGTGGGTGTCCGCATATTTCTTAATTCGTCACGCATGATTGGTTTCAATGAGGCTATTGCCACGTATTGTTTGTAGTGAGGTATTAACTCATATCAGGAATTGACTATTGCTACGTATTTTCTATACATGTGCTATTGACACCTTTGTTTATGATATTTACTAGATACTGCCAAATATTATGTTGAATCTCACACAGACGAGCTTAAACATCTGGTATTACATTATTAAGTGTTTACATCCAGTTGTTATGTTAGTATAATTGATAGTGCATATCGTTGTTAATATTCTATGCATAATTGCGTCACCTTGATACTTGATATTGTTGTGTATTCATGTGTATTTCACTGGTCACTGGGCATTTATTTTGTTTCAAATACTTATGTGCAACTTTTTTCTAGGCACATTTAGTGACATTGTGTTATTTCTTTTTCTTTTAAGTTTATCGTAGATTATGTAAATTATCAAGATAACCATGATCACGAATAAACAATAGAAAATTGCTCTCGAGTTCTCTGGCCAGTACAAAATAAACAAAACAGAAATGGAAACACAACCAGATAAAGAGAAGGAAACACGTGAAAGAGTTCCAACAGAAAAAGGTAGACTTTATAACCTTCAATTGCGACACGATGAACGTTCTCGTAACCTTAAGGCACTAGAACTTTCCAGTAATGAACTCCATAAATTATTACTTGAATCTAAGGAAATAGAAATCGTCAAACATGCTTACACTAAGTGGATAGCTATTTATGATAAAACACTTGAAATTCACGATAAATATCAACAACTTTTATTAGAAGACCATGAAAAACATATTGATGACGCCTGGTTTAAAACCAAAGTAACCAAATGTGACGAACTTAATAAAATGGTTCAGCAGTATTTTACATTAAAGCAAGTGATAAAACCACTTGAAAGAACAGATCAATATGAGGTGAAATCAGGAGTATCACAAACTAGTCGTCGGTCAAACGGTAGTAGAAAATCGGACAAAAGCTCAATGGCATCAAACCTTTCAGCAGCTAAATTTAAGGAAGAACAACGAAAAGCAGAGCTTTTAGCTAGGTCACAAGCTCTTGCCGAGAAACAGCGACTCGAAGAAGAAAAATTAAAACTCCGCATGAAAGAGGAAGAATTAGAAATAAGAACAGAATTTAATGTTAGTGATGCTAAAGTCAAGGTTATCGAAGTTCTCGAGAAGAGTATGCTTGCTGATCAAGAGACTGAAGATCAGATAAAGGATGAACAAGCAGCTAAGCCAGAAACTTTCATGCACACATTGAATCCTGATGTACCAGAATGGGTTCCAAATGAACTTAAAAGAAATGACAATAATGTGAACTCTGAGATTCAACCTTTCGCAATATGAACAATGTGATTAGTGATACAAATCACAATCAAGTCATGCCAGATCACAGGACATTAGTTTCAGACCATCAGTCGCATGAATCTTTTAATCTTTCAATTGCAAAACAACTTAACAAGCCGAAGGCAGACATAGAGGTATTCGATGGAAACCCAATGACATTCAAGTCATTTCAGAGACAGTTCGAAACTAGAATAGTTGCGAATTGTGATTCGTATGATGAAATGCTTAATTATTTGATGCAGTTCACCAGTGGAGAACCACATCGTATCGTTTGTGGATTTTCTCATTTAAATGCCAAATCAGGTTATGAAGCTACGTGGTCTGAATTCTGTGAACGCTATGGAGATTCTGACGTGATAGCTAATGCGTATGTGAAACGTGCTATTAATTGGCCGACAATTAAACCAGAAAATCCAAAAGCATTGGATGACTTTTCAATCTTTCTTCGAGAATGCCAATATGCAGTTGACAATGTGGAAGCTTCAAGGGTGCTGGAATATTCAGAAAATTTGAAACATTTAGTTTTCAAACTTCCGTTTTATATGCATGAAAAATGGCGAAACATTGTCTATGAGTTGAAGGATAAGAATCAGCATGTGACATTTTCTCATCTTGTTCAATTTGTGAGAAAAGAAGCTAGAAAAGCCAATGATCCACTATATGGAAAGGACGTCCTTGGAGCGATAAATAGAAGAACTGACATAAAACCTAATCCGTCAGCAGCGAGAGGACTCCGTAAGAACTTCTCAATTTCTGTAAATGAAAGTGATCAGAAATCAACTGCTAATGTGAATAATGCATACAAAGTTTCAGTAGCAAAAACTCCATGCTTGTTTTGTAATGGTAGAAATCATACTTTAGATGTGTGTAGAACAATTATGAAAAAAGACTTGAAAGATCGATATCAGTTTCTCAAAACCAAAGGATTATGCTTTAGCTGTTTAAAAGCTGGACATCAAAAAGGGCAACTGTCAAAACAAGACGACATGCTCTCATTGTTCGAAAACTCATCCGTCAATCTTACATGTTGAACCCACGTGGACGTTTCATTGATCCACAAGTCATAGAGGAACACCAGAATGTGCAAATGCCAGTGAAGGCTATTTCCACAGCGACGAATGCTCATACGGGGGCTGGAGTTTCAACTTGCTTAGGTCAAGCGTTGCCGATCGTACCTGTGAGGTTGAAATCTATAAATAGTGACAAATACGTTGAAACATACGCATTTCTAGATGGTGGCAGTACATCTTCGTTTTGTGCTGACGCAATACTTGAACAGTTGAATGTAGAAGGAAAAAGGACTAAGATAAATCTTCTTACTATGGGTCAGGAGAAGGTCGTTGATACTTCTGTTGCTTCGGGATTAGAAATTTGTGATTTAAATGGACAAAATGCGATATGTTTACCGCCGATTTTTACACGTCCTTCACTACCGATTGCTAGAAAAGATATTGTCAGTACAAAGGATCTTGCGAAATGGCCGCATTTACAAGATGTTCCTTTGAACAGAATAGATGCTGATGTTGGTTTGTTAATAGGCATAAATATTCCTAGAGCTATGGAACCATATGATATGATAGCTAGTGTCAACGATAGTCCCTTTGCAGTTAAAACCTTGTTAGGATGGGTTGTTAATGGACCCCTCAATGTTGAATGTGCTAATCAGTCAACAAACATGTTTACTTCCAGTACTTGTAATAGAATTCAGGCAAGTGTATTTCTTTGTCTCGACGATCAACTACGTCATTTCTTCAATCATGACTTCAGTGAAAAGGCAATTGATGATAAGCAAGAACATTCCAAACTAGATACACAGTTTTTAGATATTGCTTCTAAGTCAATCAAACTGGAAAACGGACATTATGAAATGGACTTACCGTTCCGATCTAAAAATGTTGAAATGCCGAATAATAGAAAACAAGCAGAGCAACGACTTGTTTCTCTTTCCAAACGATTTAAAAGTGATAGTGACTTTAAAGATCAGTATAGTTTATTTATGGACAAAATAATAGCGGAAGGGCATGCTACTATAGTAAAGGAATCCGATCTTTCACTCAAAAATGGCAAAATTTGGTATTTGCCTCACAATGGAGTGTTCCATCCAAAGAAGCATAAGCTACGTGTTGTATTCGACTGTGCTGCACGTTACGGAGGAACTTCCTTAAACGAGAAATTGTTACAAGGGCCAAATCTCACAAATTCTTTGATTGGAACGTTGATTAGATTTAGGCAAGATGAAATTGCTATGATGGGAGATATAGATGGAATGTTCTACCAAGTACGGGTTTCCGAAAAAGATACTGACTTTTTGAGATTTCTCTGGTGGGAAAATGGCGATTGTTCCACGATTCCGAGAGAATACAAAATGACTGTTACCCTTTTTGGTGCAACCTCATCTCCTAGTTGCGCAAATTACGCTATGTCATGTAAAGGTCGTTATAATGATGATGTTATTGATACAGTTCTTCGAAATTTTTATGTAGACGATTGTCTCAAGTCAGTGGCCTGCGAAAATGACGCTATACAACTTATTAACGACATACAGGCTTTGTTATCTGAAGGAGGTTTCCGCATTGCTAAGTGGATAAGTAACAACCGCAATGTTATTCGCTCAGTTCCACTTGAAGCTAGAGCAAAGGAAGTCATGGATTTAGACTTAGATAAAGACGATTTGCCAATTGATAGAGCGCTCGGAACTCAATGGCATGTTGATACCGACAAATTTGGTTTCAAAGTTGACAAGAAAGATAAACCGGTTACGAGAAGGGGCATATTGTCATTAGTTAGTAGTGTGTTTGATCCACTTGGGTTACTTGCACCATTTACATTCATTGGAAAACACATCTTACAGGACTTGTGCAAGACACAAATTGGATGGGATGATCGCATTCCAGATATAATGGCTCAGAAGTGGAAAAACTGGCTGAATGATTTAGAAAAGTTGTCCGCATTTCAAGTAAGCCGATGTCTGAAACCAAGTGAATTTGGATCTGTAACGTTAGGCGAGCTACACCATTTCGCGGACGCAAGTGAGATTGGTTATGGAACAGTGACATACTTGCGCATGGAAAATGAATCTGGTATGGTTCATTGTTCATTTTTATTAGGTAAATCAAGAGTTGCGCCTCTGAAACAAGTAACAGTTCCAAGACTCGAGTTGACAGCTGCTACTATTGCCGTCAAAACAAACAAAATGATTCTTAGCGAACTTGAGATACCTATTCAACAGTCATATTTCTGGACAGATAGTATGTCAGTCATAAGATACATTAGGAACTCAACGTCTAGATTCCATACATTTGTGGCCAACCGACTCAACGTTATTCACGAAGGATCGAATGTAAGTGACTGGTTTTACATAAACACTAAGCTAAATCCTGCTGATATTGCATCTAGAGGTATCAGTGCCGATAGTCTCATCAAGAAAAATTGTTTCTATGGAAACCGAAAACATGCTGGCCTATTTCGTACTTTGAAGATGTTCGAGATAGTCACGATGATTATGATCTTGAAGTGAAGCAAGTCAGTGTCAGAGCAACTGTCACAAGCGATGATTCTAATTCATTCCTTGAGAAACTTGTTAACGCTCATTCGTCTTGGTATTCATTGAAACGCTGTGTCGTATGGATTCTTAGAGTTAAAAAACAACTGCTAAGGCAAATTCGATCAAAGATAAATTCGGACAATAAACAGAAAAGTGTGAACACAAAACTGGACCAAATCACAGTTGCTGAAATGAATGAAGCCGAAATTGCGATTTTATCGATTGTTCAAAGACAGTCATACGCAGATGAAATCAAATCTTTACAGGAAATCTTTAACGTAAAGAAGAAAAGTCCAATACATACTTTAGATCCAGAATTAGATAGTAATGGTTTGATTCGGATTGGAGGTAGACTGCAACAATCTAGTTTAAATTTCAATTGCAAACATCAAATTATTCTGCCAAAGGGTCATAGTGTGTCTACCCTGATACTTAGACATATTCACGAAGTTGTTGGTCATTCAGGAAGAAATCATATGTTGGCACATTTACGACAGCGGTTTTGGATAGTGAACGCACCGTCTGCGATTAGAAACTTAATAGCTAAATGTGTCACATGCAGAAGATTAAATTCCAACGTTGGAGAACAGAAAATGGCCGAGTTGCCAGAGGACCGGTTAGTGCCAAATGAACCGCCCTTTACTAGAGTAGGCGTGGATTACTTTGGACCATTTGAAGTCAAAGTGAAACGAAGTCATGTAAAACGATATGGTGTTATATTCACCTGCCTAGCAAGTAGGGCGATACACATTGAGGTGGCATACTCTCTTGATACAGACTCGTACATAAATGCGCTACGTCGATTCATTTCTCGTAGAGGGCAAGTACAAAAAATAAGATCAGATAACGGTTCGAACTTTATTGGTAGTGAGCGCGAATTAGCTACTTGTATTAGTGAATGGAATTTAACACAGATTCAGAATTCAATCCTTCAACGGAACATAGACTGAAAATTTAATCCACCAGCCGGATCACATCATGGAGGTGTATGGGAACGATTGATTAGGTCGATTCGTAAAGTGATGAATAGCGTTTTGAGACAGCAAACTCTTGATGACGAAGGACTACAAACTCTTATGTGCGAGGTTGAATTTATTCTGAACAGTAGGCCAATTACAAGAAACACTGATTCACATCGTGATCTTGAACCACTAACACCAAATCACTTACTCACTATGAAACAAATCCCAAATTTTCCGCCTGGTTTGTTTGTTAAAAGTGATACATATGGAAGGCGACGTTGGAGACAAATTCAGTATATGGCAAATTTATTTTGGCACCGTTGGATTCGTGAATATTTGCCACTGCTTCAGGAACGTCATAAGTGGACTGTTACTAGGCGTAATTTTCAAGAAGGAGATGCTGTTTTAATAGTGGATTTAAACGCACAAAGAAACTCATGGCCTATGGGTATTATTCAGCAGACTATTCCAAGTCGAAATGGTCTTGTACGACAAGCTATGGTCAGAACGTCAACCAATGTGCTCAAAAGACCCATTGACAAACTGTGTTTACTTTTAGAGTGTGATGAATAAAGCTTAATCAGGTTTCAAATACTGTATTGGTAATGAGAGACTTTTTGCTTTTTTGTGTTTGATTGATTGATATTTTGTTCCTGTTTATAATTGCTCGTTTTTAAAAGATGCCTCGCAATTAGGAGGCTGGGATGTTGATGTCATTTTCTTATCTTATGGGTAATTTTTCATTTGGGACGAAATATTCATGTTGCATTCATAAATTTTTGTTCAATGCATTCCCCGGTATAAATTATCATCATGATGTTGTTTTTTGTTTACACCAATACATTGTCTGTACTGAATTAAGAGAGAATACTTCTGTTTTGGTGAGTCTTATTTTATGTTAAAATTGTATATTCAGATATGAAGTTGCAATTTGTGCAAAACTCAAACACTTAAGGTGTTATAGTAAATTTTTATGTGAAAGAACCTATGGTTCAGTTATTTGTGTTTTTCGCAATATATATATATATCTATATATATACATTTTTGCAACTTCAACATATTTGGTATACTAATTTATGTTTAAATAATAGAAAACTATATATATATATATATATATATTGCTTTAATTGTGGTTGTCCGCATATTTCTTAATTCGTCACGCATGATTGGTTTCAATGAGGCTATTGCCACGTATTGTTTGTAGTGCGGTATTAACTCATATCAGGAATTGACTATTGCTACGTATTTTCTATACATGTGCTATTGACACCTTTTGTTTATGATATTTACTAGATATTGCCAAATATTATGTTGAATCTCACACAGACGAGCTTAAACATCTGGTATTACATTATTAAGTGTTTACATCCAGTTGTTATGTTAGTATAATTGATAGTACATATCGTTGTTAATATTCTATGCATAATTGCGTCACCTTGATACTTGATATTGTTGTGTATTCATGTGTATTTCACTGGTCACTGGGCATTTATGTTGTTTCAAATACTTATGTGCAACTTTTTTCTAGGCACATTTAGTGATATTGTGTTATTTCTTTTTCTTTTCAGTTTATCGTAGATAATGTAAATTATCAAGATAACCATGATCACGAATAAACAATAGAAAATTGCTCTCGAGTTCTCTGGCCAGTACACACCTAGTGGTCTTCAATGAATGGTTGAGATACACCACACCTAGAGGCGAGCTGCAGTTGACCCCAGAAAAAAGTGTATAAGGGTTCAGCGAAATGGACGCTAGACTAAACTCGTTAAACATTTAAAACCAAAATATTAAAAAATAGACAAGACAAGCAAAGGCTAGAAGTTCCTGACTTGGGACAGGCACAAAAACTGCGGCGGGGTTGAACCAGTTTTATGGGATCCCAACCCTCCCCCACCTTGCTAGCCATAATGCAAAAACTAATACACTGTAATACAAACAGTAAAACTCAGTCAAAAAGCAGTCTGAGTCTGTATATGAAAACCAGGCAACTAAAGAACATAATAAAATGACAATTAACGATAAAATTCACATAAGACTACTAGCAGTTACTGACATGCCAGCTCGATACCGCAAATTAACTGATGAAAGACTATGTCTTTATCATACAGAAACTCCACCACCGTCCCTCCCGTGAGGGGTTTAGCACAATGGTATCAAAAATTGTACGTAAACAGCATAATCCGTGTCATGCCAAATACGGGTTTACAGGAAGAACAAAATTTATCATTTGAGTTAATACCTATGTAAGGACCCTATTAAAGAATCTATATTTTTACAAAAGCTCATTTTAGGTAGAAATATAAATAGGGAAACAATGCATAGCGCTCCATACATCGGTTTCTATTTTTATATCGATACAATGGGAAACCCCAAAAATCGGAGAGGACCTCGTAAGTACGATTTACTTTTGTCCTATCCGTTTTGTTTTTGAACAAATAAAATATGTTTAAACTAACGCCAAAAATTGACGTATTCAATATGGCTAATACAAAAATAACTACAAATTACACTCTTTGGAGTCTTATTGCAAAATTGTATTACATTTTGAAAGAAAAGTGTTCATTTTATTAACAAACAAGATATAAAAGTCAGGTAAGTTGATTTGAAATTTAAATGAACTGAAAACTATAAGTATGTCGATACAATCAGACACCTGGCTACTTATTAGAACTATGAATTCTGAATTATGAAGTGAGAAATAAACACAAAAACGATTAAAAGCACTGAGGTATAAAAGTTCATTGATCATGAAACACATTAATTTTTTTAAAAATTAAATACAATAATTGATTTTTAAGATAATTTATTAGTTAAAAATGAATAAAAACGAATTCTTCATAAATTATCAACAACCTGTCCTGGAACAAAAATAATGTTAATTTACCTATTACACATGAATAATTGCTAGATAAACAAGTCAACAGGTGCATAAAATAAGTTGGCTAAATGGGAATACCTGAATTTTTAAAAGTTGGATAAATGGGAATACCTGAATTTTTAAAAGTTGGATAAATGGGAATACCTGAATTTTTAAAAGTTGGATAAATGGGAAGACACCTTTTTTTACAAGAATTTCTATGACATAGAACTCACATATCTTTGGTTTAAATGGTAACACGTGTCATAGTGAAATTAAAACTAGAATATAATCTTCCATCTGGTTCCTTATGATATCCATTTTGTCCAAGTATTTCACTATTTTCAAAATCACTTCCATCAGAAGACATATTGCTTTTAATATTACATTTACTTATCAGCTTTGTTAAAAAAAATTAATCTACAATACAAAGTGCTTTTGTGTTGAAGAACACATCAAAGCTTTAAATTATATGTTTAAATTTCAAAATTTTCTAAACCCTAAGGTTCTGCCTACCCCAGACATAGGTTGATTTTAGTCATAAGTTGTTTTCCCAGTTCGGTAATTTTGGTATTATTGTTCAATGCTCTTCATAATCAGGATACAGTGTTTGGCTATTTCAATATTTTGGATAGAGCGCCTCTGAGGAGTCTTGGATAGACGAAACGCGCGTCAGGCGTAGCAAAATTTATTGTCTGGAACTTTGTTGTATTTTATCTGCAACGATTTCCACTGATGTATTATATATTTGTACTGACTCATTCCAATGTGTCAACCAATTTGGTAAGGTCGAAATGTCGCTCAATATCAATATGTAATACGATCAAAGGAAGTATTCAGACAGATCACACAAAAGAACAAGATGTGCCATAATTATCAACGTCTTAACTCGTTCCCCCGCATTATCCTTAGCATTATTAAGAAAAATTATTGGACCTGATACGCGTGTGCATAAGAGTAGTACAAATGATTGCACTCGTTACGCGTGTCCCTTGGAGTTATTATATTTTGTATTTATTTCAAAATATCGCACGACACAAAAAGCACACCAGGAGCTAAATACACATAAGACTTCGTACCATAGTTGACTGCGCCTACTTGATGTTAAAATCAATGTGGAGCTTAATTAGGGTCCCTGAAACTAATTAATAAAAAAGGGCTCAAAGTTTCATGTGCCCGCGATAGGTTGTGTCCCTGATTTCATATCCTATAGCAGAATACCAGCCACGGGATACCTGGGGTGTAAATATTTTCAATTCAAAATCGGAATAAGCCGCCGTCCGGATACGGAAGGAAAAGCCTTGGACGCACCCCCCCCCTTTTTGGCATAAATCGGGGGAAATATTAAGAATATCCCTCTTTTCCCTCCAAAAGCTACCGAGGTATAGAATCCTACGCATTTTGTGAACCGTTTTTGTTTTGAAAATGGCATAGAGGTGAAATCAATAATTTGATTGGATGTACCGCTTCAATGAAATTCTGATTTTTAGCGAAACCTCTAGAATGAACATACCTGAAATTGCGAAGTATTTTCTAATAAAATAACATTCCTTTCAGCACAATTTAGTGTAACCGTTCTTACCTAGAGAACTGCGATGTCAACACAGTTTATTTTTAGAATAAATACTGCGAAGAAGCAAGTTCAAAATTTTCAATTTTGTTCACGTCACGTGATACTCGATAACATATATATATATATATATATATATATATATATATATATATATATATATATATATATATATATATATATGTGTGTTTATATATATTAAGAACTGGCCTCAAAATTTTTACATATGAAATGTATTAAAAACTTGCCAGTTGACACTGTTGTACATTGTATATATGCTAAAGTCGCTAAGAACCAAAAAAAAATCAATAATAAATTATTTAATTTTGTTATTTAAAGTTATAGTTATTACATAATATTGCGATATTTTAAAGGAATTTACGAACTACATGTATTAAAGAACGCTAATCTTTCAATACGGGGAATAGTTATTAGGAACAATTTGGTTATTTGGTGTGTTAAAATTTTCATCTATATAAATCAAAAGAAAACAGGGAATGTGTCAAAGAGACAACGACTACTCCAGGAGGAACAAAACAACATATAGACCACCCTCGAACGGCGAGTTGCAGTCGCACTCTTGTGAAGACTTATAATGGCTTCTTCAGAATGTAAAATAATTCAGAGCAATGGACGCCAGACTAAGCTAAAAAGTGCAATAGCTGTATTGTAGTTTACATTTTTAGTGACAATTTTGTGTTTTCTCAGCTTATGTTGAACACCTATGGATTGTCTTAATTTTTTTTTAATTTATCATGGAGGCGTCATTGCCTATTGCAAATATAATCCATGTTTTCATTCTCAGTCAATACTCTTTTCCCCATATTTTTCATGTCTACTGTCTGTTTTAATTGCATCTACGGAATCACCAACTGGTGGGAAATTACTAAACGCTATGAACAAAGCAAAATGCCACAAAAAGCGAGACTTGGCTATTTAGAAGTTCCTTTATATGATCATTCTATCATATAGTTTGGTAGTTGATTCCTTTCGTCCGTTATAATTTACACTGCCTTGTTTTTAATTGGATTTTCGGAAACATATACATGGAATGGAAACGGGAAATGTGTCAAAGAGACCACTAGTCATGCCATCGTCGGAAACCCACGGATACGCTTAATCAACCTTGAGTTTCCGACGGTGGAATGAGGTGACGAAGCGTTATCAGCCGTGGGTCTCCGACGATGCGAGTCCTGCCGGATAAAAACAAAACAGAACAAGACCAAACATGAATCATCAATGAACGGCGAGTTGAGCTGGCATTCCGATGAACACTTATATTGTGAGGTGAATGCCAACAGGTTTGTACCTTAACGAGTACATTTCTGCAAACACTTGCATGTGAAATACCAGATCGTATAGGTAGTATACAGATTGATTCATATTTGACAATGGTGCCTGGATAACGGTGGATGAAAATAAGAAACTTGAACTCTACTTATATTAGGCCTATAATATTATATACGTTGAAATTCATGTTTGGTATTTTAATCCACGTAGAAAATGTTTTATAATAGTTATGCTTGACTTTTTTCATCTATTGTCATAGTTTTAAAAAACTTATATACATGTAAACGCATTCCCTCCTTTTGTTTATTCAACTTAAATTAATTGAACAACGAATTATTTTTGAGGGGGATAATTTTATAAGCTTCACGTCATGTTCTCCAAACATCGATGATCTTGAAGAAAGGAAGAATGCATTAAATTAATAATTTTGAGGAAGACAAGCATCTTCGATTACGTCATATGTGTTTGCTCTTGCGATATTGGAAATAAGTAACGCACTCATACACCCTGAACTACTTTCGCAATCTATGTGCGACCAGGAAAAACTAATTAGATGTCATTTAATATGTTTTAATCGAATTTTTGAAAGTTCATGAGACAAATTTTGATGTTGCTATGAGCAGATGAAGGTTACCATGTGTATGTGTTTCCTCCAAATGGAATTAAAAATTAGCTTGAGCATTTAAAATGCCAAATTAGAATTATCAAATTCCAATGCGAACATTCAAATCGTCGAACGGAAACAACCGAATAAACAAGTTCGTTTTAGACATTTTCAATGTATGGTCTAGGGTTTACGAAATTGTATACTATAGACATTTGTGTAAGAGAAAAAAATATAAAATACTTGTGTCAAGTTGTTTTGACTGGACATATTTAATTCTCATTTTTATTAGTGCATTCGATTCGAATCAAACACAAGGACGAATACTATTAATATAATTATTGCATTAAACCACAAGGGGTTAAGCAAACACACACAAAAACGGGGATATTTGTTTGTTTGTTTGTTATGGCTTAACGTCACTTTCAGCAGTATTTCACCCCGAGGGTGCTTGGGGAATAGAAATAGGCCTCAGTATCTTCTGCTGAGGGGTAAGACCACCACAAAAAGGAGCGACTTTCGAATACGACGTAAAATGGAGGCCCTGTGTACTTGAAACGCCACGCTTGTGCACGTTTAAGATCCCATCGGCAGAGTTCGTTAAGAGTAGGGCATCTTGCCGCTACAATGGGTAAATTGAACAAGGGGGTCCTTTCTGTCCAAATATTCGTGTGGCAGTCACAATTTAATTCCCTGTTTACCTATTGTATGGTCCTTCGTAGTTTTATACCTTTTTTCTTCTCTTCGCACTTTTGCTCTGCTGGCATCTGTTGTTTTGATGGTGTAATGTTTTCCCGTCCTGATTATGACCTAACTGTTGACAGGACGTTAAACAGGCAACAATTAATCAATCAATCTTCACTTTTTTGGCTTTTCGCCAAACATTACATGTGTAACCGTAATTTTATGGGGCGTAGGGACTAAGAAGTTGCTCATGTGTTTCTCAAGCACGGCCGCTTTGCTTATGGTACATTTAAACAAATATCTCATAATTTCAAATAGTTTTTTCCAGTAATATGGTTTTCTCTAAGGTCTCCTGCTTCTATGGATCGAGTTTTATTGTTTCACTGTTCGTTTTATTGTGTGTTAAGTAAGTTATTACGGAGGTTGTCTAATGGGGAAGGGTTGAGTACTCAAAAGCATGTTTAACACAGCAGAAATTGTTTTGCGCCTGTCCCAATTCAGGAACATCCAGCCTCTGTAGTTTGGAGTTTTTCAAACCTGTTTGAATAATTCTATGTCATAAGCGAAGTCTGGAGTCCATTGCTGTTATTTAGTGTACATGTCATAGTGGCCAATAAACGTCTTCCTAAGAGTGCGACCTCAACCACGCCGGTCACTGAGTGATTTTATGTTGTTTTTTCTCTGTAGAGGAGTCGTTGTCCCTTTAACACATTCCTCGTTTCTATTCTATTTACATTCGATTTTATCAATAAAATAGTTTAGATGGTGACACAATAAACATGACAAAATGCATGGGAATAAATTTTTCGCCTACCCGTGATTCCGTCATCCGAAAATATTTTTTCAAACCGAAACCTGATTATGATGCATTAAAAAAAACAAACAGAAAGCAGTTTGTTTTCCATGAAAGTTTTTCATCCTTCTTCAGAAAAATACGTTAAACAAGACGTTGTAATACACAAAATGCGTTATTTTTTCCCCACCTAAGGACATAAACTGCTATTTGCAGTGGCCTGGGAGCTTTGACTATATCAAAAGGTTTTCAGAATATTTCCAAACACACACACACACACACACACAATATTTTCAACATGGTTTTTCCCATTTATATTCAGGTCCATCTGAACATACTTTTATAGAGAAAGCAAATGTTATTTTTTCAATTCTTAGTAAAAGCCGTCATGTTTTTCATTGATCAAAAATCCAACGAAAGTCTTTGCAATCCATCATGTAATTCATCAGGAGATTCTAAAAATAATACACCGAAAATTGAGAAAAAAAACAAAAAAAAAATCTACATCATATGCCATCCAATTTTGTCAACATATCTTTTAAACATATATCTTAATAACAAAATAAATACTTCTTACACATGCATATAAGGTAATGACAATAGCTTACATGGACATTTGTTCTAATTGATGGAAAAGAGATGTATGGTGAACAAGTTCATTATTCGTACATTGAAATAAAATCAAAATTAATAAAGTGTTTTTATTGTTGCTCTTAATCATGGAATTGGTTTACTAAAAGACTGAAGGTTTTGTTACATATGAAGTTGACGTTTACATTAAATCAAAATTTTGAAGAAATCCTTCAAATTAAATGGAGTACTCCGACACTTATGTAATCTAGGGTGTGCATACCATTAGATCCTAACAGCTAACATTAAATGTATTACATATTAATCACGAAACAGCATGCAGCATGTGAACATTATTTTTAGAAAAATCAAGGTTGCAATTTCCATTTAAATACATTATAACACTGGAACAACTATAATACAAAAATAAAAAATAAAATTTAAATTTCTTTAAATTAAACTGACATAATGGGTGCAGATTTCCTGAGGAGACAAACTATAAACAAGATTTTTACACTTTTTTATAGAAATTCTTTCAATAACACAACTGTAAATTAAAAGAATTTGTCAAAAGCTTCTTTACATTCATGGAAAGACAGATTACATCAGCAATCAAAATATTTATCTGAAATCGACCATAACATTGCAGAAAAACGGTCATTCGTATAAAACCGAATTACTTATTGTTTTACATCCATGGTCAAGATTAATGCATTACCAATTAATAACATTAGAGGCATGACAATTATGCTTGCCCTAATATGAATCAAAGAACTATGAATATTATAAAATTTAATCAGAAAATATATTGCTAACATTCAGAATTTACTGCATATAAATAACTTGCTCTGAAAATTCTGAGGATAATGTAATAATATGAGATAAAATTTGTCACCGAATGAAAGACAACTTCCTTACACCAGAAAATTGTACCATTTGTTTTATTTTTTTTAAATTGTGTTCTATGTACACCTTTTGGTAAACTGGGGGCAACGCCAACTTTAAAACGTAATTTCTTAATCTGCTGATTCGATCGCATCAGTTTTATCAACATTGAGGACAATTATTTTAATACGTTCACACATAATTTTTCTCTTCGACAGAAATGATATTTTTAATAAGAATATGCGTTGGACTGATAATTGCTTTATAATTACTGTGCCTAATAATATAGGATTATTGCATGAATATTGGTAAATATTGTCTATATAGTATTTATAAGATTAATTTTGTTTTATTATGTTGATTTTATTCTGTATGAACAGTCGTTTTTGTACACAGAGTATACAGTTGCCGCTAAAAACACCAATCCAATAACACCAAAATACCCACCATAAACCATGAACTGAAATAAAAGAATGACAAGTTTGTATTGATACAATATTTTAATACGCAACAACTGTAACGTGTTTATACAGAATGGCTGAGATAATACAGAAGAAACTCAAATAAATATACCATACATGTACATTGCCGGAAAATATAAAATTTATTTGTACGAGCCTAAGAAACTTGTAAAAATGCGAGGCTCTGTCGAGTACAAATGAATTTTTTTTCTGGCAATGTATATGTATAGTTTTTACTCTGCAAATATAATAAAACTGTTAATTTTGTTGATAAAAGCTCAGTTTAATCAAGTTTTAACAACCGAACAACCAAAGCGCCGGATTATAGCGTCACTTGTTTAGCGCTCTTTTAATGACGTTGTAATCATTGAAATTGTGACACGAATGATTGGGGCGTGGCTACATGCTTTATTAAGTGAGTGACCAAAATAACACAATGATTTATTTAATCCCCTTTAATACTACCGAAAATATATCGATTGTAGGATAAATATAAAAGCATGCCAAATTTAAATTAGTAACTAGAAAATAAAGATGATATTTTTTATTAAAAAGGGGGGATACTTCAAGACCTCCACGCACAATATAGTAGTAAATACAGAATAAAAATGATAAATATGATTAAGGCTTTCTATTTGAAAAAGAGAAAATCTATTTTATTCTCTTTTTTTAATGTTAACTATGTAATAGATGTTTACTCTTGTGGTAATTTTTTAAAATAAAATATACTGAGAATACTAAAACAATATAGCAAACTGTATTCAAAACATTCAATGCTGGTTTACTTATATAGCTATATTTACATTTAAGTGGGGAAAAATCCCCACATTACATTTACATTGATATATCAGCTTTGTTACCCAAAAGCGTATCCTACACGCAAGACAAGTGGGGAAAAATCCCCACTTCATGTTTTCGATGAAAAGTAAACTTAATTGTTATCAAAGTTCCACAGGACAAGCAAGACAAGTGGGGAAAAATCCCCACTTCGTGTATTCGATGAAAAGTAAAATTAATTGTTATCAGAGTTCCACAGGACAAGCAAGACAAGTGGGGAAAAATCCCCACTTCGTGTTTTCGATGAAAAGTAAAATTAACTGTTATCAGAGTTACACGGGCGCATTTATCTATACTGCAGCGGGGAAAATTCCTCATCGAATTGTAAAATGTTTTTATCTATACCTTGATGCAAAGTAACATTCAGTGTATGAAAAAAATTCATACCTAATGGTGCATGTATTATGAATTTACCATTATCACCACATCATTGTAGTGGGTGAAATTTTTGTTTAATATAGAAATAGAACTGAAACGGGGAATGTACCAAAGAAACAACAACTACTCCAGGAAGAACAAAATTACAAGACCACCCACGAGTGTTTATCAACACTCTTGGTAAGACATGTATTGGTCGATACAACATGTACACTATTTCAGAGCAATAGACGCCAGATCCATTTTATGACCCAAAAATGTTAAAAAAATCACTGGCCTACAGAGGCGCAGGCGGGTTAACATGTTTTTTTTCTAGCGCTCGTCCCTCCTCCACCTTCATACCTACATAATAACTAAATACACAATAAACCAAACAGCAAATATACAATAATTGCACATTGCCGCAAAATATAATTTATTGTTTATTGTTACGAGCTTTAGAAACAGTAAAAAATCTCTTTCAGAGCGAGTACAAATGAATTACCGGTATATATTTTTTCGGCAATGTACATGTATTGTTTTAATCATGCAATTAATTCAAAGTTGCATAATTACGTTCATGTTGCGGAAAACTAAAATCTCATGAATTTTGAAATCTTTCCACGGACGCGGACATATTAGGAAGCACCCCTAAATTGGATACCTGTTCTTCATTTTGCAGTTGCTCTAAATGCGAAGCGTAACCAGGAGGCTATATTATGCTTATATTTCTAGTCATTGTACATGTATAACCATTTGTTCTACAATATGTTTTAACTTGTTGTATTCACATTCCCCTGTTGGGGACTTTGAGAAATAAAAACTTTAAACTTCAAACTAGATGAATATTATTACAAAATTATTTTCGAGAGCCTTTATTTGTCTACTATTGCGGTCATTGCTGGATAAAACCAGGTCAAAAAAACCTTATGTCCTTAGTGAAAACCAGGTAACTAAAAGAACATACTACAATATACTATCAGTAGTTGAAAAGTTAAAAATCACTAAGGTCTGCTAACCGTTACTGAAATGTCAGCTCCGAACCGAACTTCAATTAAACCAAGAAAGAGATTGTATGAGGATCAAACAAAAGGTTTAGCTCTGATAATGTCAACAGTTATACGAGAGGTGCATAACCCATGTCATGAACATGTTTGGTAAATGTCTTGTCTTACAAGTCTTAAATGCGTGTCAATTGATGTGACAATTTAGGAAACACTAATGTCAATTTAATGGTTTATTATAATTTATTAGTAGTAACTGAAAACAAATTGCATTTGAAAGCTTCTTTATTTCTACTAAGGGGAATAACAATGCGCCATTCGGTTCTGAAAAAATCCATAAAGATAACGATTCAATGCACAACAGTAATTTTAAACAGCCGGCGCTTTAGAATTCACCATGAAACTCACCGACATCCTGTAGTAAACTCCAAGAACACTGAGAAACAGACATAATAACAACAAAAATATATTAATTTAAGTTACAAAACTTTCATTATCATTTGAACAATGAGTTGTTTCTCACAAAGCATCTTTTATTCACCAACAATGAAAGTCGTGACCACAGTCTAACATTACAGAAATGCTGATACGAGATGAACATTTCAGCTTTTCACCACTGATGAGTTCTTAATGTGTTTTAACTTTTTTTTAAGAATTCATTACAATATATTGTACCTCTTGTCATAACAACACTGTGTATTTCATAGCAAAAAAAACTATCACAGCTTAGCCTTAATTTAGAAATGAAGATGAACCTAAGCAGTTCCAATGATTAATAATCATAACAGTGATTGGACAAAGATTTACAATATTCGACATTAATTGGCATTAATAAAAGACAAAATATTATGCTTTCAATTCCTAGTTCTTCAAAATTACTTTCAGCAATTATACTTGCATAGAAATGATTTAGGGAAATCCACAATTAATAGAGGAATAATATAGAAAAAAAGTAAATAATAGTAATGCGAAAAAATGCTACTAAACAATCGCTTTTATATAGTATAATCCTCCATTTACAGTGTTTATCCAGATCCAAATTCACAACATCTCATTGATTCTTGTGGAACCCGTTCTCCTAGTTGATTTTGTTTTCATGGCTTTGTTTTATCTACAATAAAGTTACACATTTTACTGCTATAAACCCACAACATCTAACTATCATTAAAATAATGACCCCATAGTAATATTATACTCGTTTATTACACTTAATAAACGCATAATCGGTTTTTTTGTAAATGCCATGTATAAACTTGCAGGCATTATAAAGTGCATTTTATGGGAAAAGTTCTGCCTCAATTTTGTTTATTAACAAATTATTAAAAATTTAGAACAATCTATTTACCCTAGAAGTTCCCTGTAATTGCGAGTTATGGCAAACGGCACACTCTTGTGTTCGTTTCAACGCTGTGCCGATTTTATTAAAGTTTCCCATAGTAAACAAACGGCCAATTCTGTTCTGTATTGCAAAACGATGTAGTTCCGGTCCGAAAAGTGTTTGATGGTCGAATATGTTTTTGTGAGTATTGGCATGGACCTAGAAATTTATGGATTCGCTGCTTCCTATTGTAGCCAATTATATTACAACCAAATCACGCACGACCAGACGAGATTCAGTGAGATCGCGATATTTGCTGCTTTCAACATCATCCGCTAATTTGAAAGAAAAAAATGTTGCAGTTTTCAAAGTCAAACTGATATTAAATCATATCAGTGTAAGAATCGTCCCAAAAAATGAATAAAACATCGTCCGACATCACGTATTAACATTTTGAACAGGTATTTACGTTGGCTCAAACTCTCGTTAAATCCCGATTTGATTAGCGTGATTTTAACGCGATTACGATGTTTCGAATCCATTCAGTATCGAGGCACATGGTATTGGCAATAAATTTAAAGAAATATAATTATGTTCTTAAATGAAAAATTATAATGCATGTAATGAACATTCTCTAATTTTCTGCAAATTCATTAATATGTTTCTGAAAAGTGTTGTAAATATCAATAATCTTTCTGGAGGATTTGTTGTTCTCGAAATGCGGTTGGTCAAAATTCGATATACATAGCAGCAAATTGCACTAAAATTCATGAACCAAAAATTATTCTTATTTCTTTTTATTCATATCATTCCATATAAATTAATTTGATGCAGTTGAAACGTCAAAAACAAGAGGAGCTCCCGTGGGTTTTTTAATGATGTCACCGTAAACAACATTGAGCGACTGGTTATGAGAAATTGGCTTCCACTTTTCAATCGTTTTAAAAATTAGAGAAAAGGCTTTAAGTTAATTCTTACAATATAACTCGTGGATTAACGGATTTATCCAATCTCGATAGTTAAATTACACAATTTTAATTAAGAAATAGTTCTTAACCGCGCTTATATCATTTTGCAGTATAAATAGACCGCCAATGTGTCGTCTGTTTACTACGGGAAACTGCCTATCACTATGGATACCACTGGGAATCGAAGACAAACACACGATTGTTCTGTATGTCACAACTAAACGCAAGTGGGATTATTTGACCCGCAATTCACGAAAACTCTTTAGGGTTGGTAGATTTTTTTACCTTCCTTAGAGCAAAGTTTCATCAAATTCCATGAAGCGGTGTAGGAGTAGTTGTGCTTGAAAAGGAATGTGGATAGACGGAAGGGCACGGTGATTCCTATACCCCTACCACAAAATACAAACAAGCAACCAAAACAAGTTTGATGTGGGGTTGACTGAATTTACACTTCAACCGTGTGAGGCCTTCCTGGCAAACAGGTTAAACACCCCCTAGTAGTAGAATGTACATTGGCTTGAGAGAGACTAGTGTTATAGTTCATCTATGGAATTAAAAAAAAACACACAATGAAAATATGTTATATCTCTTATGTGCACAAACGTTTGTTAATTGACATAATCATTATGTTTCTGAGATATACACATCTGGACGACTGTGGGGTGTGTGTAAAACACAATACGGAGATACGAAATACCAGATACGAGACAATAATATTGATCATTTCAGTATTTATAAAAAACAATTCTTTTCGATGAATAACTTTGTTTTTTACATGTATAAATATAAGTTAATGATTTTGGCAGTAATCGTATGGGAATGAGGAGATTCTATGTAATTTGATATCAGTTTATGCCTCATAAATCTTATGGTGCTAAGGAGAATTTTACAGTTGCAATGGTCATTTGATGTTATCAGGGCAAAGTGAACAGATATAAGAATAGAATAAACTTGTTAACAGCCCCGATATACAGATTTAGCTGCATTTTTTGAATCGTTAATTCACCTCAAAAGGTGAATACAGGCCTGCGTGCACTACCATTTCAAACATTTCATTTGAGAAGTATATGATTGACAACACCATTTATATGTTCTAAATAATTGGATGATTTTTATTAATAAAATTGCACATTAGTTTGTTATAATTGTGATGGCGAATAGGAAAGGCCAATCTAGATCTTCATGAAAAATGTCCTTTGTTTTTCAATTATGGTTTTACATTGACTGTTATTTATGACTTTGCATTTCATATATGAGAAACCCATAAGATTGTTTTATCAATGGTTTTACATCTGTCATTCTTGATCGTTCAAAAAACTTATGGGGTAACATGTAATGGTATTTCATAAAGTGACCTAGAACCATAACAGGCTGGAAAATTTTATTTGAATTTTATTTAGTGATGAGTGATTTACAAGTTTCAATCTATTTGAAACATTAACCTCACAATCCTTAATGACATTTTCAGTTTTTATGCCGTTTGGTACTATATATAAAGGATAGATGAAAACAGTGACATATTTAGGAATCATCACAATATTGAAAATGTGTTTAATTGTATGCTGATAATAATTACAAATACATAAAATCAAATTTTACTTTTATTTATGTTTTATATTATTGTATTGTATCTCGTACCTCCGTATTGCGTTAACAGACCCCCCCCCCCCCGACTTGTGGAATATTACTTAGGTATGTAGTTGAATAATGGGTTAAATTTTATTTTGGCATTTTTTTTTGGGGGGGGCAAATTTAAGCATAAATTCATATGCCATTCGTTCCCAAAATACCTACATTCGATATAATACAGTTTATTTTAAATCATATCCCGTTAGATAATTTGCAGCAATTGAAATAATATGTAGTGTTTCAAAGGAAATTACCACTAGCTCTATTATTAGTATATGAATGTCTGCAGCTGGTCAGCGATTTCATGGTTGATGGAAGATAAACATTTGAAGTTTATCGTCTTTATAGTTGAGAAAATTTACTTTTGCATGGCATGACTCTCCTACTGTGCAAGATTTATGTACTTGTTTTGATAAGGTTTATTCTGACATTTTCCCATGTGCATGTGTTCATAATTAAATTGAGGTCTTTGTAAAATGTAAAAGCTAGTATAAAAACATGCAGATACGGCTGAATTTTTACGAGTCATTAAACAGCTTTCACCCGGACAGTTGCACAACAAAACAAAACACAACAGTAAACTCGTTATTTAATTAAAATGAAGGTAACCTTCAGTTGATAGACTAGTCTATAAATCGTTCAAAGAAAGGAATTCTGACACAAACCACAAAATCATGCAAAATCATGACTTAAATACCAATTAAATATATAATAATTATTATCCCCGGCTGAGAATATAATAACTAATAATAATTAGTTATAATTATCTCAGTTCCCGGGGTCCCGAAAATAAAATTCATATATATATATATATATATATATATATATATATATATATATATATAGATTGTTTTATCTCGGTGCGATGAATATTTTGTTTTATGTGATATTTTCGGATTTAAGTTTCAGTGTTTTTTAGAGAAAAAAGTTTACCGCTAAATAACAAATATTCAAGTGATCTAGTGCGTTATCCTGAACTACAGTGAAAGGTTAGAACCTCGCCTCGGGCATTTGCTGAAAAATGACTAGACTGAGTGTGTTCATCTAGCACCGAAGTGTGAGAGAGTTTGTCAGTTACTAGCCGCAGGTCGGTGATTGCCCGGGTTATACGAAGCTATCTCCAATATTGAAACTTCCCGTCACGATATAGCCGAAATATTGCTGAAAGCTACGTTAAGCGCTATACCAACAAACAAAAAATCAATTAAAAAATGTAAAATAAATAAAATTTCTAAAAAATAAATGATTTTTAAAATTACCATGTGCAGTAATTGTTTTGGCTGTCTTTGTTTTTGTGTTGGAATATGCTACCGATGACTTTTTGGAGTAAATCACAATCAATCATGTTTGGTGCTGCCGATATTTCCAATGGCGTTTCCAACGATTCAACATCTGAAAGTTCTGCTTCAACTGTTAACTTTTCACAAATTGTCGTTTCCTTAAAAATTGTGTCTTTTATTGTTAGTCCTTTCGTGCACAGGAGTAATTGCAGGAAAAGATGACTCTGAAAAATAATACTTTTTAAATTTACTTTTATAAACAAATAGATGGACAAAAAGGCAAGGCTATAAACAATCTGCATAAACAAACAAATAAAGAACTGATTTGTATATCTTGATTAACTGATCATATCACACACCCCGACCCAAAACAACACTCTGTATTTTACTTGATGCCCTGTTTATATGTAGTACTTGTAGTCATAGTTAAAAATAATCGGAGCTGTTCTCATTTTCTATCCGTTCACGATAAGAACCTGTGAAGGGGAATTATTATAACAGATTTCATCATGGTAATGTGTTTCCTGAAGCGATCTACCAAGCAAATTTACAAGCGTTTCATTTTTCAAACGGAAATTAGTAGTAAGTTACTTCATCTAATAAAGAATTCCCAAATCATCAACTGATTTTTATTATGAGTCTCGCATTGAATCATTATTTATCGGTACCATTGACAAAAAAAAACAACAAACTTCACCTCGCCTACGGCAAACCAAAACTATCTCACATCATTCCAATAAACCGCCATGTTATTTCTGCCCTATAAAATTCGGCTGTGATGCATGAGCGACATATGCAGACACAACTTTTTGTAGAATAAATTACACAACATGGAAATACATAATAACATTTAATTTTAAACATTATATAGTTCTGTAAGCTTCCGTAGAGAACTAATTTTAAAATTAAAATTAAAATTTTAGACAATTATTTCTCAAGCTAAGGTTGGGCACAGTTCAAATAAAGACGGAATATTCGTACAACATATGCCAATCCACTAGGACATGTACTTCAGCCTGCACCACCCCACAAATTACAAGGCTAGAAAAACATTTTGACCTATCAATATTGATAAAACAAGATTTATCTGTGAGCTAATTCCCACTGGTGATACCAACCCTGTTACCAAATTCTGTTTTCTAAAATATTGTTACCATAATTGATTATCCCATAACATTCGACGAAAAATTTCATCTATGTCGATTGTGTGTAAAAACCTAAGTGTGCGTCAAACAGGAAGTAGATGATCTAGGAGCATAAAATCGCCATACACAATAAGGGACTATAGGATAAAGCTATATGCAAAATCTCAAACCTGTATCTCATGTAGTTGCTTAGAAATCTGTAACAGAAATTGTATTACGGAGAAACGAGGGACAGACAAGGGTAAAACAGCATACACCACACTTCTTCAAAGCGGGGTAAAATTATCTTGCGTTCTAATTGGTATGAAATAATAAAGAAAGAATGTGCTCTATGGACACTGATGTCCCCGCTAAAATCTAAGTATCGGCGAACAGGAAGTACATGTAGCTATCCCAGCCATCTGAAAATCGCTTAAGACATACCTTACATCTTGGTAAGTCACCCTACCAAATATCAAACCAATCTGATGTACGTTTCTGAGAAAAGTGCGACGAAAATTTGAACGTACAGACATACGGACGGACATGAGTAAAACCTAATACCCCCCGACTCGTCGCCGCCGGGGCATAAAAAGTGGTTATCGTGGAATTTATAAACGTAATATACACACATCTGCGCATTATCAATCAAAATGGATGAAACCGTGTGAAAAAATCCTGTTATGAAAAGTGATACATAAATATTCAAATGAATGTTGGGAATTCATCAACTCGTGGGAGAGTTGGTCTCGCAACTACATGAATTATTACACATCCATTCGTTCGGGTCATATTTCAGTAAGTAACGCATCAGCTAGAGGTACGCTAGAGGTACACGTAACAAGTCGTTACCGCACCCTAGAGATACGGGTGACAGTTCGTTCGCGTACCTTAGATGTACATGTTCGCGAAGACTAGACATTCGTGTAACACTATGTTCACCTAACTCCGGGGATTCGCGGAATAAGTTGTTTGCGTACGCTAGAGGTATACACGTGATTGATTGGTACGAGTATTTTGAACCGTATATTTTCATCAACAATCAGTAACCCCTCTTTCGTCATAATGGACCATCTATGTTTTATCATTTTCCACTTATCAAAACGTTATATGCCATGTTATACATGCCTTGAAAAAAAACAGATGTTAATTTTTCATCAGTAGTTAGTAAGAGAGTGTTTTACGACCTTATTTAGGCCTCAAACGGTCGCCAGGATTTGTGTGGGAGGAAAGCCCGAAGTTCCAAGCTAGAAAATCGGTGAAACACATGGATAGCGGTAGGTTCCTGGATACCTTGACACATGTGGGCTCTCTGATACCGGCATTTAAATTGCGCTTAACGGTATTTAGAAATTCATCTGCCATTAATTAAATTAATTTAAGTCAAACCTAGATTGATTAATTGTACCTAGGTAATGCCACAGGTGCCCGTGGACAGGTCCCCCTTTTTCTGCCTGTCTACAATGAAATTTTTTTTTTCGATTTTAATGCTTATTTCTCGTTTTGGTCACATTATATTCATTCGATAACATCGGGTTTTACCGTTCGCGTGATGGACATTCGGAATAACGCGGTATATCCGGAAAATCGGTGCCATGTTCGGTACAACGTTTAATTACACAACTTCCGTCATTTCTGGTCCAAAAAGATATAATTCTTGAAATAAAACTCGAATAGGTAGCCAAATCGACAAATATACACACAACTGATGATATTTATTTTAAAAAAAAATCATTTCGGAATCAAACGAGTATTTATGAGTTAAAGGAAACATTTTGTGGGGACCTGTCCACGGGCACCTGTGGGTAATGCACGTTATTTATTACTGCCTTACTTAATGTGAGGTACGCGAACAAACAGTTACGTGTACCTCTAGAGTACACATCAACCTATTACTCGTATCTTCTGAGTTATGTGAGCATAATGTTATGCGTACATCTTGGGTACATAAGGAAACTGTTACGCGTGTGTCTAGGGTACGCGAGCGAACTGTTATGTGTACCTCTAGTTTACGCGTTATTAATTGAATTATGACCCGAACGGCCCGTCATACTAGTTGAACGATTTCACTACAATCAACATTATTGAAATAAAATGGTAACACAACACGTCCAATGTTTTTTTCGATCCTGACATCCATTAAAACAAAAACAATTTTTAAGGTCCGGTCAAAGTTAAAAACACTTCGAAAAAAAATGTGTTATTGCACTTGGGTGAGCCGCTGAATAACTCGGTATTTACTACTATTGCAGATCACATTGTCAGTTGTAAAAAAAATACATTTACAAATTTAAATTAATGGGGATTTTTTTTTTATTTAATGAAAAGACTACAGTACAGTAAATATTTTTCAAGTTGTAATGTACAATGTAATATAGTACATGTCACTTGAACATGTATGGACGTTATATAATTTAAAATTGTATTTGAATATTACTACTAATATTAAACTTTTTGATACTTATATATCTAGCATCCTATGTTATGGAGCTGAAATAAAGCCCCTAAAATTGAAAAGGTGCATTTAGATTTTTGCAAAAACCTACTTGGTGTCAAGCAATGTACAACTAATGCTATGGTGTATTTTGAGTTAGGAAGATACCCTCTTATTTGTCAGAGGTTACCTTGTATTGTTAAATTTTGGTTTAAAATTTTATCAACCAAAAATTGTATTATCAAGAGTTGTTATTTATACCAGTTAGAAAACTTAGTTGATAATAGAAGTAGTTGGGTCTATCAGCTGAAACAATTATTATGCCACTTAGGTTTACAAGATTTTTGGTTTTATCAAGATAATCTAATAATAGATACCAATATTTTACTTTTTATGAAGGAAAGGATTTAGGATCAGGCTAAGCAATTTTTGTTTGAAATGCTTAATAATTCACCAAAATGTTTTTTGTATAAGCATGTTGTTGATAATATATGTCTTCAAAGATATCTTACAAAACCCCTTTTATATAGAATATTTCTTACTAAGCTTCGATTGTCATCTCATAATTTATTTGTTGAAATTGGACGCTATCATGGTGTAGAACGACCTAATAGAAAATGTAATTTGTGTGTTTTAAACGTTATAGAAGATGAGTATCATTTTGTGTTACAATGTACATGCTATTCAGATTTGAGAAAACAGTATTTAAAGCCTTATTATTATAAAAAACCATCTACATTTAAGCTTGTTCAATTATTGTCGACTGAAAATGTTAAAGAACTGCGTAATCTCTGTAAATTTATCTATCACGCATTTAATGTAAGGTCAGCTTTAATTGTTTGAAACGTATTAATTTCTCAGATGTAACAAATATTGACATTATTGTTCATTTCATTGTACACTGCTTTATGTTATATATTTTATACTGATGAGCCATGTTGCTTAAAGTAATAAAGAATTGAAATTAACTGAATTAATGAATGTTAAGGAAATGTTATTTGGTAATTAATATGTAATCTTTAATAATTAATATGTATATATAGTTAGGGTTTTGATAGTTCTATCGATAAGTCAGTAAGTTAGCAAATTCGAAATGTAACCACTGTACGATGTTATTAAGCAGACTGATGTTTATATGGTGTTGTATATAAGGCCAACAGACGTATCATCACAACATGAGCTTGTATTATGTGCATGATATTTTTATTTTTATTCACATGTAAATTATTAATTTTATTTTAATGTTTCGCCGATTAAAGAATGAAAGTTGATTGATTGATTATTGGTGTTTAACGCCCGAGCAGCAATTTTTCAGCTATATTCAGGCTGTGAACATGAAATGGATGATAAAATGAACATGAAACTTTCTTGGGTTCTCTACAGAAATAACATCAGTCACGTGGTGCACACTAAATAAATTGAGTGTTTTAAATTGTGGAACTCTGACAATCTTTTAAACTTATTTAGAAGTATGTACTGATCAGGATTTCGCGATGAGAAAAACACTTTACAGTCCAATAAAAAAAAATCTGTATCCCTTGATAAACGTAAAGGTATCAAAAATAAGAAAAATCGCTGTATCTAAAATTACGGTATTGGCTGCCTGATATTAAAAGCTTTCCTTTCTTTTATTTTGTGATTCTTTTAAATAACAAGACTCATTACTTGACTGGAACCTGTATCACTACATTGTATAGTTTCCTGAGACTGCAGTAATAACATGAACAAATTAAAGCATTATTTTTGAATTCTTACACGTTGCGACGTGCACACCCTAAGTACATCTATTTATGTTACCATTTTGCAAGGTTTAAGTTTGGACATTTAATACTTATTTTCAGATATGAATTACCTAAAGTATGGACCACCTTGCTTCTATTTTAGTAAAGTTTTGAAAATTAAAAAGCGGTGGAAGGTGTTAGTGTTTAAAAAAAGATTTTAGAAAAAAAGAACAACTCACTTTTGTATTCTTGTCTTCTTCTTGACTCTCCGGTCCGCAATTCGTTTTTTTTTCACAACAAAAAGCACGATTAGCTAGCATAATCCTAATACAAATAGCCATGTTAATGAGATAGGAGGTTGAAATTATAAGCGGTCAACTGACCTTTACTGATCATAAGATAACGCAACTCGTGAATGCGTTTGGTAACGGCCAATGAAAGCGTTTCATGAGACATAAATATACTGATAAAAAACAATGATATATCTGTAATGTGTAACGGCCCTTCCTCACGTCGCTCGTTTAAATCGTTGATTGAAATGGAGATTAACACAAGAACAAGGAATTTTTGTTTTTATTAACAACAACACATACAATAGTGAAAATTTACGCTAACTTCTGGATGTTTGGGGAATTTAGAAGTAAGTTTAATTGTATTACATGCAGTTTTATTTGAACTGTTATATGAATGGGTCATTTACTGTGTTGTAGTTTTCTATATAGTTTTATTGAACTAAAGGCATGTCTTATGTAATAACGTGTAATGAATCATTATGTATTAAAATTAACAGACGATACCACAGAAAGCTTTAGTATGCTTTACTTTATAATTTAAATTATTCAAGATGTTCAAATGCAATTTGATATGTGTTTATTATTCATTGCAGATATATTTCTATAACGCCTTAAATAAATATAGCTACACATTTAAGTTGATCAACGCTGCACATAATTATTAGAAAAGTACAGATGTCACCCCCAAAAAATAAAGTGTATGAATAAACTCTATAAACAACGTATTTATTGAAACTGGTACTACTCCAGAGGAAACACTATAAATGCCTTACCGCCGAAGTCGCAAAAAGTTGTGGTATTGGATAAGTTTTGTCATATATGTATCTTCATGTACCCGTTGTGCATGTAGCTGCATTCATTCCATAAATACTTTAATTTAGTACATTACTATTCATTTATATTTTGCAGGCAATTACATCGAACGGAGTTGTTGAATAAGCATCGAAAAAATGTGAAGTAAATCGATGTCAATTAGAGAACAATTTAGAATTTGGGGACGTTTTATTTAGAACGAAGATTTTTTGGTGCCTGGAAATAATTAATAGGTAAGCAAACTGTTCGCCTCATTAGATAAAATGCAAACAGTCCTAAAACATGTAAATATTTATATCTTATGGGTTTATTATTATTAATGGAAGCCCATAACGGCCATTTATTTATTTTTTTTTCGAGTAAACTAACTTGAATTTTCAAGATACTGACTTGAAAATTCAAGATAATAAGTTGAAAATTCAAGATAATATGATGAAAATTCAAGATACTATGTTGAAAATTCAAGACACTATCTTGAAAATTCTAGATAATTAACTCGAAAATTCAAGATCATACGTTGAAAATTCACGAAAATATGTTGAAAATTCACGAAAATATGTTGAAAATTCAAAACAAGTATCATATCTTGAATTTTCAACATATTATCTTGAATTTTCAAGAAAGTATCTTGAATTTTCAAGAAAGTATCTTGAAAATTCTAGATAATATGTTGAAAATTCAAGTTAATTATCATGAATTTTCAAGATAGTACCTTGAATGTTCAAGTAATTATCTTGAATTTTCAAGTTAATTATCTTGAATTTTCAAGTTATTATCTTGAATTTTCAACATATTTTCACGAATGTTCAACATATTTTCTTGAATTTTCAACTTATTCTCTTGAATTTTCATGTTATTATCTTGAATTTTAAAGATAATTTATTCTAAAAAATAAACAAAAATAAATAGCCGATATGGGCTTCCGTAGTTATTATACGAGTTTGTCCATGATTTAAAGCTTAGTTAACAAAATATACCATCCGCAATTGCTAGTTCTTGAAAAATTACTCCTATAGATAATATTTTATACGACAGAACCACCACATTTAGCGGGTCGCGTGACATTGATGTGTAGCGGGGGAGGGGACAAACATCCGCACTAACAATATATAGCCCTGAAATTGGAGGCAAATGTCCTCCTTTAGAAATTGATAGGGGCAATCGTCCGGCCTTACATTGTGACAGGGGGAAAACTATCGGGGGGGGGGGGTTCCACAAAGACAATGTACTAGCGACTAAATGTATTTGATGCGAATGAAGCAAAATTGTCGCAAACATTAATAAGCAATTATTTGTTTTTTTTTTACAAGGGCTAGGCATGTCACTGACACTTTCTGATGTTTAATCGGTTTTTGAATGCTTTCGCCGCAACATATTTTTAATAAAGCGGGATAGCGTCTTGTGTAGAAATGTGCACCCGGTCAAAGCTTCGCGCGAGGTACTGGTTAATATGGATTGTTTTTAAATATACATGTGCATATAGTATTACGCTACATGTTCATATTCTAATATATAAGTTCTTTTCTTTCATGTATTCGTACATCCATTCGGCTTCATTCTCAATTTCCTGAATTAATTCTAAATTATATAAAACATAAAAGGGACATGCCCTCAACACTTGTCGACATTAAACAGCCATTCATACATACAATTTTAACATAATGTCAAAAGCCGAGAAAACCAAAACACAGTAAGGACCATAAATTATTTCATGTGATAGTTTGAACTTGTGCAATACGGCGATACACCTCATCAGGATAATTATTACAGACAAGGGATTTGAACATTAAATTTGTTCAATGAGAGAAAGGGTAATTAAAAAAATTACAAATTTAACAGGATCAAAATAATAAAAGGTGGGCTTTTAGCCATAGATTAAAAATCTATGACAAACCAATGAGTAAAAAACAGGATGCAGCTAATTGAAAATAAAATCGGGATATTTTATTTAAAAACATCATAGACAAGATTGGGACAAAAATAAAACCACAAGACAGAACAAAAACATTCAAAATCAAAGGGGAAAATTTTTATCTAAGCCCCCTTTTAAATAAAAATTAAATGGTTGCTCCCTTTTTACCTAGTAATTATAAGTATGCTTATATGTTACTTCTACGTCGGATTTTTATTCTTCCAGAAAAAACAGGCAATACGACGAAAAGAAAGGGGTACACATGTACCGTGCTGCAAAATGAATACCACTTTTTATTTTTCGTTAGTCAATAAAAAAAAAGAAATTAAAGAACATTATATTTTACTTATATATAATTAAAATATCACCTTTAATGAATTAAACAAAGAAAAAAATTAACTTATGTTAAAGCCAAACATCTGAAGAAAACATCTTCTTGAAAAGTCATTAGAGCTGTGGGAATTAGACTGTAAATTTAATTAAAATATATTTAATTGAAGGTACATGTGTATGAATAGTGTAACATATACAACTAATATGTTTTTATGTATTCATGACATAGTCATATAATAATGACTATTTAATGATAATAAATAATAGTAACGTTTCATTTTTAAATAAAAAAAACGTTCTATTTAAAAAAAAATGTATAGACTTGCTACAGGTCCCACTCTGATAACAATACCGTCTGATTGCTGGGAGAGACACGAAATTTCAAGATTTAAAAAGTTAGAATTTCGACTTTAAAAGTCGAAATTTGGAGATTTGAAAAGTCAAAATATAAATGTTCACGTTCTTTATATGTTTAACGCTTCGAGTCAACTGCGTGCAACGTAACTTACTAAGTACATGTGAATAACATTGCACAGGTTAAAATTTATGATGATTTTTTTGTAATAATAGGATAATCAATCGTGCAAAGTAAAAATTGAAAATATGATCACAATTGCCACTTAACCACAGGTACCCGTGGACAGGCCCCCCTTTTTTTCTGCCTGTCTACAATGATTTTTTCGATTTTTATGCTTATTTCTCGTTTTGGTCACATTATTTTACCATCAGTAGTTTGTATTAAGCATAATTTTGATTTTCTGAAAATTTGCCACCCGACTGATATATTATTAGGGAGAAGGAATATTTTATGAATTTTGAATTTATTATCATAAACTAAACACATAGTTACATAGAATAGAAATACAATATACATAATACAAGATAATGTTACACAAGTGAGTAAGTCACTCTTTTTCCGTATGCAATGGTACCGTTGGTTTTCATCGAAAAGTTTTTGGTAAATACAAAATGTTTCCTTTAACTCATAAATACTCATTGGATTCCGAAATGAATTTTCTTTAAGGAAATATCATCAGTTGTTTGTATATTTGTCAATTTGGCTACCTATTCGAGTTTTATTTCAATAATTATATCGTTTTCGAGCAGAAATGACGGAAGTTGTGTAAATAAATGATGTACCGAACAGGGCACCGATTTTACGGATATACCGCTTTATTCCGAATGTCCATCACTTAAACGGTAAAACAGGTGTTATCGAATGAATATTATTTGGCGGACATGCGATAACACCGGGTTTTACCGTTCGCGTGATGGACATTCGGAATAACGCGGTATATCCGGAAAATCGGTGCCCACAACGTTTGCTCGTAAACCATATAATTATTGAAATAAAACTCAAATAGGTAGCCAAATCGACAAATCTACAAACAACTGATGCTATTTCTTTAAAGAAAATTCATTTCGGAGTATTACTGAGATTCTTTTAAGCGAATTGGCGAAAAAATATATAAAGATACATAAGAAATATAGCAAGCTTCAACCCCTGAAATGTCACAACTACACATACACAGCCGCCTACACTCGAGGGTTGTCTTCTCTACCAACATGCTTACATTTTAAGACTTCCAAAATTCAGAACCTTAAATTAGACTTTTATGTGTTTTATGTTAAAAGATTAATGCTTACTTCTTTACTTGAAGAGTATATTTTTTTTTCTTTTTTACCCTATGAGGTTTATTCTTAATTAAAATTCAGTTTTAAAATTGTTTTACATATTGTCTATATTGTAGGCGAATGAATGGTCGATTTTAGGAAGACGACAACTCCTGAAAAGGAAATATTGTTTAGAGAAACGGAGTCATGGCATGTTTTACTGTTTTATTGGAGATCTCCATATAAAAAATCCACGTAAAATTCAAGAGAAAAAAATTAAGAAAAGCAGGGACGTACATGTATAAAATAGAGGATCATATTCAATGTTAACCTGTAAACTGTTCAAGGTGATAACGGAAGAGGATAAATACAGGATGTTACACAGATTTAGACATATTCTGTTCACTATATATCAGATCATATATTTCAAACATTGGAAAACCCGAGAGATCCAAAGTAGCGCGTTTCGATTAAGGGAGTGCGATGTATGGTAGTGTTTTTACTAAACATTGGCATGAGATTTTTGTTTATACTTGAAACTATTTTTACTGATGTTGGTGCTGGTATCGCGCATCATTTAATATCGAACCTTCGCATTCGTTTTATCTATCTTTTATCCTGTGGTGTTCCTGTTGTAACTCTGATAACAGTTAATTTTAATTTTCATCGAAAACATGAAGTGGGGATTTTTCCCCACTTGTCTTGCCTGTCATGTGTAACTCTGATAACAATTAAGTTTACTTTTCATCGAAAACATGAAGTGGGGATTTTTCCTCACTTGTCTTGCCTGTCCTGTGTAACTCTGATAACAATTAAGTTTACTTTTCATCGAAAACATGAAGTGGGGATTTTTCCCCACTTGTCTTGCCTGTCATGTGTAACTCTGATAACAATTAAGTTTACTTTTCATCGAAAACATGAAGTGGGGATTTTTCCCCACTTGTCTTGCCTGTCATGTGTAACTCTGATAACAATTAAGTTTACTTTTCATCGAAAACATGAAGTGTGGATTTTTCCCCACCTGTCTTGCCTGTCCTGTGTAACTCTGACAACAATTAAGTTTACTTTTCATCGAAAACATAAAGTGGGGATTTTTCCCCACTTGTCTTGCTTCCAGGATGCGTTTTTGATATATATGCAAAGATGATATATCAATGTTAATGCAATGTGGGGATTTTTCCCCACTTAAATGTTCATATAGCTATTTAACTAAACCAGCATTGAATGTTTTGAATAAAGTTTGCTATATTGTTTTAGTATTCTCAGTCAATTTTATTTTTAAAAATTACCACAAGAGTAAACATGTATTACATAGTAAACCTTAAAAAAAGAGAATAAAATAGATTTTCTCTTTTTCAAATAGAAAGCCTTGATTGTCTTTGTTCAGTGCAGTTCATGGAACCAATTATGTTTATGAGAGATTACATTTTTATAGCAGCTTACGGTTTACATACCTAGATATATTGTTAAAACCCTTAATCGATCCAGGAATATTTGTGTCTTATTAAAAATAGTAAAATGATAAACACTCCTCTAAATTGTATCCAGTTCTCCACTTCAAAAGCCGTTAAGATACGATTAATGAATGATTTTTACAATAGCTGAAAATTTTCCAGATCTTTTTAAGGAGTGATTTCGATTTTTGATCATTTTATACTATATAATATTTGTAGGCTCCTTATTGCGCTTGATGAACTGCGAAGCCGTTTATGTTTTATATTAAGGACCTTAACCATATTATAGAAAATAAAATGTTTGAAGACCCAAATAATTCTTTTTAATTTATTTCAAAATAATAACAACAATATCCATTCATATTATACAAATTTAAAAAAAACATTTTAACCAATCGAATAACATCTTACATTCTTAATACATTATAGCAACATACCTGTGTCCTTACGTTGACGTCCAGACCTGCTTTATCAACAACAATAACAGTCAGCAATGTTTCTATGACTAATGTTATAAAGGTATTAACTCCAAATACAAATCCATAACGCTGTTTTGTCAAAGATTTTGCTATCTGTAATCTATAGAAATGATTTGATTTACTATCTATTTCAATGTATTGAAACTTTTGCTAGATTGTCGGAATCTTCTGGTTTTTCCATTAAAATATCGTTATTTTTATGCCAAGCAATCCCCTATTTTCTTTTTTTATTTAAGGGTTGAACTTACTGAGAATTGTCTTTCAAAATTTTATTGATTTCTTTTGTTATTTTTTAAAGTCTTTTAAATGTAAACATCGATAATGCTTAACCTATGTAACAGTCAGAGTCATTCTTCGTTAAGTTTAGAAGGCTTATTTTCTCGAAAATAAGTTCAGCAACTTATCATTTTCCTTTGTTTTATACCTACACCTTTTATATTTAAAAAAAACATCAAATTAAATATCTGGTTTGTTTTGCAAAATTGTAGCAAAAATTATGAATGTATACGGTCAATGAGGCATTCCGTCGGTATTTTTAAATTTATTTTGGTATTGATGCCACATGAATTACGCCACTTTTAAATAATAAAAAATTCAACTGTATTTTACCTTTAAATTAATAGTAAATGTTAAACTATGATTGGGAAAAAAACGTGGTTAATCACATACATGTAGATTTTCTGATGTTGAGCAATTTTTTACGAAATTATATAAGTATATTCCGTTACTTTTCAATTAACATATGTGATATTAAAACAATCACGTGTTCACTTGTGTAAAAGTATGTTAGACTCGTTGATGGTCTTTTGTTTTTATTTTTTGTTCTCCCTTGAAAAGTCGTTGTCTATTTGACACATTCCTCGTGTCCATTTTATTCATTTATTAGCGTTGAACCATCATATTTAACAATCAACTTGCTCAATTATACTTAATTATACCTTATAAGATAAATGCTTGAAATATGTTTATAGCCGAGGTTTTCATCAAGAGTAGTGCTTGGATTATTGACATAGATTTAGCTAGCTAGGTATTAAACTACAACACCATTACATCAGTATCGCGATATAAAAATGACAGAAACTACATAATATTATATATCTTTTCTAATCCGAACGGGTTATCCCCTCTACACTTGTAGTCACAACTATATTGTTTACTGGTCATAATTTGGTTTCCCAGTTCGGTAATTTTGGTATTATTGTTCAATGCTCTTCATAATCAGGATACAGTGTTTGGCTATTTCAATATTTTGGCTAGAGCGCCTCTGATGAGTCTTCAATAGACGTAACGCGCGTCAGGCGTAGCAAAATTTATTGTCTGGAACTTTGTTGTAATTTTATTTTTGAATTTTTTTTTTTTTTCATTTTGTATTCATACATTCTTTAAGAACAAGTATACTTACGTTGCTAACGTTATAACTGTATGATATGTAGCTCGAAATGCACTATAAAATGCATAACACGCCCAAATACTAGTTGTCTGTGCCATGATGATCAAGACGACGGTGTTAAAGAGACACACCACCGACATAACAGTCTCTGATAAACCCGGTCGGAGCCAATTGATTGGAAGAAATCCGAAAATAAGAACACTTCCAGCACCTAAAACATTTGTTTGTTCTTTAAGAAATTCGTCTTGTATATACACGTATAAACGCTTGAGCCAAGTTAATCGGTTTATATAAAATTCATATGAGCCAATATTTATGTGTAGTTTGTATTAGATGAAAAAGTTTAAACCAGTTTGGAGTTTAGAAAATATTGTTTAGGGTTTTGTAGCAATGTTTGAAAACAGATTAATTGGTTCACAATTCTTCCATGATCCACATAATATTGAGTAAAAAATTAAATTAAATAGTAATTTGAATGAATGTTTCGAAAATATAACAAAGCATGAATGATGACATTATTGTCTAAACTTAAGGAAAACTACACTATCTATCGGTCTTTATCATAGGTCGACGTTTTAAAGTTTCTACAAAATGGATTAGGATTACCATTGTACCTGACGTCATTTTTTATCTCCGAACGTCGTGTTTGAAACATCAACAATAAATAATGCAAATCGAAGAAAAAAACAGTACTTTTAAATATGTGTTTAAGTATAATTGAAACTATCTGATGGACCAATTTACAAATTAAGAAATAATTCATAACCACCCGTGTTTTTTGGGACTTTTACCATGGATGCCAATTTTTTCCTTTTTTTATCCTTCGCTCAGCTCCGCTCGCTGTCTTCAGGGCAAAAACATTAACCATAGTATTGTTTTGCAAAATAATGGGCGCCCATGGTATTTCGAAAACAAACCACGGACGAACCGAAACTCTTTAAAAACAGTACTTTTAAATATGTGTTTAAGTATAATTGAAACTATCTGATGGACCAATTTACAAATTAAGAAATAATTCATAACCACCCGTGTTTTTTGGGACTTTTACCATGGATGCCCATTTTTTTCCTTTTTTTATCCTTCGCTCAGCTCCGCTCGCTGTCTTCAGGGCAAAAACATTAACCATAGTATTGTTTTGCAAAATAATGGGCGCCCATGGTATTTCGAAAACAAACCACGGACGAACTGAAACTCTTTAAAAAGTCTAATATGCATGGCGTGTTCGTGTTTGACGCAAATCTACAGTGGAAGACGTAATGGCTGCCATTTTTGTGCCCAAAACAAATTATGGCGTCATTGGTGTTTGCCATCAATCGTGGTTTGTTGGACATTATATCGGGGCTTTTCGTCAAGGTTTTGAATAGTGTGTCTCAAATTAGTACTAGATTTTAACGACACTTACTTATGAAAGTTCCAAATGCCTCAGCTCCTCCGTTGTATAAAGTACCTTTCTTCTCAGGGCTGATGACCTTCCATAAATTCTGAATATAGTTTGATACTTGAAGGTGCCCACAAGATGCAAATGCCCACCAACAGCACCATAAAACCACAGATTTGTCGGTATATAGCACTTTTAGTTCATTCCATAAATAGAGCAAACCTTGTTTAAATTTGGCGATGTTGGTAGACGGATTTGTAATATTTGAAGACAGACCGATCTTGCTTAGTTCTATCTCAACCGAGTCTTTATTAGTGTCATTGGTATTTGAGCGCTTATGAAATATACTAGAAAATGTAGGTCTTTTGAAGAACAGTGACAAAATAAGAACTAAGGAAACACTTGTAAATGAAATGATATTTAGCCCATGATAATCCATGAGATTAAACGAAACAAGTAACTGCCCAGTGAGATATCCACCTAAGCGTCCAATTAGTGTCGCAGCCCTTGTAAAGCTTGTAATAACTTGATACCTGTCGCCAGATATCATCGAAAACAAGTAGGAATAATATGCAACCTCGGTAGCTGACACAAGTCCAAACGTTATCTGCATCCCTTTCATTGCAGGCACACCTTTTGCCCAGAGTAGAAGTGCCCATGTAGAAACGTATGCTGCACCTTTTACAAATAAAAAATAATAAGTTAATGAGAAAAACTAAACATAAAATAAAAATATTGGATATAATTTTTACGAGGTTTCAAAGGATTTTGGAAAGTTTCAAAGCAAAGTTTAAGGAATAAAAAAAAACACGTGTTTAAATTTTTTTCCTATTTACATATATTAGCGTAAAGGAAAGTATTACCTCCTACAACTAGCATCGGCTGATACCGCAAAAAGTCGGTGAGTAGGAAGACAGGAACGAGCCAAACTAAATATGAGTAAGTCCAAACCGGATATACCTCATTGTCAACCTGTTCTTCCGTCAAATTCTGCCAAGGTCCCGTTAAATAGGCTGTCAAGTAGGCCTCAGAGGGTCGATATTCTTTCAGTACTCCGTAAAGACACACCAAAAATGTTAGCACTTTCCAATCCATATGTTACCTTCAATAGTTCATTGATGGCTGTTAGAAGAAAACGTTTCCCATTATTATTATTATAAAATTCAGTCATTAGCAAGTTTTGAAATCTAATGTTAATTGGAAGATAATATGACTTTTTTAAATACAGTTTTGCATATATTCGTTTAAGTTTCGACTTATTTACCTAAGGTGATGTTCAACTTTCTTAAATAACAGGTAAAAAAAATTAATTGGACAAAATAGGAATTGTTATAAATGCATGATACAAATAAGATCTAGTTAGAGAACAAGAACAACAAAGGATTTAAAATTATAGCATTGTTTAAATTCTAATGGTATTATTATTTACACTCGCTGTCACATGTGATTTGTTGTTGTTTTTAACTTTTGTGCAATATTGATGTTATTTAATTTTGAAATGTTTCTTTTTATAATAACTTTATTATATATATATATTTTTTTTTATTTGACAAGATATATCCATCTTGACATTTTTACAGCTACTTTATAATTTACTCTTCTCTTGGGAACAGTCCTTAAATATATTCTGCTGCAACTTAAAATTGTGTTATAACTCAAAATTGCTACAAAATCATTGATGTTTCTTATTTCTGTCATAACGGTATACTCTAATCTCCTTAACAGATTCTCACGTCATTCTGCCGCACAGAGTGTGAGGAAGCTGTCCGTCTGGTTGAATTAACATATCATTTGCATAAGTTTACTTCCGGCTTCCTTTGAAACGTTCCATGAGTTCATTGAGTTTGTCTCCAATCCAAAATGTTATAGCAAATATATTCAATGCAGTTTTTGTATGCAAATCGTAATATATTGGAACATATTTAAAAAAAACATTAATTTTATTTTTATAATTTAGAGATTGCGGAATGAACAAAAAGAGGCGGAGCTTATTCAACATGAATGAATACGCGGGGCAGAGATATTGTCTTCATGTAGGATTGACTATCTCTAGGTTTACGATATTGGATAAAACGTAGGATATGTTATGTGAACCAAACTTGTAATGTAGAAAATCGATTTGTGCTTTCAAAACATTTAAAATATTTGACACTGTTCAGAAGCTTAAGTTTTCCCAATATCGTAAACCTAGAGATAGTCAATCCTACATGAATACTCAGATAAGTACATTTACATGTATATTCTTTGTCATAATCAAACAGACAATAAACGACAGCAATTTTCAAGCATGCATTTTCTTTCTTGAAAGATGGCAGACGACATGTTCAATTTTACGAGTTCTGTATCACAGGGTCCAACGCAAATCTCCTTTTAGTGCAAGAAGATCGCCCGTTCAGAATCTTGTTGTCTGGTTGACGTCACAATATTCAAGTATCTATGACGTTATGGTATGACGGTGGGAAGGGGAGAAGGGGGCTACGAAGGGGACAAATGCCATAACTGTTCTGGCGCTATTCCAAATTTGAAAAAAAATACGTCGAACTTTAAATAATCGTTACTTTCTTTGTTATTTTTACCACCTGTTGTAGGGCTGAAATAGATTAAAATATTTGAAGTATAGGAATAATATTCCATGCATTATTTATAAATTTTGATGAATCTAATATTCATAGTTTATTTCTTTCTGTTTTTTTTTTTGAAATTTTGACATTATTTTCCCCTGGATTTGATTTGTGCCCATTAAAACAGACAAGGTTACTGTGTAATTTTAAATCAACCCACCCATACTTATCGTACTTTTCAACTATTGCTGGTTTCCTACCCGCGTTAGCTGAAATAATTGAATTGTACTTAGACGATAACATTTTCACATTTTCCTATGTTGTCGTGCTTTAAAAACACATAGCAAAATGTTTTGCTGTCGGCATATATTCCATATTCTTTTCCTTTAATATTTTTCACAGAGCTGTTCTCATTGCGCAGTGTGGAATAGATATAAAGAGTTTTAGAGCTCTTATATTTCTGCGAATTCTGGAATGTGTGTTGGGAAGATAGAGTTTACATCTTTTCAAATTCCATTTTTTGGTTTTTTATTCATAAAATGTGCACTTGTCCGGTGTTCCAAAGTTATTGGCTTCTTAGCATGTCAGACAAAGGTTAGTCCAGAAAAGTTTCTCATTGCTTCTCATGCACTAAATTATTGGATTTTATTAATATTAGATGTGTTAGTTGTGGATTGATGTGTTCTCGGCAAATATTCCATACTCTTTCTCTTAAATATGATTCCTTTGGGCGTAAGTTTGCCGATTTGATCGTATAGAACATCTGGCGGTTATATCTAAAAGTTCCAATAAAATAAGTGTCAAATGTCAAAAAACGCTTTCCATGTGTAATTGACAGAAAATGTGGTACCATTTGTAAGTATGATCAGCGGCACGTAACAAGGAAGGAACTACATGCGAGACTTGGATTTGTCCAGTCGGAGTGGGGTCGTACCATTTACCTCTATATACAATAAATGGTAAGTAACCGATAACTGCCTCGACAACATCCATACTTTTTACGCCAAATTGCGAATGTTTTGTAAGGATATATTGACGCATTACATGATTGATAGATTGATTGTTGGTGTTTAACGCCCAAGCAGCAATTTTTCAGCTATATTCAGGCGATGAACATGAAAAGGATGATAAAATGAACATGAAATGATGAATGAAAATGGGATGGGTAACAAGGAAAAATAGGGGCAACGAACTTTAGAATGCCACTGGAAAAAGGGAGGATGGGTAGGGTCGGGCAATTTAGCCTCCTGTAGCGGGACCGCGGTCCCTACTCATAGCGAATACTACAGCAGCGTTCTTTAACGTGCGAGGAACGTGGCATTTTTCCCAACACGGTGCACTAATATGGTTTGCGGTCAGGTTTTCCGTATTACGGCCTGACAACCCCAGCGTACCAGGGGTACCCCATTCAACCACCTGGGGCACACATCCCAGTCGGTCTTTAGGCAAACCTGCCTGACACGCCGGCCAGGTTACTGGGCACCGTTTAGTCGCCTCTTACGACAAGCTGGCGCGTCTGCGGTCTATTCTTTTGACACCCGGATCCCGCTCGGGGCTTGACGCATTACAGCTGATGATTTTGTGTCCATTAAAGAATATTCGTCGATAGAAAGATTGAGATGGGACGAAGTGTGCTTTTGATTTTAAATTGAAATTTTCTACAAGTGGTTTGAATTTAGCCTTAAGTTCATGGTTTGGCGAATTTCTCGGATCAACTTTACGATTATCTCCTAAACGTAAAAACATGAGTATAAGCTGAAACCGATTTTTTGTAAAATCTTTCCGAAACCAAGAAGTGGACTGGTTTTTTTTACTTGCTCCAATACTCAGCTATGATCGGCTGTTTTTATTAATCGTATATTTAATATTTCAGTAATAAATGTTTTAAATTCATGACGTTTAATCTTCCATCTTTATCCAATCATGAACCCTTTACTTCTCTTATATGTTCTCTCTGCTCTCTGGTCAAACATCTTTTTGCATACCTACAACTAATGTTTAAAACCTGCAATTTTAATTGTTTTATTTGATATGAAGATACAGCTCGATAACTGCATAGTTGAGTCGAGTAGCACTCGTGATTTCGACGTAATAAGTGGTACAATTAGGACACGCATTATTTAAATTTTCATTCAGGTAAATCGAGATCACGACTTATTATGTCGAGCTTTCGACATATATTTTCGAGATCTCGAGATAATAAGTCAAGAGCTCGACATAATAAGTCAAGCGCTCGACATAAATAGTCTTGATCTCCATATAATAAGTCCTGAAATAGACTTACTTGAATGAAAATTTAAAATAATGCGTGTCCTCCGTGTACCACCGTAGTTTTGTATTTAAGGAAATAGAAAAAAAATCCCTCACCTGAACAATAATTTTTCTATTTTTCTCTAAAACAAACGTGTTCATTAGCTCTGCTGTGAATATAAGTATACACGTATCGGCGTTGCCTCGGACAATAGTTGACCCTCGTTGACAATAAAAGTACTATTCCCCGAATATCCAGTCGATAAGTGTTTTATTAAACTGAATAACAGTGGCCATATCACTTTGATATGTTTGAAATTAAATTACAACAAAGAAAAGAAAAGAAATGGTTTAAATTTAGTTTTTTACATCAAAATTGTGAAACAACATAAACAAATGAGATTGATACAAAATGTATCCTTTGCATTTGCATCCTATCCATCGATTATTTTATTTCAGTTCCGTGATAAAAAAAATCAAAAATGTCTGTTCAGTGCCAAGTCTTGTTTTTTTTCTTTGAAATGATACTCCATCAGTGACGTTAACAACAGCGTAACGTCACAATGCGAACCGGCCAATCAAATAAATGGATTAAAAAAGTCCGCGAAATATGAATAGACATTTACCGTAAAAGGGAATAGTTATAAAACACTATTCACCTGGGACGAGGGGAATAGTTCTGAAGATAATTTTAACGGAGTGAATAGCTAGTTTACTTTAATATCATAATACAGGGAAAATAACTACTGAAGTATAATAAATAGAAATACAAAATGGCTTTCGAATCTCTCGGTGTTATATTCTTCGGTCCTGGATACACTTGAAAAAATGCGTATCTCTGTTTTCAGGAGGGTATACACGGAACCATACAAACGTTGCTTAGCATAACGTAATAGAACAAGTGTCGGTTAATAGTCCAGTCATCATATGCTTTAAATCCGTGACCCTAGAACTAATTGCAACAGATATACTTTTGGGTGATTTTTGTTACTTATTATGTACTGAATGTAATACTAAAAATTGCCATGGACCAGAAAATGCAAATTTTGGATTTTAGGGGCAAAACAATGGATTTTGAGCAAAAATCCTAAAAAACTGGAAAATGTCTGTTAAATTGTTAAAACAAGCAATTTTTTTACACTTTCAAAAGGATATATTAAATGTTCGTCTGAAAGATTAGTTGTTCCTATAGTGTTAATCATTACTTGTAGAATAAAAAAATAATAACCAAGTTTAATTTTCTATAATCAATGTTCATTGATATGTGAGTGTTAGTGGTATCTATTAAAATGTTTTAAATGACAAACAATATAATAGTAAACTATTTAACTATGAACAATAGATGATTGTGTTTTTCCCTCATTTGTCAGTGTCCGAATCTTTGAGTAATTCACCAGATGAAACAGAAACAGTATTTTCATAACATTCACTGCATGCCACTGAACATCGTTGGCCGTAATGTTACATGTACACTTTTTCGTTTCACAGTTTTCTTTGCATTTGCAAAAAAAACTGTTTTCAATAATTTATCAGGAGCAGGTGGCAAAGAGAATCGTACGGGTACTCAAACATTATTCTCTAAATGTCATCCACAGTCGTACACATTTAAATATTCGCTCTATCCGATCCATTGTTTAGCTTGGTAGTAAACATGAAGAATATGACACATGGCAGCATTTGATGTTGGAGGTAAAGTATGCACTTCAACAAAGTTTGAGCTGGTCATAACTTTTATTGTAAACTTTCGGAATTTGAGAAGATCAATGTATCGTACTGAATACCACCGTAAAGATTAACCAAAGACTCCTCTCCGTATTTTAAACAATCTTCTAAACAGCTGGCATTTATAAATGTCTGCGCACTCAATAAAGATTGCATCTTTCGAAGCTTTTTTGAACGTCTGTGCTTTTCCAATTCCAAACAGTCTTGATGTGGTCTCACAACCTGAAACTGCACGAACAAAAGGTAAAATTCTGCAAAGTTGTTGTCCGGGATTTGCACAAGTTTTCTTGATGTCCCATACCATAACTTTACGGGATGATGGTTTCATTTCAGACTGGAAGGTAATGTTGTGTGACAAATTCTGATAATAATACGCAAAAAAACATAAGAGGTATATCTTCCCCTACTAACACAGTGTTGACATTTTCAGCTGGATCTAAAGCTGTCAGAACAACGGTCAAATCAGCATCACCTTCAGCATGAATTGCTTCTTTGTTTTCTACATTTCGAAGAAATAACTCTCTCTTAGATTTTATTGGAGTTTCTGCTGTTAAACATACATTTGTCCCACTTATTCCTTTTGTTCTTCAAAGATGGCCTCAATCTTTTGTGGATGGTCCATTTCCTTATCCGTCAAAAAGTACGATTGCTTTACCATTGACATTGCTGTTCATTATCATGCCAAATGATACACATTTTGTTCATAGAATTCTTTGAAGCAACGATCCTTCATCTAAGACGAATTGTACATCATTGCTTGCTGATACATACTCTGTCTTCGGAAGTCCATATTGCATCAATATTACGTGGTTCACACATAGACCCAGATGTAGAAGATGGGGCATTACTAAGTTCATAAGAAAATAACTTTGAGACGTCATCCGAGATACATCTAGCTGCTGTAACAAGTCTCTGAAATAGTAGCTATGGACTAACATTTCAGGTGTCTCCTTGAGTTTTATAGTAGACTTTTCGTTTAAAGTTTTTACATGAAAATTCTTTTGGATTGTCCTTGAGAAAACATTTCGAAATTCTAAACTACAAATAATATTTTTTCCTATATCCTTTCATTGTGAACATTTACGTCATCTGTTGCTGTGATACCAGTTTAGATGTCACGAAGAGTTTCTTTCTTTCAGGTAGGACACTACTGTCATCACATCAATATTGTCTCTTTCTAGTCCCGTGCTTGTTTTGTGTTGATCACTTGTTGAATACTGTAGGTTCTTGAAAGTTTGCATAGCAAGATTTATGCTTGAAAAAGTTGGCATAAATAAAGGCGGCTGAGCCCTCTGGACTTCTGACATCCCTTTACCTCCTGTCATTCCACCAGTTGTCTTTACACTTCTCATTAGCGTTTGCTCTATGAGAAGGTCGGTTGAAATACCAGCCCAATACCGATTGCTTCTACGTACAACATGATACCCCTTAAAGAATGTTTGTTTACATTTGGTTGTTTTCTTTCAAACTCTTCCATTTGCTGGATGTAGCAATATGCGGACTTCAAATGCCCAGTTGCAACAAACTAAGGGAGTATCTCACTAATTGATTGAAAATGTAATTCCAAATCACCGGTTCTCTCAGCTTTAAGAAATCTCTTTAAAATACCTATCTGATCTAAATATTGAAGCCACAATTGCGGTTGGATATTAAGACAATTTTGAAATCTCAGAAATAATAATTTGTTTTAATTCCTTCAGTGTTTCATCATTGACCATATCTTCAACAGTACTCTGATCTTGCATGAAGCAAACTTTGTTTGAAGATTGTGTGTCTCAACATTTGCATTAACGTCTGTTTCATTTACGTTCCCGGGGTTTGGACGCCAATAATACCACACAGGAGAATAAAATGCTGAACTCAGTCAACAATTTGGTGGCCACGTACCGCCCTTGAAACAGCTTTACCCGACATAATGTGCTCAATAAAGTTCGATGCATATATTTTTAAAGTACCTCGAAGTAAATGTACCTTAAAGTACCCAAAGTCCTGATGATTGCATGGTGTGACCGATGCTTCCTATTAAGCTCATTTGTAAGTGAAAACCTTCTAATCGTAGAACAATAGATCTGATGGGACTGTCGACAGGTTCACTTTGTTGAATCATCAATGCTTTCCAATATAATGGCTGATCAGACATAACTGTTGGTGTCACTCCTAGACGAGTTGCTTCGTTAAAGATAAATGAAAGAGTTGAATAAATGCAGATAAGATCACATGGATTTATATCAGTCATAGGTAAGAAAAATATCGATGACTGTCCTGGGTATTATCAAGAGCACTTTGCATAAATCCAGGCCATGCTAAAACAGGAAATTTATGCCTATGATTGATTGATGGATGGATTGTTGATGCTTAACGCCCGAGCAGCAATTTTACAGCTATATTCTGGCGATGAACATGAAATGGATGATAAAATGAACATGACACTTTCAATAGTATTTCTATTTTTTTGTTTTGTCCCCATAACCTGTAGATCGTATCTGTTTAAGCATAAGTGGTGGCGCCTCCGCAGGTAATCTGTAAAAACTTATGTCGATGTTGCCAGATTGCATTATTTCCTCGGCTGTATCTTGTAATCGTGGTACAGAACACGGGAATTCAGTACCAGGTCTAATGGCTGCAATTATCACCATACCATGGAATGTATCGTTACCATCTAGTGTTTGTAAGTTATGATCAACATTGTCCGCTGAAAATTGAAGGACATATTCTGGACTTATATCTCGTAAGTATTGATTCAGAGACACACCACCACTTGATTCAAATTTAACAACTTCATTATTAGGAAGAACAAAATCCAAGACTAAAGAGGACGTTAATCAGGTTTTTTGAAGCCAAATGATGATGTAGCTGGCCATGGATTCCCAATCCAATTTGTAGTGGAGCTTGCAAAACTCGAGGTCTAGCTGCTTGCATTATTGTTTATCCTACTGATGCAACCTTTAATTCTGACTTTTTGTCTCTAAATAAAGTAGTCAAAACTAACCTTAATAATGCAGCTAAAAATCGGTACGTTCATTAACTGATATACCTAATTTAATGAGTGGTAAAGAATATAATTTTATAACTTTGTTTGAAATTAAAAACCTGATGATCAAACCCTCATTGAGGATATTAGGCAAGGATGACTGCTAATGATACACCTTGAATTTTTTCCTAGGTATTTAAATATTTGTTGGATACATATAGAAATTTTACACGAAGTTTTACAAATTTTACAAATCTCCACCCAATATAGGAAAGAGGTGTATTTATCTCAACAAGGAGAAGTTCAAAGAAATTTGAAAGGTAATATATATAATTGTATTTATAATATTTATAAAACGTTTTTGATTGTCTTCATAAGGTTAATAAGCGTTTTACTTAGAATACAGCGGAAAAAATATAATTACTTGAAAGTCTGTCCAGTATTGGATATATTATACGATGTACGTGTATATCAGTTGAAACAAGATGTAAATATAATGTCATTGCTAAGCAGACCTTAAATATGTGCAAATATGCAGATACATTAAGTAACTGCCATCTGTTTAAAAAACTATTGTTTATTAACGAATATTTCAAAAATATTTATAAACAACGCAATTTAAATAATACGGTGTTACCACAGGCGATATTTTGTAAAATAACTTAGTAAACAGATATATTAATTTACCTTTACAAAAAATGTGAAGTGATTAGATAAGCTCAGCATCGAGATACCAGTTTGGTCTTAAATTTTATGATAGCCATGAACTCATGTAGGGACTTAAAACTATGTAATTTTTAGTATATGTTTTCCATGATATAATCCTATAGAAATTTGTTGTACATAATTGTGTAAATCTGATTCAAAACTTAACAACTCTTCGTTAACTTGCAATCAAACACCAGAAACATTAGTTTTAGGGTTTATAGTGACAGCTTTGGGAATGTTTTTATCAAAGAACAAAACAACTTTGGGTATACTGATCTTAATACATTTCGTCGGTAAATTTTAAATATTTTGTTTGAAAACAATAGAAATTACATCACCTTCATTTTCTAAACAAAAACTTAGCGCCTTGCTGCTTTTATAATGGCAGTAAATTATGTTGAATTCATTGAAAATGTTGGTACTCATCTAGGATTGCCGATGTTGAACGAACATGACACAGGCATGATTCGTTATAATTCAATACAACATCCGGGACATTAGAAACAATCACGTCCTAAGTTATGGTCCAGACACCCTAATTAAAAGGTTTTATCTCCAAAGTAAATTTGAAAATACAAATGTTGAAAAAAAAACTAATAAAGCTAACTTTAGCGAATTCCTACCGAATTGTTTATAGTACATTGAAGGACTGAACAATATAAATCTTGTGAATATCAGATAAAAATGGCATATCATGTTGATGTGATATATATTTAGTCCCCTATCAGTGTAATTATACATTTTTTTAATCTTCCCTATTAACCATTATGGTGTGACAAATAAATAGTTTTTTTATGGCAAACAATTAAAACTTAAAACAAATCTTTTAAAAATTATATTGCAAGTAAAGGTAGAATGAACGCATTAGATAAACAAACGACTTGTAATTATATATAAAGAAATGTAATGCTTTCAAATGGTTATCAATTAAATCATAATGAGAGAATTTTGAAATTTTGCCAATCCAGAAAACAATTTATATATATATATGAAAAAAAATCAAGTAGAACTTTAGTAAAGTGGCGCTATTTCTCTTCTCGTGTGGCTAGAAATTCTGTTAACCACTTCTACATGAAAGATAATCTGTATTTGATTTAAATGGAAAATTCATCAAGTATACTATTTTTTTACGCCAGATGTGCGAGTTTATTTGCTAGATTAAACGTTAAAAAACAGGTTTTGTACTAGATTAATAATACTAGTGATGATGTCAACATAGGGGTGTTATCAAATCCAAACCGATCAACATCACCAAAATAACTAAAATCAAGTATTGGGTGTCGTTATTTGCAAAACCAAACACATTTTTTGTGGTTGAACTTTAAACAGAATCAGACAGCAAACATTTTCAATGCAGAAGTATAAAAATCGTTTATTTTTACAAAGTATTTCAGTTCTTACCTTTAACTTAGTAGATATCTGTTTGAGGTAGGTATAGGTAGTGTAACTATATTTATAATTTATCTCGAATATTGTACTTTAGACATTAGATTATTTGATACACCCTTACACAATGGCCGATATATTGAGTTATACGAAGTTACACATACTTTCTTTTTCGGTCACAACGTCTTTAAAACTTATGTGAGTCGGTTATGCTGCTTTGAGACTAGTGTCACCGCATTAAATTTGCATCATATATCATTCAAGTAGTATATGTGAAATAAATAAATGGGTCAGATTAGAACTTTCAGAAGTTGTCCCCCAGACACATATTCCGTAATTTAGTAGTTTATAAAAGCATACGCCAATAGTAAGGGCAAGTATTCTACTTCGTCCACACAGAACTAGAGACAAGCTTTGTAAAAATGAATTAATAGATATAAGTATAAATACCATCCGGGACAATGAAAACAATCACGTGTTCTTTTATGGTCCGGATACCTGAACAATCAATTTTAATATAAAGCACTCTCCCATGGCCACCTCATAACAAAAGTAAATACAAACCAGTATTTGTACTTTTTTCTGGGTATTTTTCAGCATAACTAAAAATGACTAATTTCAATATCACCTATCAATTATCAACACTTCATGTCTTTTAGTTGTTATGTTAATTCTTATGTTATATATTTAATTTAATCTTTCCCTCCAGAAGTAGCATACTACGATCATCTTGAAACATCGTTTAACATCGTAATGCTATATGGAGCTAAATCAGCCATGTACACATTTTTTGACCAGGAAATTACATGACATTTCAATTTAAGGTCAATCAAAATATTAATCTTTTATTACAATACACAGATACTTTTAAATGTTCTAAGTTGTTTAATGTCAGTGGTGTTATATTGCTCTATCCAAAATTTAAATTGGTTTTTAATGTCGATAAATAATGAAATTAAAACCTATCTATTAATCGTTAAAAAAACTATAAATACTGCGAGTGAGCCCACGAATGGGTACGACGATAAATTCGAATAAATGATTTAATGAGACAATTAAATATCATTGTGCAATTAAGATATATTTCATTGAATTAAAGTTTCATTTTATTCTAAAAGCGGTTTAGTAGGTGTCCGAGTGCAATTACAATTATAAATCTTCAGATTTTTTTTAACTGTTGGGAATCGTTTAATGTGGACTTGCATACCACACAATGAAAAAACACATTTGCTAGAGAGGAACATAACCAGAATAGAATAGAATAGAAAATAATAACTTTTATTAGTCAATAATGACACCCATATAGAGATGAACAACATAAAATAACATAAAGATGATGATACATTTAAAAGATAAAATTAATATTAGCGAAAACAGTGAAAACAAATGAAATGAGAGTGATTATATATAAATTATTATTATAACACATTCACAGTGATCCTTGTTAATTGATGATTCGCAATTATCAAGCAGTTTATATAGAATTATCCTATTGTCCAAAGATAATAATATGAATTGGGAAGTGTTATCCAATTAACAAAAGTTATTATTGATATAAGTCTGAAGTTTATTTTGTAAGTTTTAAAAACAAAATTAATATTTGCGAAGGCAGTGAAAACAAATGAAAAAATGTATATATAATACATGGACAGTGACACATGACGTTTGATGATGAGCGGTAATCAACCACTTTACATGTATATTCTGTTTCCAATTTACCAAAGGTATTATTGATATTAGTCTGAATTTTCTTTTATACGTTTTTGCCACTGCAGTAGAAAATGAATTTCATCTCAAACTCTAGGATCACAAAACCGGGAAAGCCTAACACTACCAAATTATTGATATGACACAATGTAATGGAAAATAGGGAAATGCTGTGTTTGACAAGGAGGTATTTCATATAACATTATATTATGAATATATTTCTGTTATTACTGATTATATCTTGGGCTGGATTGTAAACTTTCTTACGCAGCCAATTAGTAAATAATTATAAATTTGCATTATTAAATATCGTGTTTAAAATTTGCATATGTTCTGCTTTAAGATTATGTATACCTTATATAATTCAAAGGCTTAATTTAGCACAACATTCAATCACAGCCAGTACCCTGGCCGGCGTGTCAGGGCAGGTTTGCCTAAAGACCGACTGGGATGGGTGCCCCAGGTGGTTGATGGGGTAACCCTGGCAAGCTGGGGTTGTCAGGCCATAATACGGAAAACCTGACCGCAAACCAAATTAGTGCAACGTGTTGGGAAACATGCCACGTTCCTCGCAAGTTAAAGAACGCTGCTGTAGTATTCGCTATGAGTAGGGACCTCGGTCCCGCTACAGGAGGCTAAATTGCCCAACCCTATCCATCCTCCCTTTTTCCATTGGCATTCTAAAGTTCGTTGCCCCTATTTTTTCCTTGTGACCCATCCCATCTTCATTCATCATTTCATGTTCATTTTCCATTTCATGTTCATCGCCTGAAAAAAGCTGCAAAAATTGCTGCTCGGGCGTTAAACACCAACAATCAATCAATCACAGCCCACCGAACGTTAGGGATAAGTGTGGACAATTTTAAATTATTCATTTAATTTCGACCAAGTTAAAGTGGAGTGAATTTTACAACTGATTTTAAATTTGGAATGGACTTCAATATGCCGGTACATCGAAAGTGTAAAAACCCCCCCGAAAAGTGTAAAAACCCCGTGGAATAGTGTAAAAACCCCCATATCTGTGGTGAAAACCCCTCAGAAATGGTAGATATTACCATATATTATGATAATAATCCAATATTTGTGAAAAATATATACGCTTTATCCCAAAGAATCGATTTTTGTAACCGCACGATACGTTCTATATTAGGTCAAATAGCTAGGGGAGAGCACTCCAACTCATTGCAATAAAAGTACTTAAGTACTGTAGGTAGGAATACTGTAGGTAGGAATAAAATATTAAAAATTGATCCTATAATACACAATTTGTTACTTAAAAAATGATTTTGAATAAGAATAAATGAATTAAATTAATATATAATGTAATTTATACTTTTAGAATATTAGTATTATTTGGTTTAAAAAATAGTCGATTCATATGAATTGCTAATATTGGACTACATTTTAATAGGAGATGATTAATACAGTAAGTTTGTTTGTTTGTTTATTTTTGTTTTATTTAATTTTTTCAGAATGGACAACTTAACAAAGTGTCATCAATTTCAATAAGAAACTGCCTATTATCATGAACAGACAAAACAGAAGACTGCAGAGACATATATCTTATTGTCAAACAATTTTTTTTATACAATTCAGTCTATGTAGATTGAAAGAGTTGTAATTTTGTGTTTTGTGCCTATTGCTTTCGCCGTCTTGGCATCCTTCGCTTGTATTATTTCAGCTACAAGGACTGCTTGCTTGTGGTAGAGTTGTATTATCCCAGATTGCCGAATCCAGTTAGCCGATTCCCAAACTGCCGACAATCAAAAGTTATATGTTATAAATGGTTTTAGAAAAAAATGTTTTATTGTATTTATGTTGTTTTTGACATGTTTTTACGTGTTTAACACTACATATCACCTCAATGCCAAGGAAACGAGATTATTTGTGTTGTTGTCTCTTTGACATGCACGTGGCGCTTACTCCAGACACAGTGACTACAGGGTGCCGTTTCATAAAGCTATCGATACTTAACGTGCTCGTTATACCATGCAATTTAAATGAAACGGCTGATCTGTTTTGTTTCGCGTATACGTTATTTTTTACTTTGTTCATAACTTTAAATAATAAAATAAACATTTAGATAGAACTATAATTTATTTCAATAATTTAACATTTTAAGCCCTAGATTTATAACAGCAACTATTAAATTTTCACAAAAACACTAAAAAATTTTACAAATCGACTTTTTCCTCTGTAGATTCTGTGTCAATTAAAACCTTTTTTCTGATAAGTTGTAAGTAATTAATAAAAGAAATTTTTTAAGGATAGATTTGTTTTATTCGGCAATTTGGGAATCGGCCAATTGGACTCGGCAAGTTGGGAGACGGCAAATTGGGATTCGGTATAGAATGCTTTAATATTTTGATACAAGTGTTCCGCGCTGCGGTAGATCTCATTAATAAAAGAAAATTTTTTTTTAGGATAGATTTGTTTTATTCGGCAATTTGGGAATCGGCCAATTGGACTCGGCAAGTTGGGAGACGGCAAATTAGGATTCGGTATAGAATGCTTTAATATTTTGATACGAGTGATACAAGTATTTTGATACAAATGGTAGATCTCACCATTAAAATGTAATTGGCATGGAAAAAGGTTGGACATGACATCACATGCTCCTTTTACATATATGATCATGGTTGTAAAAAAATGTATTACTTTATTCAATATGTGGTAACATATAAAGATCACAAGCAGGAACATTAGAATTTATCAAAATCCAGTAAAATTTCGTTTTTTACGGCTATTTTATAGATTTAGCCTTGATTTCGAAGGTTTCATTTTAATTAGCAAAATACAAGATGAAATAACTTTACTCTGTAATGAATACTTAAATTTTTTTAATAAAGTAACCCTCGCTGCAGCAAAAATTGTAGATATTTAATTGTTAATGTTGATTACACTTGTTATTTGCCTTGTCAATTTACACCTAGTAGCCAAACTTCTGGCACGTGCCGACAAATCAGTCGATAGGGTCGTTATATTTTATTTTTAGAATATAGTTTTATATACGGTGGTAATTATTTATATTTCCTTCGTTATGTATGTCCTCATATAACCATTCATGTTACTGTTACAAAAAATAAATGTATTAAAATAGATTCTCTGCGTTTTCATCGTATAAAGCGACTTTCTGTGATTTATTTTTTTTAAATATAAACATATACCTCTGTACTTTTTTTAGGGGAACATTAAAAAAACCATTAAAATAACGAATGTAAATGATCAAGCATTTAAGTAGTATTCTAGCTGAGGATCAGGCAGTGGTCGGCACATAACAAATTTTTTGTTTTTACCTTTTTTGGCTTACATACATTCATTATGATATAAAACCAAATTCTAACAAGATTTTACATATGAAAAAGTGTCAATTCCCTAGATAATTTTTGACTGGTTATATATAGAGAAAAACTTGGCGGGAAAATTTCCCGGCATTTTCCACTGTACAATTCAACTCAATTTCAAATGATTATGTTTAATTAAAAGGCCAAATAATTCGGAACTTTAATAAATTAGAATGTTGTTTTATTTTATTTTTCCTTCATGTGCATTCCATCACATGTATGCATTTTTCCGTATTCTTACGTGGACTGATATATAATCTACATCATTTGCCTGATGTGGTGATCTGTCAGATAGGCGGCAACGACTGCAGCAGTAAACTATTTGACATCTTAAACACAGGCACTTGGGGTCAGCATAATTTTTTTTATGGAATAAAAAGCAAATAAATGAGATTACAGTGTGTACTCACTCGTTTGGTAACTAGTCTGACGTGTCTCATTGTGAAATATTGATCTCAGAAAAATAATAGTTTTTTCTTTATTATAAAAAATATTATTTTTCTGAGATCAATATTTCACAATGAGACATGTCAGACTAGTTACCAAACGAGTGAGTACACACTGTAATCTCATTTATTTGCTTTTTATTCCATAAAAAAAATTATGCTGACCCCAAATGCCTGTGATCTTAAACGTTCTAAGCGGCGTCATTGTACGGCCGACGTATATAGTAAACGGCGAGACGAAGTACACAAAATTTATAAGAGGAAATTAAGCTCTCAGTATTATTTTGTTTACTTTTTCAAACCTGTTAATGTATACAGGCCAGCCATGAGGCGGCAGACGTTGTTCGTTTCACTGAAAATGGATATCTTGCTATTCTCGTTACCTTGAGAAAGGCACTTTGTTGGTTTGTTAACAAAATTGAATACCGCGGAACTTTCGCAGGTTTGGCGTCACATTGTAATTTCAAGCAAGCAAAAGAATACATGCGAACACCCGCCTCTGTAATGACAGAAATGTCCGATTTACTCCAGACAGACAATCCTTAATTGTTTACCGAAGAAAAAATACTACACTCCTTTTTTCTTCTCTAACTACTATCTGGATGCTAGTTTTATAGTGGTTGAAACGGCGATGAAACTTTTATTTATTTATTTATTTATTTATTTATTTATTTATTTATTTATTTATTTATTTATTTATTTATTTATTTATTTATTTATTTATTTATTTATTTATTTATTTATTTATTTATTTATTTATTCATTCATTCATTCATTCATTCATTCATATTCATACTAAATGTACTCCAGGACTTTGACGTAAACTGATATACGTCTTTCATTATCAGGAGACAGATTTATATCAGCTTTGTATCTTGTTTCCGAATCCTTGTCTGTATTTTCTTGTAAATATAACGATATATGAATAGGAATAAAATATGTTTAAACCAAATGTATACAAAAGGCTGACAGTGAAAAAATGACGAATTGAGCGGAACAGTCAGCAGAAAACAGGTATATGACAAAAAGTATAATGTCAAAAAGGAAGCGTAAAAACGAAATGGGACATATATTTAGACGAGGAAATATTGCCGACTTTACAGGAAATAGACAGGATGATTGCAGACGAAGATTCCATAATGAAATCGATAATACGCGACAATGAAAAAGCGCCTTGTTTAATTCGTTACAAAGACGACCAGTTAACACACATCAAGACTTTATGTTGTTCAGGACACAGTATTTTAAGATTTGACAAAACCTTCAACTTGTGGGACTTGCGCGTTACTGCATCAAGTTACAAGCAGATATAAATCATCACACACAAGAACCGCCAAAATTTCGTCCCTCTAACTCGATTTTCTGAATCCGTCCCTGGATACTGATACACAAAAATTAGTGTTTGGATCAGACAAGGAAAATAGCTATAGTCAACGCCATTACATCAGCTTTCCCGACGTCTAAGAATGCAAAACAGAAACTAGTGGACGAAATACTAGTAATTGACAAGGCCGACAGAGACTCAATACTGAACGACATCTCTGGTAGAGACGGATATATCCATGCCGATGACCCGATATGTTTCGACGTAGTGCGACACTATGGAACCAAGGACACGGACATTATCTTCGAAATTTCATGGGTATTTTATTAACAAATTAAAACCAACTTTTATTTAACGTTATTGAATTTAGTACAGGTTACAAGAGATATTGTGGACACCCAATATATAAGGATTTACTAAGATTATTGATTTCAATTGGACAGTACCGACAAGCGGACAGCCCTCAACAGTTTCAGGTGTCGAAATCGCTGTGGATGACCAAGACCGTTGAAAAGAGAACGTTTTTTAGAGATTCGGTAACCACTTGCCGCCAGACCAAAAGACCCTTACTTCGACAGACGGACTAATGACTCATTAAACCTTGGAAGGAGTAAAGGTCAACTGAAGAGGAAAATCAACGAACTGTCGACGACTTAACGGAAATGCGATTTAGATTCTGAGTGATATTTCAATGTTTTGTTCAATGTATTCATCCTCTTTTTTTTCAAGGGCGAGACACTTAGTAAGTTTGCGGACAGCGATACATTAAAGAGAGCTGTATGCAGGTATCTTAGAAGTTTTAAATTTGAAAAATAAAATTTAACTAATTGCAACGCTGACTACGATTGATGTCCGAAGCCTTGTGCATGATGTCATAGTAGTTTTAAATTAAAAAAAAAATAAAAATCTTACTTATTGTTACGCGGACTACGACAGATGTCCGAAGCCTTGGGCAGGATATCTTAGTAGTATAACTTCAAAAACAAAAAACTATCCCTTGGTCTAGTTAAACCTTTTTTTTTTGCAATATTATGGACAATACCAAGCTCATAATAATAATAATTTGTACTTTTCTAGAAAAAAATTATTACTCCTAGTTATAAAACAAAACGACTTAAATGAATAAATATATAAAATCCCCTTACCCTGCCTCAGATGTTCATAGCCTTAATTGACTTGGCGTGGGGGCTCTTAATTATATATAATTATAATTACAAATGTGTTGATTGACTGAAATGTCAATTAATCAATTCATTTTAATTGTAATTGTAACTAATTTTGTCTAATATGAGCTACTAAAATGGATGACATATTTAAAATCTTTTAATAACAACAGACACATAATTACATGTAATACAAAGAATGCAAAGGTTTTAATGAAAAACATATCTATTTAAAAAATTCATTATAAAATTATAGACATTTTTTTAATTTCACACAATAAATCATTTGTCAGTATTAACATTTTCAATAAAAATACAACTTACAGTACTTGTAGTACTTTTATTGCAAAGAATTAGAGTGCTCTCCCCTAACTATTTGACCTCATATAGGACGTATCGTGCGGTTACATAAATCGATTCTGTGCGATCAAGCATAATTATTTTTTCACAAATATTGCATTATATATATTATCATAATATATAGTAATATCTATCATTTCTGAGGGGTTTTCACCATATATATAGGGGTTTTTACACTATTCCACGGGGTTTTTACACTTTTCAGGGGGTTTTTACACTTTCGATGTACCCATGCATTCAATATGCCCATATATTACATGAAGTTAATTGGCATGCAACGTACATGTTGAATCCATTCGCAAAGGCTTCTCGCATTTCCCGAGCCATGAATATCGCTCTGTGTAGTATGGATTTTTGTTGTTTGTTAATGTTATGTTTAATTTGCAACTGGCAATCACTTCTGTGTATTAGGGCAAACAAAATAACTATGTACTGTAGTGCAAACTAGTTTAACGCGGGGTTCATTAAAGTCAAGGGGTGGTATTTCACACAATTCCCGTTTCCATCCTATTGAGACATGATAATTTATCAACAAACCATCGCCAATGTCTACAGAATGACAACAATTCTGACACAAACGTCGAACTCATTACATTATAAAGTTGCAAACAAGTACAATTGCAATTTGTCAAAACATATGCAAGTTTGCGAAATATGTACATGTATATTTTAAGATTTTTTTTGTAATAGAGAAAGGAGTATACATGCAGCCTGTCTCTTGGTTTATGATAATTCTTCATCAAAGAGCAAATATGCCTTTGAACAGTGGTGATTGTTATGGATCATGAGCTCATGAGTCGAATATATGTTTAGGCGTAGACAGATATTTGACATTGTTTTAAGACCGAGGGATTGAATTAAATTACCAGACATATAATGCCTATTTCATCAAAATTGAACAAATCTTTTAATTCAAATGCAGTATTACTCCTGCGATAGTAAAACACTCAGTTTCAAATCATTCTTCTTTATGTGTATAATCGAAGTGGTGTTAAATTCATAAGTCATCCAGTATTAAGACTCATTCTATGTCTTACGCTATATGAACATGTGTCGTCATTGACGCGTAACATTTAGTTCTAAACAAAGCAGTAAAGGTTCATCGAAATCTCAAACTCAGTCTCACATTTTTAAGGATGATTTTGTATTTTGGGATATCATGGCCTTTTCCGTGGATAATCAATTTCTGTTTTAAATCTGCACAATCTGATTGGTTAGGCTAAGAAAATTTTGACATCTCCTTTTAAGACGAACACTTAACAGGACCTTTCTATTTAAATGGCTATGATGGTCTTAGCCTTAGTAATATACTTAATAATATAACATGCACAACACGTAGTTTTTTTACGTTAATTAAGACGTTAGTTTGCATAAAGGTAGAAAATATAAACTGCGATGAAACAATTTGTGAAGGATTGGCGTTGGAGAAAGACAATTCCCTACTGCAATGGCTTTGAAATTTTCAGGTTGGCCTGCATACGGTTTATTTTGAACCAATTTATCAAAATAACACTTTCTTTTTCCAAAGTGTTTATTAGAAATACCCCCAGTTACTTTGCCTTCCCAATTAAGGGACAATTGATTCTCAATAAAGGACGTTTAGTTCCACTTTATCGATTATTTGTGGATTCCGTATAAAGTTGTTGCATAAGTTACCGGTATTTATAGAAAGTTACCGGTATTTATAGAATCGATTTAAAACAGTTCCGGAAAACAGTTACCTGAGTCTTCCGATACCGAACCATGAAGTTTTACCAACGCTGCACATGCGCCTCAGGTGTGAAAAATATTTTGGGAAGTCGCACCTTGTTTATCAACCAAGTTGTAAATAACTCATTAATGAATCACAACTGATAATTAGTTGCAACAATTACAGGTATAACTTATGGAGAATATGCATTCCTTAGCCATAATGCAATAATTATGTGTAACATCATCAGCGAGGATCTAGCGGAGTTTTTCCATTACAATTTACAGTTTTCCATCCGTTTGACCCCAAATGCATGTCAATGTTTGCAGTTATTTACAGTAGTAGTTGTAAATGTCTCATAGATTATGAAGTTGCTGTTAGTGTTGACGTTGCTTGACCCGCAGAGCTGACCAGCACGTCCCAGCTGTTGAAAATGGATTGCCCTCTCGTGCAGGCCTTTATGGCCATATGGGGGTTGTCAGGTCATAATACGGACACAGGGACGCGAAATAAAATTTTAAAACTATTAAAGTCTTGCAAAATTTAAATACGAGACCTTATTTGAAAGTGAATTCAACCAGCTTAATTTTTTCAAATATCTCTTTTTATTTCAAAGAAATTAACATTTTATTTTTCATTATATTTCATTTTGGCACAAAACAATTAGCCTGGAACGACCTATTACCGATGTATTAAGTTCTCGTAATGGTTACTGATTTATTTCTTGTCCTTTCATGCTTTACAAAATCAATGAGTGAAAAAAGACCTTGACCTATTATCGATGTAGTTTGTAAATCTTCTAAAATTAACTCCGGTAAGAAACTTAAGCACATGGCAATCATTTGTTTTATACTAGAAATATATAAATGATAAAAATATAATTTATTACAACTTTGTTAATTATAAATGTAAAAATATTTTACAACTTCGTAGTTTCATCCTGATGGGACATAAAAAATCTGCTATGTAAGCGAAAAACTGTAACCGGTGTATTTGCAGAAAGCTTCCGACTTGCACTCCGACAGCAAACAATACCTCATAAGTACCAACACTTTCAAAATAAAATTACTTTTGTTAAAACGTCTTTGTTTCATTCTTGTATCTTTTATCATTTCATTTATTTATTACGAAAACACCGAACATAGTCTTAATTCCGGTGTGAAACTTAAGGATGCTCTGCTTTATTGATCGGTTCCCAAAATTAGTGTCTGTTGACACACATAAATGGTTGTGACCTGATTTTTGTTTTTAATAAAATTTGATTGAGATGGCTCCACCCACTTCAGAAAATTTTGATTATTTTTGTAACAGGCATGCGTAGGAGTGACAGGAAATTACCTTTTGGATATTAGGGAGAAAATGTCTTCCATTTACCGTAAATGCAAAAATTTCTAACAAAGTTCTAAGCAAATTGTCTGCTATACACTATACTCGTATGTTCCACAAATCATTTAGTCAGTTTTTGAGAGTAATCCCAAAGTATTCACGAAGTGAATAAATGCATGGTAATATGCATACATCGATAATAGGTCGTTTCACTATATATGTAAAAAAAATTAAATTGTATTACAAAATGAAATTAATGTTTGGCTTGAATAAAATGATATTAAACTACCTAAATATCAATGAAAAATGCTTTAATAGCAAGTAGTTTGACAACAATCGTCTTTATCTGTCTGCAAGATTGTAACGTACAATGGCATTTTTGGTGTTTTCATATTGAAGAGCGATTTACAGTGCTTTCAAAAGTAGCCGGTAGTCGGCAGAATTCCACCGCCTACTCTCCCCAAAAGCTCTGGCTACTTTAATGTCCAGAAAAGTAATAAAAGTTACAAAAAAATATGTGTTGTAATTCTCCTTACCTTAATTTATCGGTGCCGGTAAATATCATTAGCATTGAGGAAGTAAAACATGATGTTTATTTACGCTAAATTTAGATAAGAGATTTACCGGTCGCTGATTGGTCGTCTATAATTAGTGTTGATTACTCTGAAGGTTTCATCAGATATGGATGTTTATAAAACAAAAAGACCTTGAGGTGTTCCAAAAAATTAATAAAACACGATATGTTTTCATGAAACGATCAAATACAACCCTGTTTTGTTTTGGTTTTAGGAAAACCCGAAGAGATCACAGGGGGTATGTTTCAAAGCAACAGAAACATTGAATATGAAGTTTATTTTTATGTTCTGTAAAAAACGCCTTTATCAGGCGAACCACTTCCACAACGGACGTGTCGGTCCTAATCCTTATAAAATCCTCAGTAGACTAAAAGTAATATACAGAGGGGACTAAGAGTTTTTTACAAAAAACTCTAACCCACCATGGAAGTTAATCCTTTTCTCTATCACACACCATGGTATATCCACACCTACTATCGTGGTTAAGAATCTTCTCAGGTAATCTTACCACGGTGGATGCATATGAGGGAGTTCAGTCTACCATGGCATGTCGCCACAGGCGTCCGGCCACGATATCTCCGCGGTGGTACATGACAATATAAACGTTGTCATTTAATTGATTGCGGGTTTAAACATCGTTACCCGAATGAAAAGAGAACATTTTAAAACAGTGCTTAAGAATAATTTGTACATGCATTTTATTTGTTCATAATCAATAATGATTTAATATGCCGGTAGACTTGAAGATCGAATATTTGTTCAACCGGATGCATGTGTTATGCATTAAATATTACCCTGAACAAGTTCGGTAAATTATCCGGATTTGAATTGTCACATTACGTTTTTGTGTATTACGAAGTATAACGAATTGTCCTGAAGTTGTACGCGAACTCTCTTCAATCAATTATAAATCCTTTTCGACAGAAAACGGGCAGTTGAGCGGCGATCTTTTTCTTTATTTGGTATTTAAAACCAGAGTTGTTTTAACAAACGCGGACAAAAGTTTACATCACGTATAGTTATATAAAATTCGTTAACAGGATGGGATACAACAAATTAATTACTAAATTGAAGCCAACATGCAGCAAGAATAATATATATGTGAAAAGTTTATAAACGAGAATCGCCACATCAAATATAGTTTAACTACCATATGGCACAGGCGCCTGTTTCACAAGGTTGAATGAAGTCTTACGTACGCACAATTCTAAATACACATTTACTTTGGACAATGGCGTTTTAAACTATAACAATTAATATAACAGGTTTATATAAAAAAAGTAGTGATGTGCTTCTGAGCTAAATATACAAAACTGACAATTTTTCAAATGGAGGCAGACGTGTTATTTGTATAAAGTTCCCGTTAAAATTAACTCGCAGTTTCGGTGTTTTTGCATGACATAGTTAGTATTTATTGGGATAAATATTCTCGAGATCAGACCCCTTTTAGACTTGCCTTAGTTCTCTAAAATTTACAAATACTTATTCTTAATATTTTGTTTTATTGTGGTACATTGATCAAACAATAAAATATGCATAGTTACTTACGTCTGTTATAACATGAACAAAACAAATCGGAATAAAATTATGTTTGAAGACGAAAGAACTGATTTGTCCACACTCATATCAATATAAAATAATTGCCCGAATTTACTCAACAGTATGTAAGTTTGTTTTCTTTTGTTCTTTTTTGTTTTTTGTTGTTGTTGGTTTTTTTTTTGCGCGCCGATACGAATGTCTGTTTGCGGACATAGGGTCTTGTCGTAACATAAGTCTTTTCTACAACAAAAGTTGATGATGTGTCAGGCTTTTAACACTGAAACGACTATTATGTTTGATTCTATATCAGTATTGTATTTTTTTAACACACGTGGTTCAACACCGACGAATCGAGTATAAAATCATTCGTGGAACAATATATTCTGCGACATTTATATTAAGTAATAATTCAGAAAATTGAAAATGTAGCATTTTAAGTCGTATATTGATTTTGACGTTTTTAAAACGAATTTCTTTACAAGTTTCGCATTTATTGTGTATTTCTTTACAAGTCTCGTATTTATTGTGTAATGTGCTTATTTCTTTACCGTTAAAAATGTGAAGCCGCGTGTTCACCTGTTAATTATAAAATTATACAATGCACAAGTTTATTGAAATGTTTGAGAGCACGTGCTTGAAAAAATGATGACTGGACAATGACAGGGAAATTTTGACGATAGAATAGCAAAGATTTTGACAATTTTAAGGGCAAAATGCGGTGTTCTAACCTTTTAGAACACGTTAAGGGAATAATTGTCAATCAAATCAGTGACAATAAACTTTAAGGTATTCTGTATAATGAATAGATAAACAGAACGCAGATTAATTTTGTTGTCAAACAAACGTATTAAAACGGCATATTTTAACACAAATATCTAAATTAAATCGCAACATTTTAATATTTTCACTGTGTAAGCATAAAAGGAAATTGAAAATCCACGGTGGGTCACGATATGTAGTGGACATAACACGATGTACCGCAGAATACCACCGTGGCGTATGGTGGTGAATTTCTTAATGAAAAAACCACGACCACAGTATATAGTGGGCAATATAAAAAACACGTCACGTCTGTAAGCTGACTTGCGTCGACTAATATGTGTACTTGAGAAAATCTTCAAGAAACAAACGGAAATATGATGTAATAAATTAAATAGAAGAACAGTTTGATAAACATGATAAAGAAAAGAAACCAAACAATTTTGAATTAATACACTCTTAATTCTCAAAATGTTGATTACTTGTCTCAAAACATCAAGCACGGGTTAGGGTAACCCTAACCCATCATCATAATAAATTGAAAATACAACCTAAACTTGGCATCTCATTTGTTGATATGAGACATACAAATTTCTAAGAAGATAGGCAAAAAGTTAAAAATTTTAAGTAAAAAACGGTCGTTTGAAAAACTAAAGCTTAGTTCCAGGAGACTGCCAGAATGCAGGATTTTGCGTTATTTACCCCAGACCCCTGGCCTAAATAGGCGCCGAGCTTGCTCGGCGCAACGGCGGCATTGCCGGCCATCTTGTGTGGTTGCCTACTTTTTCTTTTGGAGACGCCTACTCTCAAATTGGTTGAAAGCCCTGGATTTATCGTGTATGCTCATGTATTACAAACTGTAGCAGAAATACGGTAAATTTGATCTAATCCCTCATGAATATTCATTAACTACATTTGATACTCTATGATTATTATCGCACAATTTAAGGGCATAAAGCAACACCACTGAAACAGTAAAAAAGTTCAGTCATGCACAAAACATACTTATCACAAGTTATCTGTGCAATCCAGTTGAAAGACATAAATTAAATCCTTTGAAAAAATGTTAAAAACGCCTGTTGTTTGCCGTTTCTTATTGGAATTACACATTTACTGATAAATTGGTAGTATGGGTGAATTATTTGAACCAGATTTACAAGTATCTTATCAGGGCTCACGCTGGGTCAAAATTATAGGGAGAACTCACTTCTCTTTTGTGGGGCTGACAGAGAGAAGTGAGGATAGAATAGGGAGAAGTGGGTGGACAATAGGGAGAAGTTGCATTATATGTCGCGAAAGTGTCCTATATTTTGTTTTTTTAATATGTGTTAATTTGGCATTTGAATTTTTTATTGTTACATGTTTTTAAGCAGTTCAATTTATTGAGGATAAAGTAAAAGATTTGATTAACTATTATCACACATTTTCATAAATACATGTATTAAACATAACAATAAAAAAAGTATCAACTGTCACAAAACTGTTCATTAAAAAAATCAGGGATCGACATTAACTGTAAAACCTACTTGTCCATTCGGACAAGTAACAGTCAGGTTTTACTTGTCCGAAAGTAAAAAGTACTTGTCCGTAATTTTTTTCTGAACCTGACACTGACAAGTGGCACGAAATGTCAATTAAGATGACACGACGTACGTATTTAAAATTATAAATTGTTGGCCAAATTTAACAAGTTATGAAAATTTTATGACAGAAATCGAACTTCTTTCCATTTATTTGTATCAATAAAACGACAATTAATTCATTCATTTCATTATTTTATTGAAATAAATTGTTTTAGTCTAAAACATCCGACAATTGTATCGTAGTTATTTTAGAACATTTTTCCAGAAAGCCCGATATAAAATTAGCATCAACGATTTCATTGGATGATTATTTATAATAAGTAAGAAACGGGATTTCATTGGTTATTGTTAAGTGACGCGTGTTTATATTTAGAAAAGGGGAATTTTGGTCGCAATGCAGGGTTTTATTTTTAACACAATTAATGCGAGAATCGCCGCTTAAAGGACTTTTTAAAAATTTACGATTGTTCTAGATAAATTTGATTTTATTTTCACTTGTCCGATCGGGCAACTGAAACAAGCTTTTTACTTGTCCCGGACAATCGGACTACCGTTAATGTCGATCCCTGTAAAAAAATGTTTCTTTGTCATTGGTCTATAAATTGATTGAATTATTAAGTTCTATTAGAACTAGAAGTATAAAATTACATCATTGTGACAAATCTGTTAAAAGTATTTTAAAATATTTAACTTTAATTTGTTTAAAGTAAATGCCAAAAAAATTTTTTACTACGTTTTTGTCTCGCCTGGGACGAAAGTCGCTGGAGGCGAGACATATGTATGGGAATCCGGCGGCGGCGGCGTAAACACTTGACATCTTGCTTCATATCTTTGTAAGCCCAAGCCCTAGGTCCATCAAATTTGGTCCAGAGGTAGCTTATGATGAGTACTTGCCAGTCAGTCACCTGTCACCTGACCTTGACCTCAATTTCACGGTCCAGCGACTACGTTAAAGTTTTTGGGTTACGACAGTTCCTCTGTAACTACGCATGGTAGGATGACAATATTTGGTGTATAGGTTGTTGATGACTAGTACATGACTGTCTGGTAGGTGTCACCTGACCTTGACCTCAATTTCACGGTCCAGCGACTACGTTAAAGTTTTTGGGTTACGACAGTTCCTCTGTAACTACGCATGGTAGGATGACAATATTTGGTGTATAGGTTGCTGATGACTAGTACATGACTGTCTGGTAGGTGTCACCTGACCTTGACCTCAATTTCACGGTCCAGCGACTACGTTAAAGTTTTTGGGTTACGACAGTTCCTCTGTAACTACGCATGGTAGGATGACAATATTTGGTGTATAGGTTGCTGATGACTAGTACATGACTGTCTGGTAGGTGTCACCTGACCTTGACCTCAATTTCACGGTCCAGCGACTACGTTAAAGTTTTTGGGTTATGACAGTTCCTCTGTAACTACACATGGTAGGATGACAATATTTTGTGTATAGGTTGCTGATGACTAGTACATGACTGTCTGGTAGGTGTCACCTGACCTTGACCTCAATTTCACGGTCCATCGACTACGTTAAAGTTTTTGGGTTACGACAGTTCCTCTGTAACTACACATGGTAGGATGACAATATTTGGTATATAGGTTGCTGATGAATAGTACATGACTGTCTGGTAGGTGCCATTTGACCTTGACCTCAATTTCATGGTCCAGTGACTACGTTAAAGTTTTTAGGTTACTGCTGTTCCCCTGTAACCAAGCATGGTAGGATGACAATATTTGGTATATAGGTTGCTGATGAATAGTAAATGATTGTCTGGAAGGTGTCACATGACCTTGACCTCAATTTAACGGTTCAGCGACTTCGTTAAAGTTTTTGTATTAGGACAGTTCCTCTGTAACTATGCATAGTATGGTGACAATAATTGGTATACAGGCCGCTGCTCATAATTAATGCTATTTACGTAATGCTTATGGCGAAATTTATTTTCGTTACTGATGTGGAATTCAGGCGAGACGTTTTTCTGTGTCCACACTTGTTTATCATTGCAATACTCATTTCAACACTATCAGCATCGTATATTTGCAATCTCCGGCATTCAAAATTCATATCCGCTCCGGAAACTTTCACATATTTTGCTCTGAACTGGTTTCCAGTCGTATTTTAAACCTACGCTTTATATACCAAATAAAAGTTAAAAGGGTACCAGTTGACTTTGTGGCGCGTAAACATAATAAACATGACGCTGTATCAAAAAACAAAGATTTATTAACAAAATGGGAATAAAATTTGAAAGGTGACAACAGGCGATTCTACAAAATGAAAGGTCGACTTCACTTCGCTTTTTAAGATTATCGAGGGCGAAGTGGGACCACGATAAGGCGACTTCTTCGCCCTAGTCGCCCTCCAACGCGAGCCCTGATCTTATGTGAACAATCGATCGACTTAAGGGAAATAACCGTTCGACTTCGCTTTCTAGGCGCCGTAGGGAGACTTCAGGACATAGTAGAGTGTCTTTGTCGCCCACTTCGCCCAGTGTGGTGACCATTGAATTGACACGTTCCACACTTCCGGTTTTGTAAAAAAAAAATTCCAGAACTTGGACCAAAAAATTTTTTGAGTCTGTGGCAATTTCTGGGTCGGTCGTGGGAATGGGGAAACCAAACAAATTTTTAATTTATGCCACATTAGAAAAACACATGTTTATCCACTGAATATTAATGGCAAATCACACCTAGCACTTGTAATGTCCAAAACATGTCAATATCCGTACTTCTGAACTTCATGAACCATTATTCGTCACCTTAATTTGTAATTTATGTGCACCAATGTTTGAGACTGTATATTTCACCATAGATTGCCTTATGGTACCAGATAGATTCCAAACTCAACTTTCTTAGACTATGTTTAAAAAGATTGAGCGAAAGCAGTACTGCACCTATTTAGTCATCTTCCTAAATAAGAAATTGTCTCCGGATCTACATCATTGCAGCTATGCTGCCAACTGTGAACACATTCAAGTACATAATTATTTTGACGTAAGCTAAAAAGCAGAGCATATGGGTAAAGCCAAAAAGGTGGTCAGGAAAGTGTGACATTTGGATAAAAAATTAAAACATGCCAAAACAAAATGACACCTCAATATTTTGTTTTCAACAATTTGTTTCTATGCATCAACCTTGAAATTAAACCTATACAGATTGTGGTTTCTTGTCAAATTGATCTTTTTTACCCATATCTTGTAAGTTATATTGACAATAAGTAAATCTTTTTTTTCAAATAATTGCTGAATAAATTGATGAAAATTGACCAAACTTTCTGAACATATCCTCTTATATCAAGTATACATCATACACCCATTTTTTACTTGGTCATTGACAATATAAAATTTTGGCCCTGTAATCAAAATAAGGGTGATATTGATGTCAAAATAAAGGTTTTTTGAGATTATCATGTACTCAACTTGTATGCATCAACAAGCACAAGTTGGAACATTAACTTTGTTCTGTAAGTAAAATATTGGAATTACTGTATTGTACTCTGAATTCCTATTGTCAAGTAGATTCGGCATTTTTTTGGAAGTTATTTTGACAACCAGACCTTTTTGATAGTTACATTGCTTAAAATTTTTTTTACTGAAAAACAAATAGAGAACCATGACATCATCCAGTTTCTTAAGTTGGGTAGGATTGGTCTAAACTAGATGGACCATCAAAATAAGAAGCATCTTTTGTCTAACCTGGATACTTTGTCTGACCTGTAAGTTATGTTGACCAATAAATGCTTGTTATAACTTATTTATTTGTTATATTACATTGAGGATCTTTTATCTCTATGGTTCCAGCAACCTCTGTCAATGTTCAAGACTACTTAACAGTTATTGATCAGTAAAATGCTGGAAAAATCTTCCTTCAAGTAAGTTATATTGACAAAATGTCAATTAACATACAGGAAAAAACATAAAAATCCGGAATAATATTTGAACACAAAATCGTGGCCATATTTAGTCAATTTGAAGATAAACTTCATTGAAGTAAGCATACAAGAGTCAATGTTCTTGTTTGTTCAGCAAAAAATGAGAAAATATTAACAAATATAGATAACAGTCGAAAATGTGTCTTGCATAAGCTCTACAACAACATTTCTCAGTTATTTGATTTATTACATGCAGGTAACATTAACCAAGTTTCATCAAGGGATTTTTATTTAAAGAAAAATGAATTAAAAAATCGAAGAATGTGTCCATGGGACACAGATGTCCCCGCTCAATGAAGTCCCAAACAGGAAGTAGTCCGACAGGTCTGAAAGTCGCTTAGCCTTAGGACGTACAACTTGTGATACTAAACCACCCTGCCAAATTTCAAATTGTACAGTTTCTGAGAAAAGCTCGACGGAATTCGTACGGACAGACGGACATGAGTAAAACTAGAACGAAAAATCGTACTCTCGCTTTTTTTTGGCGAGGGTACGAATTTAGTCCCCTTTCTCGTAATGTAGCAGAGCGGGGGTGAATCACTCCCGGCACTTTGATGTGCAAAAGAAGTTGCATATATACAATCAGACGTGGTCGATCTTGATATGTTTCGACAGGGTCACAATTTTTTTTTTATCGGTTTCGTGTTTAAAATCGATCATTATTGATACGTGATGATAGTTATTGCCGTTTTTAATAACACGCTGTGCGTTGTGTATTAATTGACATTCGTGTCTCTTTTTGATTACGTTTTACTACATGAAAAACATTGAGAAACCAGAAATTGAATGGCGTGTTGCATCTTGGGTAATACATATGTAAATTACTGGATTCTTACTACTGAATGGTTGTTATAGTATGCAAATTAGCACGTTTATAATAAAATTAGGTCACATTATCCATATACGGAATAATGGTCAACATAGCACTTTCCACGTGCATCTTCAAAGACGAAAAAAGAAATTTCTTCAATAAAGATCGTTTCCAGATAGTTTCGAAATGTCTAAACTTTAATAACGTAAATCAGATGAATATTATGTTTGAACTTTGTATAAATAGATCGAAATTAGAATTTTTTATTTGCTACATTACAAGCAATAGAACTGAATTTTGCCGTTAATGCGACAAGTCACAAAATTAACTTCGGATTATAACGGCAGTAAAATTCGGTCTATAGTAAAACTTAATGCCCCTAACATGTCATCGCGGGGCATAAAAACAAAGGTGTGGGATGCGACAGACACATACCATATACATTTAATGCTGAATGATTCTATCTGTTTATGTTTGATAAACTACAGAACACCTATTTAATGCCCCTGCCACCAAGTTCTGTAACGGATATCTAAACGTACAGCAAGTTGATATCCCATGACATGTACCTTTTGTAGGAAAACTGACAATTCTTGTAAATTTAGATGGAGTAAAATAAAACCCTGCCAGCAGTGAGACTTGAACCCGTAACCTCTGAGTTTACAGAACACGTGATCAATAGTAGACGAACTTCCTTAATCCTTCAGCCCATCAAGTTATAGAGAAAAATAGCTAATAATCAAACTGCAGATAAAAATAACTTGACAAGACATGACCCATCAATATAAAGCTGAAAATTCAAACCATTGCTTATGATGATGGTGACAACAAAAGTCTGATGAATGGATGGACAAGCTGATTCCAATAAATCTATTAAGTGGAAAAGGGGGAGGGGGCACAGCATATTATTTATTCAAATATTTTGTGTACACAGCTTGTTATGAAATTTATTAAAATTCAATTTTTTTTCTCTTGTCCAAATCTTGAACCAGGTGCTAAAGCTGAGAAAAATGTATGTATGGCCCATTCTGGAATTCTGCATCTGAAAAGATAAATTTTAATTAATTCAAATTTGTTGCCTTTAGTCACCTCTTGCTTAACTAACCTGACAACCTCGAACTCCCATTGATTCCATTCTTGTTTGTCACACACCATAAATGATGGACAAAGTTTTGTATTGTATAATAAAAGTATTCAAAAGTAAAGACAGGAACACAAGTAGATATCAGTGAGATATAGTACCCATCTCTGTGGGCCCCGCTGACCTTAAGGGCAAGGTCATCAACTATGGTATGCGACACATCGCCTTGCCATTATCTACCCACATTCCAAATATTAAAAGCCTTAACATCGAAAGATAAAAAAGTTACAGCCCGGATATAAATTTTTCATTCAGAAATAATGTGAAGGTCAAAGTTCAAGGTCAAAGGTCAGCAACCATAGTATGTGACACATCACCTTGATATTATCTACCCACATTCCAAATATCAAAAGCCTACCTCGAAAGATAAAAAAGATACAGCCCGGACATGAATTTGTCATTCAGAAAGCAATAATGTGAACTAAGGTCAAAGGTCAGCAACCATGGTATGTGACACATCGCCTTGATATTATCTACTCACATTCCAAATATCAGAAGACTACCCCAAAGATAAAACAGTTACAGCCTGGACATGAATTTGTCATGCAGAAAGCAATAATGTGACCTTTAGGTCAAAGTTCAAGGTCAAAAGAGATCAACCAGGGTATGCGACACACCGCCTTGATATTATCTACCCACATTCCAAATATCAAAAGCCTACCTCATAGGTAAGGTTTCAACTAAAACCCTTTCATTATAAGGGTTATATTGACTCCCATATATAAGGTGTCAACTAACACACTTTTGTTATGAGGGTTATATGGACTCTATGTCAATTGACACGTTTTTAAACTACCGTTATTTGACTATGCTTTCTGGTGTCAACTAACACCTAGAATAAATTCACGTACAGTTCTTCAATTGTTTTTCACCGATATTAATATTCTTTCCTATAGTACCATATAATATTCGGAAGCTCTATTTTATTTTTTTATCCTTATATAGGCACATTTTTATTGAGAGCGTTATATTGACTCAGAAATAGAATTAGTCGAATAACGGCAATTTGGAACAAGACCATCACATGCATAGTCGGTGTCCTATAGGAGGTTTTCGAAATTTTGAATTTATAATGAGATGATATTTTGCAGCATATTATTAAGAGGAAATTAAATTATTTAGCGTAAAATTGAAAAATTGTTGTCATCGTTATATTAATTTTTGACTTCACGTACGTTATTGGTTGGACAGGTAAGGTGGAGCCTACCTTGTGTCGTGTCGCGCATCGTAATCAACCAGCGTGACAGCAAATAATTCTAATTTAGTTTCGTATCATATCTGTATGTTGCTTTAAAAAAAGTTTCACTGTCGATATGGGCACTTTTCGTAGAAAAAAATAAAACTATAGCACAATTAGTACGTTATACCATATTTTGACAAGCATACTTACCGGTCTAAATGGCTAATAAAATGGGATACGAAAACACCGCAGCGTTCTTTTATCAATAGCCACACCAAGCCTGCGCATATATCCGCTTAATTTCCCGCGTCTTACGGTTTCGTATGTTCGTATACGTGGAAACCCCGTACGTTATTTTTAGTTATTTTCACTGTTGTCAACATAACTTACTTAACCCTTTTTTAAATGTTGTCTAGCCCATGAAAGTGCCACTCCTTACACAAAATAACGATACATTCATTAGCCTTCATCATTTTTCTACCAATATAACCTACAATCTGTGTTCATATAGACATACAATGAACACTAGTGTCTCCTTTAGTAACATGGGGTTTCAATGTCACGCTTTTGACTTGTTTAATGTACTGATTATCGTTTGACAAATGTCAATAACAACGCTAATATTGTAAGGAAATAGGGAATGAATGTAAAAATAACTGCATCTTCATGTCACTGAAGCATCCATAAAAGTTCCAGTTGGTACTGTAATGTAAACTTTTTAAAATGCATTAAGTGATCAAGTGGTGTTATATTGACCAACAAGGAGCACCTTTTTGGCTTTACCCATATATTTTACCATTATTTGCCGAAAACTCATTTAAAAGAACTTGATGCATATAAAATCTGTTAGGGCTCATGCAGTAACATGAGTAAGGCCAGAGATAACATTTGCTTATACACTCAAAAAAGAGTAAGACCTATATTGTTTAATTGCTGTGTTTTGACCAACCTCAATGTTTTAACCCTAACCCTGACCAAAATCAGACAAACTGATAAAATTTTTAACACTTCTTATTTTGATAAATTAATTTATTTTAATAGTTCGATCATTAATAATCAGAAAAGTTGGTGTTCAGTTTCTGATTGACAATTTTATAGAGAAACACATCATTGGGGGATGGGAGGGGGGGGGGTGTTTTTATGTTATTTCATGTACGTATGTCCAAATACCAGTATTTGAACACCATCGTCAGAATGAGGCTTTGTTGGTCGAGATGGCACCCCTCTTTTACTAACACAAGATTTGTTATGTTACTGAGAATGGAAAATAGCAGATTTGTTTAGCCAGATGTATTGTTTCAATTCAACATCGTAGATTGTTATCGACAGCCTGTCATGTATGAAATATCATATCCGTCAAACATAGTTCAGAAAAGGCCAGAAATGCCCAAAATAGTTCCATTTTTCTAAATTTTTCTGACATGGGAAAATGGGGCCCCACTCAGACCTTCCCCCATATACTATCCATTTACAAAAACTGTAGACAGCAATGTTGAAGTCACTTAACCATGTTAACCATATCTGTATCATTCTTTTTTTTTCTTATCTCACATTCTCAGTGTTTGTGTTTGTTGCATTAAATTATTTCCTTACTAAAGTCAATATTTTTGCTTGTTCAACTTACCAAAGTTGATAAAATAAAACTATTTTTCCTACTTACTGACCATAACCATGATAACTGTACAGTTTCAGGTGGAAAACAGCAAACAAACACGTATATTAAAGGTTGGCCTTATTTCTTGATGTTTAACTGATTACCTTAAATTTCTTTAAGCAATTAAGTCCAAGAATTTTGTGCTGTTAAACACTTGTAAGACTTTGATGAGAGCATGGGAAAAAAAGAGAGCTCTCCATTAGCCAAACAGCGACACATTTCACTGTCTCCTGTAAGTAAGTCCAAGAATCTTATGCTGTTTAACACTTTTTAGACTTTAATGAGAGCATGGGACATAAGAGAGCTCTCCATTAGCCAAACAGTGACACATTTCACTGTCTCATTTATAAACATTGTTCTTTGTAGATCTGTTGAGAGATTCAACATTTTTGTACCAGACATTCTGTCTGACAACTTTCATAATGTACCTAACTGTAGAAAAATGTGCATGTTATGTTTTGTAATTGGGCACTATGGGTAGACTACAATCCAAATTAAAATAAATTGTGACCTGTTATTAATAAATTTAGGCTATATCATGGCATCCAGTACTATTGGGATATCACAAGGCTCATGCTAGGTCAAAATCAAAGAGAGAAGTCACTTCAATTTGGGGGCTGAGAAGTGGGTGGAAAACAGGGGGAAGTTGCATTATATGTCACGAAATCATACTGTTTTGTTTGTTTGTTTTTTTTAATAAGTGTTGGCATTTGTATTATTATTGTTATATGATTTTTAGCAGTTTAATTTATTAAGGATAAAGTATCAACGATTTATTAACTATTATCATAAATTTTCAAAAAAAGATGTATTAAACATTTCAATAAAAAGAATCAACTATTACAAAACTGTTCATTAAAATAAATGTTTTTTTGTCATTGGTACAAAAATTGATAAAATTATATTGAAGTACTATTAGAACTAGAAGTGAAAATTACATCATTGTGACACATAATATGTTTTGTAGTTAATGTAAAATTCATTTTTAAAAGTATCTAAACATATTTAACATAAATTTGTTTAAAGTAACTGCCAAAATACTATTTTGACTACCTTTCTATCATTGTTTAAAGTAACTGCCAAAATACTATTTTGACTACCTTTCTATCAGTGCAATACTCATTTTAACACTATTATCATCGTAGAGTTGCAATCTCTGGCACCAAATTCATATCCGCTCCGGAAATTTTCCTAAGTTTTTTGCTCTGAACTGGTTGCCTGTCGTATTTTAAACCTACGCTTTATATACCATATAAAAGTTAAATGGGTACCAGTTGACTTTTTGGCACGTAAACATAAAAAACATGACGTGGTATCAAAAATGCGAAAAGATTTCTTAACAAAATGGGTATAAAAGTTAAATTGCGACATCAGACGATTCTACAAAATGAAAGGGCGACTTCAATTTGCTTTTGAAAATGATCGAGGGCGAAGTAGTGGGACCACGATAAGACGACTTCTTGGCCCGAGTCGTCATCCAACATGAGCCCTGTATGGGATGGAAACAGGAGTACACGGGTAAAATCCCCAGTAGTAAATTAGGAATCCTGGATGATCATGGTTTTTCTTGTCAAAACAGGAGTTGTTTTATGCAAATATTTGGCAGTTGTGGACAACATTTCATACAGGAAGCTTACATACATACATGTACTGTACATGTAATTAGCTACATGTATATTATTTTTGGTAATGTGTAATGTTGTTCGTCATTATTCAAATCCTTGGTGTTTAGCTGTAAATAGCATCACAATGCTTATACTGAGATTATCCTTTCATCTGTATCTACAGAAACAAGAACAATTTAAATTCTACTGTCGTCTTGATTTCAAATTCAAAATACAACTAATTTCTGACCTGCTACTAGTAAATGCCTTTTTAAATGTTGTTTTAAAAAAATATCATGTGTCAGTCTGCACTTTCCTGACAAAACAGTGATATAAATAGGTTATGATTCAAATGACTCATATCTTCATAAATGGGTCTTCAGCTAATTGTATTCTGAATTCTCATATGACATCCATAATACCATTTGCATGCTTTGAGAACACATTAGGGTTCTAATAAGCATAGAGCATGGTATGACGTCACAATTAGAATTCCGGCTTCATACTAGTATATGCTCGACTAGAAAATTTCAAACTGGATGAATGCAATTTGTTAAGATTTCTCAATATTTTTTTGCTAAAAAAGGTACGCATATTCAATAAATATATGTTTATGTCAATATTTAGCATTAACATGCTGTTTCTGAAGATATCTTATTAGTTTAAAAAAACAATTACCATTTAAAGCATCCTCTTGGAGCCGCTTCGAAATGTTAAACCATTAGTCAGACATATTAGAATCAAAATAGATTATTGCAATTGCGCTCTATGCGAATTAGAACATGGTCAGACTTACATTTGTCTTCATTTTATACCTCGCTATCGCTCGGTGTAAAATATTGACATATATAAGGTCTGACCATATTCTAATTCACATAGAACCCGCTCGCAATAATCTATTTCTTAAATAGTAACATAATGAGACATGGGATGAATGGACTAAGCATCATATTCATATGTAAACACTATTTGTCATTCTGTTTGTTTTTTATGAGTTTTACAATTCTTTATTTCAGTAAACAGTAACCTGCAGGAATGGAAGATCAAGTAACGGAGGGTAAGATCACTTCTAACTTGGTCAACAAATAAGATCATTTCTAACTATGTCATCAAATAAGATCACTTCTAACTTAGTAATCAAATATGACCACTTTTAACTTAGTCATCAAATATGACCACTTCTAACTTAGTCATCAAATAAGATCACTTCTAACTTAGTCATCAAATAAGATCACTTCTAACTTAGTAATCAAATATGACCACTTCTTACTTAGTCATCAAATAAGATCACTTCTAACTTAGTAATCAAATATGACCACTTCTTACTTAGTCATCAAATAAGATCACTTCTAACTTAGTCATCAAATAAGATCATTTCTAACTTAGTCATCAAATATGACCACTTCTAACTTAGTCATCAAATATGCCCACTTCTAACTTAGTCATCAAATAATATCACTTCTAACTTAGTCATCAAATAAGATCATTTCGAACTTAGTCATCAAATATGCCCACTTCTAACTTAGTCATCGAGTTAATATTTTCTTTGTTACATGTGCATCAGGTAGAAGTACTATAGTAGTCTGTTCCGAAGTTTCATCTACTAGTCGAATTTATCTTCATTCAAAAATAAAAAAAAATTTAAATCTTGATTTAACCAAATTATTTTACAATGGATATATTCTACCCCTAATAGATTAGTTATGTATAATATGGGGCAGCTGTAATAATGAAGGACTAAACAGAATTTTATAACTGCAAAAAAGAGCAGCATATGACTTATTATGGATGCTGATACTTTTACACCTTCAGAGCCTTTATTTAAATATCTTTGCTGGATGAAAATTGAACAAAAAGAATTAAGTACATGTATCACAAATGTCTACTTACTTTCAAATGTTTAAAAATGAGGCTCCAGATTACCTCAATAAACAATTTTTCTTAAATGAACCCATACCCTCTAACCCTAACCCTAATGCCTTAAAAGGAAATCTCAATGTCCCAAACCAAAAACTGAACAATTCAAAAAATCCTTTGTATATTCAGCCCCTTTACTATGGAATAACTTACCATCTTCAGTGCATGATTCTATTAGCACCAATGTGTTCAAGACAAATATTAAAAACTACTTATTAAATTCTTCATACCATCAGGACAATTTATAACTTTTCACCAATTTATATGTTATTTTCTGTATACATGTACATGTATATTTTCTATGTTTATAATTGTATTACAATTTTATTAATTTATGTTGTACTATATTGTTTTTTTTGGTGTAATCTTAAGGCCTGGGGGAATATAAGTGTAGCTTACTGAGTTTAACCTCTTAAAATAATGTATTATTATTATTATTATTATCATCCCTCTGAGTTAATACCAATGTTTAAAACCCATATCTAATAGTAATCTAATTTTTGTTCTCTCCAGCAGTTTAAGAGTTCTGTTTTTTCTCTTTGTTATGTTCTTAATATTGTCAGTTTGTGTTTATAAAGAATAAACATGTTATGTATTGCATTAATAAAAACTAACACAATTTTTATTGCTCACACATACTTGTAGCAACTTGTACTCTGAAAAATGTTATTATCTTTTTCCACTGAACATGTGTCAAGCTATAAATAAATAAGTGGTTATTGTCATGATTGTACTTCTACGAAATTCTAGTTCTATATTTTCACCCAATGTTCACTTATTAATGACAGCTTAATAAATCTATTGTTCTTTTGTTTGTCTTATAGTCGATTATATATACAGTATTGAAACTGGCAGATTTATTGTGTATCTTGATCATCTGATAATCTATAATTAATCATTTGATAATGAAATAAGACATAACTATACTAAGTGTTGACGTATTGTGGAGAGGGATTTTTGCGTGAAAAATAAAAACGGCTTACTGCGTGTGGTTCAGCTTATGCTCCTTTTGTAGATCAAGAATACTACTTTTTGAAATCAATAATTATTTCCTCGAGATATTCAGCGTTTTGAAATAGGTTTTTAAATTTTGATATGGCGATTTTCCATACTAAAATTTGACCTTAATTGGAGCGGAAGTGTACTTTAGGAACAATCGAGTGTTGTCTACTCGAAATCCTTTGGGTGATGTCGTCTGCAGTTAAGGCGGAAAAGTCTCGCGGTTTGTCCGAATACCATTGAACGTTACGAAAGCAGACGAACATATGTAAACATCGTAATGTCCCTTTAGAAACAAAAATGGCTGACTTATTAAGTAAAATTCCTGTAGCAAAAGGACGATTTGTAACAACTTGATACCAGAGGAATATTATAAAACATAGACAGGTTATCGTATCTACATTTTTTGTACTGAATTTTCGTAATAAAAAGGTAACATATAGAATAATGAAAAACTGCAAGCAAACTTATTTCCCAAGGGGGGTTGGCATTTAGTATAGATGTATTTGGTCAAAAGCTCACTAGAACTTATGTCATTTTTGTAAAGCTGCATCGAAATAACATAAAGCTTTCATATTCCATTAAATATTTTAGCGCTCGCCACTTTGGTCATTGATTCAATCATTTGAAAATTGGCAATAGATTTCTAAATCAATTTCGTCACCTGATTTCTAACAAGTACTAGAAGTTTTCATTACAAATTCATTCTACCAAGTGTAAAACAACATATTTATGTCCCGAAAAGCCAATTAACAGGAAATTTAATTATTTCACATCGATAGTTTTAAACAGCAGGTGTCAATTGTCGAATCAATGTTTTTACAAGTAATACGATTAACATGATTAAGTGGTGTTCCTGGTCAATATACGCAAACAAAAGTGTCGTAGATCCTACTGATACGCACAGACTTCCACCTTTTGATTAAATATGTAATGCAAATAAAAATTGCAAAGACTTTGCGTATTTAACTCATTTTTCGTATGTTTTTCTGGTTTCAAATGGATTATGTGCCATTTGTTTACATCCGAGATAGGTATAATTACCGATGGTTACCTCTAGAAAACGAAGAGTACAAGTGCTTAATGAAAAATCGTAACCAATTGATATTTATAAACGTTTTGTTATAATCTTTTTTTTTTTTTTTTTTTTTTTTTTTTTTTTACAAATTTATACACTGCAATTGAAAGAATATAGTTGTTTATACTGTACAATTGTATTTCACCAGTAGGCCTGGTTGTGAGCAGATGCTTATTCGGCAGGGGCCTCGGTGGCCGAGTGGTCAAGGTAGTTCGTCTACTATTGATCACGTGGTCTGTCAACACTGAGATTGCGGGTTCGATTCTCACTGCGAGCAGGGTGTACTCGACTCCAATCTTAATTGACAAGGATTGCCAGTTTTCCTACCGCAGGTCGGGGGTTTTCTCCGGGTACTCCGGCTTCCTCCCCCCAATAAAAACTGGACGCCATCATATAGCTGAAAAATTGCTGAAAGTGGCGTTAAACACCATAAAACAAACAAAACAAACTAATTCAGCACATCTGCTAAAGTGACTAAAGCCCTCAAAATCCTAAAAAATTCCCTGCATATTCCTACACTAGACCAGCATATTATGTCTGTTTGAGATATGTCCAAATGTAAATGATTTGTTTTTTTTTTTGTAAATGATGAGTTTTTTTTAAACCCCCGACAGAGTCGGGGTATATAGTGGTCCTCATGTCCGTCCGTCCGTCTGTCGCGCCGTCCGTTTGTCCGTCCACATTTGGTTTCCGGATGATAATTCAAAAAGTTTACATCCGATTTAAATGAAACTTTGGGATATTGTTATATATCAGGTTGGTAAGAAGCCTATTGATTTTGGGGGAAATCCATCAAATTTCAAGGTCACAGTCCACGAAAAACGTTGGAAATTTTAACAAAAAAGTTGTTTCCGGACAATAACTCAAAAAGTTTACATCTGATTTGAATGAAACTTTGGGATATTGTCATATATCAGGTTGGTAAGAAGCCTATTGATTTTGGGGGAAATATGTCAAATTTCAAGGTCACAGTCCACGAAAAACGTTAGAAATTTTTACAAAAAAGTTGTTTCCGGACAATAACTCAAAAAGTTTGCATTCAATTTGAATGAAACTTTGGGATATTGTTATATATCAGGTTTGTAAAAAGCCTTTTGATTTTGGGGGAAATGGGTTAAATTTCAAGGTCACAGTCCACGAAAAACGTTAGAAATTTTTACAAAAAAGTTGTTTCCGGACGATAACTCAAAAAGTTTGCATGTAATTTGAATGAAACTTTGGGATATTGTTATATATCAGGTTGGTAAGAAGCCTATTGATTTTGGGGGAAATACGTCAAATTTCAAGGTCACAGTCCATGAAAAACGTTAGAAATTTTTACAAAAAAGTTGTTTCCGGACAATAACTCAAAAAGTTTGCACCCGATTTTAATGAAACTGTAAAATATTGTTATATATTTTGGTGGTAAAAAGCCTATTGATTTTGGTGGAAATCTATCAAATTTCAAGGTCACAGTCCACGAAAAACGTTAGAAATTTTTACAAAATGCGGGGGTATTAGTGATCGCTAGATCGACTTTGTCTAGTTTAAACAACTTTACCTTGAAATTTAGTTGTGAAAATATTCTTGTTTCTAGAAATTGTTATGACTCCAACTAAGAAAGGAAAGACAACCCATATACGTATAGAAAAGAAAAGGAAAGAAGACGTTGATCGATCAGCTGCTGAGCATATTGGTGATGGTAAAAATAAAGGACTTGTAGTCAATAAAAAGGCCCAAGGTAAACAAGTAATCTGTGTATTGATTATGGTAAAAATAAAGGACTTGTAGTCAATAAAAAGGCCCAAGGTAAACAAGTAATCTGTATTGGTGTTGGTAAAAATAAAGGATTTGTAGTCAATAAAAAGGCCCAAGGTAAACAAGTAATCTGTATTGGTGTTGGTAAAAATAAAGGATTTGTAGTCAATAAAAAGGCCCAAGGTAAACAAGTAATCTGTATTGGTGATGGTAAAAATAAAGGACTTGCAGTCAATAAAAAGGCCCAAGGTAAATCAGTAATTTGTGTATTGGTGATGGTAAAAATAAAGGACTTGTAGTCAATAAAAAGGCCCAAGGTAAACAAGTAATCTGTGTATTGGTGATGGTAATAATAAAGGACTTGTAGTCAATAAAAAGGCCCAAGGTAAACAAGTAATCTGTGTATTGATGATGGTAAAAATAAAGGACTTGTAGTCAATAAAAGGCCCAAGGTAAACAAGTAATCTGTGTATTATTGATGGTAAAAATAAAGGACTTGTAGTCAATAAAAAAGTCCAAGGTAAACAAGTAATCTGTGTATTGGTGATGGTAATAATATAGGACTTGTAGTCAATAAAAAGGCCCAAGGTAAACAAGTAATCTGTGTATTGGTGATGGTAAAAATATAGGATTTGTAGTCAATAAAAAGGCCCAAGGTAAACAAGTAATCTGTGTATTGGTGATGGTAAAAATATAGGATTTGTAGTCAATAAAAAGGCCCAAGGTAAATCAGTAATTTGTGTATTGGTGATGGTAAAAATAAAGGACTTGTAGTCAATAAAAAGGCCCAAGGTAAACAAGTAATCTGTGTATTGTTGATGGTAATAATAAAGGACTTGTAGTCAATAAAAAGGCCCAAGGTAAACAAGTAATCTGTATTGGTGATGGTAAAAATAAAGGACTTGTAGTCAATAAAAAAGTCCAAGGTAAACAAGTAATCTGTGTATTGGTGATGGTAATAATATAGGACTTGTAGTCAATAAAAAGGCCCAAGGTAAACAAGTAATCTGTGTATTGGTGATGGTAAAAATATAGGATTTGTAGTCAAAAAAAAGTCCAAGGTAAAAAGTGATCTGTGTATTGGTGATGGTAAAAATAAAGGACTTGTAGTCAATAAAAAGGCCCAAGGTAAACAAGTAATCTGTGTATTGATGATGGTAAAAATAAAGGACTTGTAGTCAATAAAAAGGCCCAAGGTAAACAAGTAATCTGTGTATTGGTGATGGTAAAAATAAAGGACTTGTAGTCAATAAAAAGGCCCAAGGTAAACAAGCTATCTGTGTATTGGTGATGGTAAAAATAAAGGACTTGTAGTCAATAAAAAGGCCCAAGGTAAACAAGTAATCTGTGTATTGGTGATGGTAAAAATAAAGGACTTGTAGTCAATAAAAAGGCCCAAGGTAAACAAGTAATCTGTGTATTGGTGATGGTAAAAATAAAGGACTTGTAGTCAATAAAAAGGCCCAAGGTAAACAAGTAATCTGTGTATTGATGATGGTAAAAATATAGGACTTGTAGTCAATAAAAAGGCCCAAGGTAAACAAGCTATCTGTGTATTGGTGATGGTAAAAATAAAGGACTTGTAGTCAATAAAAAGGCCCAAGGTAAACAAGCTATCTGTGTATTGGTGATCATTTAAATTCCATCAACATTTACAGTGGCCTTCCTCAAATTATTTATTGAGAAAATTTGGAAGGAACAGATTTACAATTTCTTCCATAAATGGCCGATTACTGGTACAGATGAGCTCACGCACACACATCTGTATTTGCTGCGTCATCCAATCAAAACGCCAGAAACAAGAACGTTGTTATGGAAGCATCTATGACGTTCATTATTTTCGGCGTTCTGATTGGATGTCAGAGACAATGGAGTCTAAACAATGGAGAACCTATTATTGTCTTGTAAAACTTGTTACATGTAAATCTACAATAACTATTGAAATAATAAATAATAAATGTAGTACATGTTAAAAGCATTTATCTGTTATTTGTTTTATTTTATTGATGTGTACCAACTGATAATGCTTCTCACAGCACACTATCCTTGATACAAAAAATATCAGGCAGTTCATAACCACGCATGGGGGACTAATGGCATAGGGAATCTAAAATGATTACATCACAGTAATCTAACAGAATGTTCAAAAATAAACAAAGCAAGATAAAATAAAACACGATTTAAACCCCTTCTCCCCCAATCAAAACGAACAAACGAAAAAATAAACATCAAATATTACACATTTTCCTAGAAATATAGCATTCTCACCCTCTTAGCACTTGCATTAAAATACATCTGCTTGTATTATGGACCCCTTGCAGTGCCCTTTTGTTTAAACAGATTCATAAATGACATGCAATATCTCTGTCCTCCATTCTCGACCACCAGAGCTACGTTTTCGCAGCTACCTCCCGTTAACAATCATACACTTTAAATAATCAGAACAAAACTCTTCAAATTGCACAAACATCAACATTCAACAGCATACTGTACATAAATGCATTGTAATTACAATTGGATCTAAATAAATGTGTAAATCGTATCTCCCCTGGCCAAGCAAAGTACTGAAAATTATAAATAACACAGCACTAAACAGTTACCAGAAATGATAACGATATAAAATACAAAATATAGAAAACATTAAAAAGTGAAACTGACACTCTATTGGAAAATCTGCCAGAAACATCTGCAACAGAAATTTGACATAACGTAGCACACCGTTTTTTAAGATCACTCCCACAAAATAGTCCATTTGAAATTGTTTTGAATAACAGATTGATTCTGTATTTTTTTTCAAATTTTTGCTTGGATTTCATAAATTGTATATTCTTTGTTATAAATTACCGACAAACAAAATATAAGGCAATTGGTTTTAGGTAGTGGTTTTCTCACGGTGATATCTCAGGTTCGCCCTAACTGGTTCATGCATAAGAAAACTAGTAAACAAAACTTATTTCATATTAAAAATGATGTGAGAAGGCAACAAACTTGAATTGTATCCAAGCTGCTTTTGGTATTGGTTGGAAAAACAACATATATATCAAACGGTTAAAGATAAATTTATCATTTTATTTTTAATTGGATTTTAGGAGACTTAGACTCGTATGGAAGACCACAGCTACAAATCGGCTTTAACTGTTTTCTTGTTGACCAGAAGACCGGAAAGCATCATGTGGTTTGTATCTTTACTAATTACATTTGTTAATGACTTAATTAACAGTTTTCACCAGTTTGTCAGAAGCAAAAAACTATAAAACATACAATGCAGAGTTATGTATGTTTTGAAAAAGATACAATAACTGTGCTTCTGTTGATTAGAGTTATAAGAAGTGTTAGGAGTTTGGGCTCCCTTGGCTCTGTTGATTAGAGTTATAAGAAGTGTTAGGAGTTGGGGCTGGCTTGGCTCTGTTGATTAGAGTTATAAGAAGTGTTAGGAGTTTGGGCTCCCTTGGCTCTGTTGATTTGAGTAATAAGAAGTGTTAGGATTTTGGGCTCCCTTGGCTCTGTTGATTTGAGTTATAAGAAGTGTTAGGAGTTGGGGCTCACTTGGCTCTGTTGATTTGAGTAATAAGAAGTGTTAGGATTTTGGGCTCCCTTGGCTCTGTTGATTTGAGTTATAAGAAGTGTTAGGAGTTGGGGCTCATTTGGCCCTGTTGATTAGAGTAATAAGAAGTGTTAGGATTTTGGGCTCCCTTGGCTCTGTTGATTTGAGTTATAAGAAGTGTTAGGAGTTGGGGCTCACTTGGCTCTGTTGATTTGAGTAATAAGAAGTGTTAGGATTTTGGGCTCCCTTGGCTCTGTTGATTTGAGTTATAAGAAGTGTAAGGAGTTGGGGCTCACTTGGCTCTGTTGATTAGAGTTATAAGAAGTGTTAGGAGTTGGGGCTCATTTGGCCCTGTTGATTAGAGTAATAAGAAGTGTTAGGAGTTTGGGCTCCCTTGGCTCTGTTGATTTGAGTTATAAGAAGTGTTAGGAGTTTGGGCTCCCTTGGCTCTGTTGATTTGAGTTATAAGAAGTGTTAGGAGTTTGGGCTCACTTGGCTCTGTTGATTAGAGTTATAAGAAGTGTTAGGAGTTGGGGCTCGCTTGGCTCTGTTGATTTGAGTTATAAGAAGTGTTAGGAGTTTGGGCTCCCTTGGCTCTGTTGATTAGATTTAAAAGAAATGTTAGGAGTTTGGGCTCGCTTGGCTCTGTTGATTAGAGTTATAAGAAGTGTTAGGAGTTTTTGCTCGCTTGGCTCTGTTGATTAGAGTAATAAGAAGTGTTAGGAGTTTGGGCTCCCTTGGCTCTGTTGATTTGAGTTATAAGAAGTGTTAGGAGTTTGGGCTCCCTTGGCTCTGTTGATTTGAGTTATAAGAAGTGTTAGGAGTTGGGGCTCTCTTGGCTCTGTTGATTTGAGTTATAAGAAGTGTTAGGAGTTGGGGCTCACTTGGCTCTGTTGATTAGAGTTATAAGAAGTGTTAGGAGTTTGGGCTTCCTTGGCTCTGTTGATTTGAGTTATAAGAAGTGTAAGGAGTTGGGGCTCGCTTGGCTCTGTTGATTTGAGTTAACAGAAGTGTTAGGAGTTTGGGCTCGCTTGGCTCTGTTGATTAGAGTAATAAGAAGTGTTAGGAGTTTGGGCTCGCTTGGCTCTGTTGATTTGAGTTATAAGAAGTGTTAGGAGTTGGGGCTCGCTTGGCTCTGTTGATTTGAGTTATAAGAAGTGTAAGGAGTTGGGGCTCACTTGGCTCTGTTGATTAGAGTTATAAGAAGTGTTAGGAGTTGGGGCTCACTTGGCTCTGTTGATTAGAGTATTAAGAAGTGTTAGGAGTTGGGGCTCCCTTGGCTCTGTTGATTTGAGTTATAAGAAGTGTTAGGAGTTTGGGCTCCCTTGGCTCTGTTGATTTGAGTTATAAGAAGTGTTAGGAGTTTGGGCTCCCTTGGGTCTGTTGATTTGAGTAATAAGAAGTGTTAGGAGTTTGGGATCCCTTGGCTCTGTTGATTAGAGTTATAAGAAGTGTTAGGAGTTTGGGCTCACTTGGCTCTGTTGATTAGAGTTAAAAGAAATGCTAGGAGTTTGGGCTTGCTTGGCTCTGTTGATTAGAGTTATAAGAAGTGTTAGGAGTTTGGGCTCCCTTGGCTCTGTTGATTAGATTTAAAAGAAATGTTAGGAGTTTGGGCTCGCTTGGCTCTGTTGATTAGAGTTATAAGAAGTGTTAGGAGTTTGGGCTCCCTTGGCTCTGTTGATTAGAGTTATAAGAAGTGTTAGGAGTTTTTGCTCGCTTGGCTCTGTTGATTAGAGTTATAAGAAGTGTTAGGAGTTTGGGCTCCCTTGGCTCTGTTGATTAGATTTAAAAGAAATGTTAGGAGTTTGGGCTCGCTTGGCTCTGTTGATTAGAGTTATAAGAAGTGTTAGGAGTTTGGGCTCCCTTGGCTCTGTTGATTAGAGTTATAAGAAGTGTTAGGAGTTTTTGCTCGCTTGGCTCTGTTGATTAGAGTTATAAGAAGTGTTAGGAGTTTGGGCTCGCTTGGCAATAAAGCAATAAATAGTGTATTTATAAACATATGTATTCTTTCAATTTTTAGTCCCATACCGGATTTGTGAAAGGGGACTAAGGTTCACTGTGTCTTTCAGTCCTTTAAACATATGTTTTCCCAACTTTTTCTAAACCCTTGCAGATATTGAGCCGATATTTGGTATGTGTGTCAACCATGATGAGTCACAGATCAAGTTGGAATATTGTTCTGGTCCAATGATTTTTTTACGAAATTATGGCCCTTGGACTTAGAAAATTATATTTGCCAGTAAGGGACTTAGTTTTACCTGAGCAATACTATCCACACTTGTTGTTTTACCTGAGCAATACTATCCACACTTGTTGTTTTACCATTATTATTATACTTAAAAAGAGATAATTATGGGGTTTCAGTGGCTGTGTGGTATTATGGGGTTTCAGTGGCTGTGTGGTATTATGGGGTTTCAGTGGCTGTGTGGTATTATGGGGTTTCAGTGGCTGTGTGGTATTATGGGGTTTCAGTGGCTGTGTGGTATTATGGGGTTTCAGTGGCTGTGTGGTATTATGGGGTTTCAGTGGCTGTGTGGTATTATGGGTTTCAGTGGCTGTGTGGTATTATGGGGTTTCAGTGGCTGTGTGGTATTATGGGGTTTCAGTGGCTGTGTGGTATTATGGGGTTTCAGTGGCTGTGTGGTATTATGGGGTTTCAGTGGCTGTGTGGTATTATGGGGTTTCAGTGGCTGTGTGGTATTATGGGGTTTCAGTGGCTGTGTGGTATTATGGGGTTTCAGTGGCTGTGTGGTATTATGGGGTTTCAGTGGCTGTGTGGTATTATGGGGTTTCAGTGGCTGTGTGGTATTATGGGGTTTTTTAGTGGCTGTGTGGTATAGACTACATGTTGTTCTACTATTGACATGGATGGTCAGTTTGGGGTTTCAGTGACTGTGTGGTATAGACTACATGTCATTCTACTGTTGACATGGATTGTCAGTTTGGGGTTTCCGTGACTGTGTGGTATAGACTACATGTCATTCTACTATTGACATAGATTGTCAGTTTGGGGTTTCAGTGACTGTGTGGTATAGACTACATGTCATTCTACTATTGACATGGATTGTCAGTTTGGGGTTTCAGTGGCTGTGTGGTATAGACTACATGTCATTCTACTATTGACATGGATTGTCAGTTTGGGGTTTCAGTGGCTGTGTGGTATAGACTACATGTCATTCTACTATTGACATGGATTGTCAGTTTGGGGTTTCAGTGGCTGTGTGGTATAGACTACATGTCATTCTACTATTGACATGGATTGTCAGTTTGGGGTTTCAGTGGCTGTGTGGTATAGACAACATGTCATTCTACTATTGACATGGATTGTCAGTTTGGGGTTTCAGTGGCTGTGTGGTATAGACTACATGTCATTCTACTATTGACATGGATTGTCAGTTGGGGTTTCAGTGACTGTGTGGTATAGACTACATGTCATTCTACTATTGACATGGATTGTCAGTTTGGGGTTTCAGTGGCTGTGTTGTATAGACTAAATGTTGTTGTCCTATTATTGACATGGATTGTCAGTTTCCATGGTGCTCTATCTTCCTCCACCAATAAAAAATATACTACACAAAAGTGTTGAATGGCCTTCAAGAAACAAAACAAAAATTTATTTCTTTTTGTCATGTGTTACAGCAAAATTTAGTTTGGTAGGACGGTTTCCCTTTTTGTAATGTGTTACAGCATCCTTTTACTTTAGTAATTGTAGGACAGCTTCCTTAGTTATAGTTTATTGTTTAATATCTACACAACTGAAAACAAATCTTCTCTTTAGGAAAGTCGAAGACTTAAATTTTGGTATGTAGATGGGACAGACTATTTAGAACAAGTAACTACAGCATATGAATTTTTTAAAGAATTAGTCAGACCACAGAACTTTCCTAGAGGTATGTATATAAAATTTCTGATCATTCACAACTTAACAGTGAAATCTGAGACAACTCAAAAGTGGGAGGGACAAATTGGTGGTCTCGTAAGACAGATGGTCTTATATTACAGGGAGGGACAAATTAGTGGTCTCGTTAAACAGATAGTCTTATATTACAGGGAGGGACAAATTAGTGGTCTCGTTAAACAGATGGTCTGATATTACAGGGAGGGACAAATTAGTGGTCTGGTTAGACAGATGGTCTTATATTACAGGGAGGGACAAATTAGTGGTCTCGTTAAACAGATGGTCTTATATTACAGGGAGGGACAAATTAGTGGTCTCATTAAACAGATGGTCTTATATTACAGGGAGGGACAAATTAGTGGTCTCGTTAAACAGATGGTCTTATGTTACAGGGAGGGATAAATTAGTGGTCTTGTTAAACAGATGGTCTTATATTACAGGGAGGGACAAATTAGTGGTCTCGTAAGACAGATGGTCTTATATTACAGGGAGGGACAAATTAGTGGTCTCGTAAGACAGATGGTCTTATATTACAGGGAGGGACAAATTAGTGGTCTCGTTAAACAGATGGTCTGATATTACAGGGAGGGACAAATTAGTGGTCTGGTTAGACAGATGGTCTGATATTACAGGGAGGGACAAATTAGTGGTCTCGTTAAACAGATGGTCTTATATTACAGGGAGGGACAAATTAGTGGTCTCATTAAACAGATGGTCTTATATTACAGGGAGGGACAAATTAGTGGTCTCGTTAAACAGATGGTCTTATGTTACAGGGAGGGATAAATTAGTGGTCTTGTTAAACAGATGGTCTTATATTACAGGGAGGGACAAATTAGTGGTCTCGTAAGACAGATGGTCTTATATTAGAGGGAGGGACAAATTAGTGGTCTCGTAAGACAGATGGTCTTATATTACAGGGAGGGACAAATTAGTGGTCTCGTAAGACAGATGGTCTTATATTATAGGGAGGGACAAATTAGTGGTCTCGTAAGACAGATGGTCTTATATTACTGTGAGGGACAAATTAGTGGTCTCGTAAGACAGATGGTCTTATATTACAGGTTTAGTTTATAGTGGAATTCACCAAAAGTAATGTTCTTAGAAACACAGTTGATCTCTCCAGCAGGTTTAACTGTATATTTGTGCTTCCACATTATCCAGAAATTGAAGAACTGGTCCCATACTGGTTTAACATTTTTCTGAATTCAGGTACCAGTGTTAAATGGTACTTATATGACAGGAACGATAGTAAAACAAAAAGCTGGTTTCAGATAAACAATACATGTCAACTTAATATGTTGAAGTTGTCTCCCTTAAAAGAGTTGATGTATGTTATATGTTATTGTTTCAATTACTTAGAACAAAAACAGTTAGTTTCCTGTGAATGAAGTTGTCTCCCTTAAAGGAGTTGATGTATGTTATATGTTATTGTTTCAATTACTTAGAACAAAAACAGTTAGTTTCCTGTGAATGAAGTTGTCTCCCTTAAAAGAGTTGATGTATGTTATATGTTATTGTTTCAATTACTTAGAACAAAAACAGTTAGTTTCCTGTGAATGAAGTTGTCTCCCTTAAAGGAGTTGATGTATGTTATATGTTATTGTATCAATTACTTAGAACAAAAACAGTTAGTTTCCTGTGAATGAAGTTGTCTCCCTTAAAAGAGTTGATGTATGTTATATGTTATTGTTTCAATTACTTAGAACAAAAACAGTTTCCTGTGAATGAAGTTGTCTCCCTTAAAAGAGTTGATGTATGTTATATGTTATTGTATCAATTACTCAGAACAAAAACAGTTAGTTTCCTGTGAATGAAGTTGTCTCCCTTAAAAGAGTTGATGTATGTTATATGTTATTGTTTCAATTACTTAGAACAAAAACAGTTAGTTTCCTGTGAATGAAGTTGTCTCCCTTAAAGGAGTTGATGTATGTTATATGTTATTGTTTCAATTACTTAGAACAAAAACAGTTAGTTTCCTGTGAATGAAGTTGTCTCCCTTAAAAGAGTTGATGTATGTTATATGTTATTGTTTCAATTACTTAGAACAAAAACAGTTTCCTGTGAATGAAGTTGTCTCCCTTAAAAGAGTTGATGTATGTTATATGTTATTGTTTCAATTACTTAGAACAAAAACAGTTTCCTGTGAATGAAGTTGTCTCCCTTAAAAGAGTTGATGTATGTTATATGTTATTGTTTCAATTACTTAGAACAAAAACAGTTAGTTTCCTGTGAATGAAGTTGTCTCCCTTAAAAGAGTTGATGTATGTTATATGTTATTGTATCAATTACTTAGAACAAAAACAGTTAGTTTCCTGTGAATGAAGTTGTCTCCCTTAAAAGAGTTGATGTATGTTATATGTTATTATTACTTAGAACAAAAACAGTAAGTTTCCTGTGAATGAAGTTGTCTCCCTTAAAAGAGTTGATGTATGTTATATGTTATTGTATCAATTACTTAGAACAAAAACAGTTTCCTGTGAATGAAGTTGTCTCCCTTAAAGGAGTTGATGTATGTTATATGTTATTGTTTCAATTACTTAGAACAAAAACAGTTAGTTTCCTGTGAATGAAGTTGTCTCCCTTAAAAGAGTTGATGTATGTTATATGTTATTGTTTCAATTACTTAGAACAAAAACAGTTTCCTGTGAATGAAGTTGTCTCCCTTAAAAGAGTTGATGTATGTTATATGTTATTGTTTCAATTACTTAGAACAAAAACAGTTTCCTGTGAATGAAGTTGTCTCCCTTAAAAGAGTTGATGTATGTTATATGTTATTGTTTCAATTACTTAGAACAAAAACAGTTTCCTGTGAATGAAGTTGTCTCCCTTAAAAGAGTTGATGTATGTTATATGTTATTGTTTCAATTACTTAGAACAAAAACAGTTAGTTTCCTGTGAATGAAGTTGTCTCCCTTAAAAGAGTTGATGTATGTTATATGTTATTGTATCAATTACTTAGAACAAAAACAGTTAGTTTCCTGTGAATGAAGTTGTCTCCCTTAAAAGAGTTGATGTATGTTATATGTTATTATTACTTAGAACAAAAACAGTAAGTTTCCTGTGAATTCCATGTATGATATTATTCTGTTAAGGGAGACAATTACAAATGTGATGTAAAATAATGACCTGATTTGTGTAAAATAATGACCTAATTTGTGTAAAATAATGACCTGATTTGTGTAAAATAATGACCTGATTTGTGTAAAATAATGACCTGATTTGTGACGTTTGCAATCTGAAAAAAGAAACTACATTCTCTTCATAAGGAAATCACTGATAATTGTAAAACTTTGATGGGAATGAATAACATCATCACATCATGGAGCAAATTTTAATTTTGTAACAAAGATGTTTACATTCAATAGTTTTTTCAAACATTAGAGAAGTGTCTGATTTAACACTTAACAAAATATTTACCCCTTTACTTGACAGTTTGAATTCTATTATTATTATTATCCTAACTTGTTCATGCTTTTTTCCTTTAAATATGACTATTTTATCATAGATGTTAGGTGTCATCCATAATTGTTAACCATTTTCACAAGTGTGGAAAAAGCACACTTTTTGAGACCTCCCATCAAAAAGTGTACATCAACCATTAAACTAATATAAAAACTAAACTCCACGGAAACGAAAAATTTCTGAAGATAAAAAAAAGTGTACGTAAAAATGATGAAATTTTTAACCCCCTCCCTCAAGTGTGCGGTTGGCACACTTATGAAAATGGTTGACAATTATGGACGACCCCTTATTCCTTTATGTGTATGAGGTATATTGTTTATTTCTAATGGTTTGCACACTTATGAAAATGGTTGACAATTATGGACGACCCCTTATTCCTTTATGTGTATGAGGTATATTGTTTATTTCTAATGGTTTGCACACTTATGAAAATGGTTGACAATTATGGACGACCCCTTATTCCTTTATGTGTATGAGGTATATTGTTTATTTCTAATGGTTTGCACACTTATGAAAATGGTTGACAATTATGGACGACCCCTTATTCCTTTATGTGTATGAGGTATATTGTTTATTTCTAATGGTTTGCACACTTATGAAAATGGTTGACAATTATGGACGACCCCTTATTCCTTTATGTTTATTAGGTATATTGTTTATTTCTAATGGTTTGCACACTTATGAAAATGGTTGACAATTATGGATGACCCCTTATTCCTTTATGTGTATTAGGTATATAGTTTATTTCTAATTGGGTCAATGAATTTTAATGTTTTCCAATTAAAATCTCAGATTATGTGGGGTTCATAAAGAAATGCATGAAACAGATGAAGAAACCTGATTACCGATTGGCTAAGAACGTTGACCTTGAGATCCGTCTGTTAGATGACGAGGAGGCTCCGGCAACTCCAGGTTTGTTAGTCAACATTTTTACATTTTGTTATTGTAGCTCTTTGATTTGGTACTTGCTTAAAGTAGAATTTCTTTATAGAATATAATAATTCTTAGATTACAGAAAAAAAGATGTGTTTACTAAAAGATGGTGATAAAAAGGTCAAGTCTTTACGATGCTATTGTTGTAGACATATACACACTTGTTACATGGCACATTCAGTGTTTGAAATAAATAAAAAAAACCACACAAATTTTAAACACTTGAGTACAAGGATATTTCTTATGATGCAAAAAGTTTTTTATTGGGTTTATGTTGTTCACATCAGTTTAGTAGACTGTACAAGGGCACATTTACATGACCGTACAGGTGTAAGGGCACATTCTAATGCAGTTCTTTATGTAACGTCAATTCTGATTGGATAACGTGAATAATTTCATGGTTGATGCCGTCAGATTTTAATGCAAGCGCAGATGTTATTTCCGGCGAATAAAAAATTCCGATTTTGATCAGTTCATTTAATTTTTTATTGCCATAGCATTAGAATGGAGATAACTGTATTGTATTTGAAGATTTGCCGGCATCAATTGGTGATTTGATGGTGGCAAATATCCGTTTACTGGCTCCGCTTACGAGTTGCCAATAAACTCAATTTCCGACCATCAAATGACCAATTGATGCCGGCAAATCTTCAAATACAATACAGTTGTCTCCTAATTAACATGTAGACTGTACAGGTGTTAGGGCACTTTTACATGACAAATATTTGTTCTTTAGCATTAATGCTGTACAAACTCAAAATAAACAAATATATACACTATTTATTTTTAAGCCATTTCCATATCTCACACTATATTGTACAAAATAAACAAATATATACACTATTTATTATTGAGTCATTTCCATATCTCACACTATCTTTATTGTACAAAATAAACAAATATATACACTATTTATTATTGAGCCATTTCTATATCTCACACTATTGTACAAATAAACAAATATATACACTATTTATTATTGAGCCATTTCCATATCTCACACTATCTTTATTGTACAAAATAAACAAATATATACACTATTTATTATTGAGCCATTTCCATATCTCACACTATCTTTATTGTACAAAATAAACAAATATATACACTAATTATTATTGAGCCATTTCCATATCTCACACTATTGTACAAAATAAGACTTAATATACATTACATGGTAGTACTTTTTATTTACTCAGGGGAGGGAATTTCTCCCGACATGCTAGGTATGTCTCCTCAATGTTGTATCTGCAGTTCTCAGTTATTGCCCATCGTGTTTTATCATGTACATGCAACTGTATTGTGTACATACTATTTTTACTGTTGTAACTGTACCTTAGCTGGATTTATTTATGGCCTGTCTTTATTTTCATTTTGAATTATGTAGATTTTTGTTATAGGAAAATTTTCTTTGATTATGACTCGTTATTTAATTAATATATATCTAAAAAATAAAAAACAATTGGAATTTTTTTCGAACCAATTTAAAAAAATATACTTCTCATAGCAATATTGGCAATCACAGTTTCTCATTTTTATTCACTTAACCTATACACTTCTGTAAAGCATGACTCACAATTAGTCTTGTTTTGCCGTAATATACTCCTAAAACAAAAACATCCTCACTTTGCATTATACAAAATACATGTACATTCAGATATCCTCTTGACTGATCCAGTAATATACATGATTCCGATACCCTCTTGACTGACACAGTAACAGCTTTTTAGCTCACCTGACCCGAAGGGTCATGTGAGCTATTGCCATCACTTGGCGTCCGTCGTCGTCGTCGTCGTCGTTAACTTTTCTTCAAAAATCTTCTCCTCCAAAACCACTGAAGGGATTGCTTTGAAACTTTGCACACATCATCAGTAAAATGTCCTCTACCAAGTTTGCTCAAATCATGGCCTCAGACCAACCAACATGGCCGCCATGGCTAAAAATAGAACAGGGGGGTCAAAATACAGTTTTTAGCTCACCTGACCCAAAGGGTCATGTGAGCTATTGTTATCACTTTGTGTCCGTTGGCGTCGTCGTCGTCGTCGGCGTCTGTAAACTTTTTACATTTTAATCTTCTTCTCTGAAACCACTTGGCCAATTGAAACCAAACTTGGCCATAATGTTCATTGGATGGACCTTTACAAAGTTTGTGTTTTTTATTTTGATTGATAAACCAATATGGCCGCCACCTCAAGACTTAGTTTAACATAGGACCCTATGGGAAAAAAGTTAAAAAGGGCTTCTTCTCTGAAACCGTTTAACCAATCAAAACAAAACTTATTAGCAATATTGTTTAGATGGTCCTCTATAAAGTTTGTGTTTTAGATGGGAATTGGAAATTCAAAATGGCCGCTACTGCAGGACTTAGTTTAACATAGAACCCTATGGGAAAAAGTTTTAAAAGGCTTCTCTCTGAAACCGGTTAATCAATGGAAACAAAAACTTACTAGCAATATTGTTTGGATGGTCCTCTATAAAGTTAGTGTTTTTTATGGCAATTGGAAATTCAAAATGGCTGCCACCGCAGGACTTAATTTAACATAGGACCCTATGGGAAAAAGTTTGAAAGGCTTCTTTTCTGAAACTGGCCAACCAATGGAAACAAAACTTACTCTCAATATTGTTTGGATGGTCCCTCTATAAAGTTAATGTTTTTTATCCCAATCTGATATTCAAAATGGCCGCCACCGCAGGACTTAGTTTAACATTGGACCCTATGGGAAAAATGTTAAAAAGGGCTTCTTCTCTGAAACCGGTTAACCAATCAAAACAAAACTTACTAGCAATATTGTTTTGGATGGTCCTCTATAAAGTTTGTGTTTTTTATGGCAATTGGAAATTCAAAATGGCTGCCACCGCAGGACTTAATTTAACATAGGACCCTATGGGAAAAAGTTTGAAAGGCTTCTTTCTGAAACCGGCCAACCAATGGAAACAAAACTTACTAGCAATATTGTTTGGATGGTCCTCTATAAAGTTAATGTTTTTTTATCCCAATCTGATATTCAAAATGGCCACCACTGCAGGACTTAGTTTAACATTGGACCCTATGGGAAAAATGTTAAAAAGGCTTCTTCTCTGAAACCGGTTAACTAATCAAAACAAAACTTACTAGCAATATTGTTTGGGTGGTCCTTTATAAAGTTTATGATTTTTATGCCAACTGGAAATTCAAAATGGCCACTACCGCAGGACTTAGTTTAACATAGGACCCTATGGGAAAAAGTTTTTAAAGGCTTCTTCTCTGAAACCGGTTAATCAATGAAAACAAAAACTTACTAGCAATATTGTTTGGATGGTCCTCTATAAAGTTTATGTTTTTTATGGCAATTGGAAATTCAAAATGGCCGCTACCGCAGGACTTTGTCTAACATACGACCCTATGGGAAAAAGTTTTTAAAGGCTTTTTCTCCGAAACCGGTTAATCAATGGAAACAAAAACTTACTAGCAATATTGTTTGGATGGTCCTTTATAAAGTTTATGTTTTTTATGGCAATTGGAAATTCAAAATGGCCAACTCCCCCGCAGGACTTAGTTTAACATAGGACCCTATGGGCAAATAAAAAAAATCTCTATACAACTGGTTAACCAATGAAACAAAGCTTTCTAGTAATATTGTTTGGATGGTCCTATTTAAAGTTTATTGAAAATTACAGGACTTACTTTAACATCAGGAAATGCCATCTTCATTGCCTATAAAATCAGGTGAGCGATACAGGCTCTTAAGAGCCTCTGGTTTGCTTAT